>JAYESA010000015.1:4343525-4881025 GCA_036927795.1 Iris macrosiphon
GTAAGTTTTAAGTTAGTAATGTAATCGAGTTTATATGAGTTTTGCGATTTATAAATTTTAATGTAATTACATTACATCTTAAAAAAATTATCCAACCCAATATTTGAATTAGATTAAAAAGCCAAACTCTGCAAACCAAACACACACACACACACACACACAAGGATTTCACAAAAGTAAAATTGATGTAGATTAAAAAGCCAAACTCTGCAAACCATAAACACACACACGTAAGGATTTCCTGGAAATAAGTTTGATGTAGATTTCACAAAAGTAAGGATTGGCTGGTGGTTCGTGCATCTAGGTATTTCGGACAGCCTACAAGTTTTGACTATATTGATTATTGAAGTGTCGGCATGTTGCTTACTTGTGACGGAAGGTCGACTTGAGCTTGAATGGTTGGATTCTGGAAAATGATACTTGCTACTTTTTTTGCCAATTGTCGAGTTGATGTGTTTACGTAGTCAATTCCAGATATTTATGTATATTAAAGAAATCAATTGTTGATATTGTTAAAGCTTTATAATGCTTGACCAAGTTGCCCAATTTAAATATCAAAGTAATCGTATATCTCCATGGCTAACATCATTAAATATTCGTGAGGACGACTAGTAGTAGAGGTCTTGTTGGTTGTCTCCATGAATGTAACAATCACATAAGTGGGGAAGAAGAATGAAAAGAAGACGAAAGAAGAGGGGACAAAGGTGGGCCTTCTAAAAGCAACTCGAACCCATAAATTGCTGGCCAAACTAAACTAAATTTGTGCCTCTCAGAACATAATGCTAGTGGCGGGCCCTCCTAATTTATACTATATTTTATAATTTTTATAATACAATACTACAATAAAATAATAATTGAATTACAATAGTTATTACGGTGTTGGTTTAAATAATATTACTAAGTAGCCATTTAGGTATCATGGTTGGAGCTCCCTCATCTTTTTGGCTTTAGCTAAATTTAGATTTTGTGACAAAATCTTCAAATTTAGCTAGCAATGTAATGGAGTTGGGAGAAGACTTTAAAGAGTGTTACGAGAGCGGATCGAGAGTTCCGTTTTTGGAGTCCCGTTGAAGTCTTGCTCTTCTTGGCCGTTGGATCGCGAGATATTGTGCGGGCTCCGCTCGATTCGATGGTGTAGGGAGAGCAGATCTTTGATGGGACTCCGAAGACGAGTCTCTCTCTCTCTCTCTCTCTCTCTCTCTCTCTCTCTCTATATATATATATATATATATATATATATATATATATATAGTGAACTGAGGTCATCGACTTGGTCGGGCGAGATACGCACAAATGTCTGAGGACTGATGACTGGCACACTCTGAGCTCAAGGGACAAATAAGACGACGGACCCGAGGACACCGCTCTCGCCACGTGCAAGCGGCTGATGGGTACGGGTGTCGACAAAATCCGCTTGTGGGTGACAAAAGCCTACTTGCGGACGTCCATGACGATGATGAAGCTGCCCGTGTGAACGAGGATTCACACGAACGTCTGAGAAAACATGATGAGTGGCACATTCTGATCCTGGTAGGAATGAGAAATTATATATATATATATATATATATATATATATATAGAGAGAGAGAGAGAGAGAGAGAGAGAGATTTGTATTTTTGTATTCCCAAAGCATCTCCATGATCACAGTCGTTGGATCATGTTTAAGTCATCTAATCTTAACTGTTGATTTGAACCATTCAAATTAATGGTTAAGGTTAGATTACCTAAACAAGATCCAAACGGCTGTGATCATAAAAAAATTTAAAAAAACATAAGAGTAGGAATCTCGATCCCTCTTCATATATATATATATATATTGAAAGGGACACATTGGCCCAGCGTAATTAATTATTTTCACTTCCCAACTGGAATATATATATATATATATATATATATATATATATATATATATATTGAAAGGGACATATTGATCCATGGTAATTAATTATTTCCACGTCCCCACTGGGACTCGAACTTCCGATCTCCCGGATCGCATGTCTCTCCTCTACCACTAGACTATATATATATATATATATATATATATATATATATATATATATATATATATTCGAATATATATATATAGTCGAATATATATATGGATTAATGTGAATTTTATTTTTATGGAAATGTGACTTGCTTATCTGGGTTATCAACATTTTAATTAAGTTTAATTTTTTTATTGTGATAGATAAGTGGGAAAAAGAATTGAATTTGTAATAGGGGATCTCAATTTTCTTAAAATATCGGACCGGCCATAATATATATTCTTCATGTCTCTTCAGTTTTGGACGATGAAATATGTTTGTAGATGGTAGGAGACAGCAGAAAATAGAAGAAGAGGAACATGGAAAACATAACTGATGAATTAAAATAACAGGAGATTTAAGAATTATATATATATATATAGGGACAAGGAAAATGTTGAGAGTCGGAAGAGATGTTGATCAGATTTAAATAATATGAAACAGTGTGGGGGAAAGACAGGCAGGGCATGGGAGGAGGAATGGAGGGGACATAGGTTCCCATTCCAGCTCAATAATCCCCAGCACACCCAATCAACATACTGCACTTCTCCTCCTCCTGCTGCTGCAGAGCCTGCAGTATGTATATGCTCTCCAGCTAATATATCATGTGTGCTCATCATGTTAGTTTGGTTTCCTTCTTATTTATGATTATTAAGATGGGAAATTCACTTTACCTGCACATAACTGCTCGACTAAACTAACTAAATGGCAAAATTTATTACCATGAATAGTAATATAGAGATTTATAAAGACTTCAACTACATAAACTCAAATAAGAACTCACAAGTTGAAAAACTTGTAACAAGGATATGACAAGCGGACAATTTTTTCAGTTTAGTACTTTGTATTTTTGTATTCAGATCCTTTGAAAAAAGTTAAAAGATAAAATAGATGTAATCTAATGGTTGTAAATTACATGAATTCAAATTTTTAAGAACTCGTGAGTTCCTCTAGGAATTTTGATTTATAAACTAGAAACAGTTGTCACCATTGTCACCAATCAGTGTCTTTTGTGTTTCTATAAATACGTTTCGACACCACCAGCGGAACCAACTTGATGCTGAGGTGGCTTCCAACCTATCTAAATTTTTTATCTGTACCTAAGTCTATTCTTACTCGGTTTTGCTCTTGATTTTGATAATATAGTCCTAGTCTATAAACATGTGGTAACCATCTTCGTCGGTCTTGGGATAAGTCGGACAAGCTATTGGATTTGAACAACCCTCCTGGTTAAGACAACCTCCAAGAGCCCTATAAGTCTCCCACCTCTCCACGTATAGAGCTCCCGAGGTCCACCCAAACTCGTCTTTGTCAATTGGACACCGGATCCATATTTTGAGTTTCCACTGGAAACGTCTCAAGTAGCTCAAGGAGAGGAACTCGAAATCCGAATTCCACAACGTCGTCAGAACCGGAGACTTCAACGCCGCTGCCAACCACACTCGCCATTAATTTTTTGATATCTTCTTTGGAGTCCAAAGACAAAGGGTAAGCAAATTTAGCTATAGTTAGCGGTATCACAATTGTATTTTTATTTTTCTTTAACACAACTTTCTCTTCATATTTCGAACATCAGTATTGGTAGTTTTAAATTTATTATAAGAGTTTAGAAGTTTTAGAAATCGTGACAGTCGAGTTGGGGACGACGAAGAAATGTCAGAATTCTGACAACCATAATAATGACAATCCTAAGACAAAGAGTTTAATGTCTTAGGACTGATATGATTCTGACAATCAGTTCGACGTCCCCAACCTGGTTATTACGTTTTCTAAAACTTTCAAAGTTTTATAATGGAAATTAGGGGTGAGCCGTGAGCGTCGTTATAATCGGTCGGTATTCGGTCGATTTTTTCAGTATTTTTATAATCAATGTTTAAAAAACAATTCTAATATCGTACCATTTTTAATTGATTTTTGGTTTCGATTAAATAGTATTTGGTCTGTTTTTGTTCGGTAACGATATTTTACAAAATATTCGATCAATCAATACACTTATTATCATGGAACCTCTTAACCCGGATTTTTTTTTTTTGTTAGGAAGAACAATACATAACAAGTCGCAAATGTAATCCCCCTGATTTTTTTTAAGAAATTTTAATTTGGAATTTTCTCAATTTTCTGGATTTTTCTGAGATTTTCTGAAATTAAACTAAGATGTTTTAATAATTAAATAATTTTTAATTGATGTTTAATAATATTAAAATATTATAAAAATAATATTTTATGGTGTAAAATGAAAAACTAGACATAGGGTATTTTTCCGGGAATTTACTGGACCCCGGATGGATTTTTAAAACACCTAAAAAACTATTATTATTTAATTACTTATTTATTTAATTAATAGGTTAATTATTTTTTATTTTTATTTAAAATCAATCCGGCCCAGCCCAGCCCACCTAAACCGAGCCGGCCCGTTGGACTATCGGGTCGGGTCCGTCAGACCCGAACCCGCCCGCAAACCCGCTAGCCTCTTCCCCTTCCTGCGAACTCGACCGCCGCTGCCGTTAGCCGCCGGCCGCCGCGTAACGGTTGCTGCTCCACCTCCCAGCGCCGGTTGGCGACCCCTCCGCTCCAGCTCCCCTCACCGGACGACGCTCGGCCTCCGCACCTCCCCTATATAAACCCTAGAACCCGCCGCCTTCGTCCCAGTCGAACCCGCTGCCAACCACCGCCCCTCGCCGACGCCGCTACCACCCTGACTCCGCCCTAGACCCCGCCACGAGCCGCCCAGCCACCCCGACCTCTCCCTCTTCTTCCACCTCTTCCCCGACCTCCAGAGCAGCAGACCCGACCCCGTTCAGTCCCCTCCGGCCCCGACCACCGCTCGAGCGCCGCCGCAGCACTCCGCCTCCGGCGCCGCATCCTTCCGACGATGCCCTAGCACCCCACCGGCGAGGACTCGACACAGCAGGACACAGAAGGCCGGACACAGAAAACCCTAACCCTAGTGAACAGTACCCGGACACAGTGGACACTGTGTCGAGTCGACACGAGGACACGAGAAACCCTGATTTTCAAGCCCAGTTCAGGTATTCATAACTTTTTACTCGTAGCTCGAATTTTAATTCCGTAAATTGTATCGCGTAGCTTGTATGACCCTCTCGGTGCCCGAACAAACCGCTCGGGGCATCGCGTCCTGTGGTGATCGCACACCGCGATCCAAAAACAGGAAAAACCAGACCCTGTTTCACCCCGGTATCGAGTACGCTCCGCCAAACGGGACGACTTGATCGCGTGCGGTCTTCACAGATACGTGCGCGTCGTTGATATGGACGTGCGGGATTTCGCAGAAGCTGATTCGGATGTGCGTGCACACCGAAATCAGTGCGTATCCGCGGACATCGCCCCGTATCCGACTTTTCTGTTTCTCGTTGTAACTTAGTGTACACACGTCGGATCGAGACGAAAATTACGCCATTGGACTCGTAGCAATACGCTGGTCCTGTGAGCCAAGTTTGGTTCGATTCTGAGAACGTTGACAAAATCGCGTGTCGTGGGCCCCACAAGCTCCATCCAAAGGGCAATTTTGAGAACGGCTCATCGGAATCCAATTCTGGAAGTTCCGTTGGGTTCGTATCATCGTTCCTGACCTGTTGATACTAAGTTGGACTGTTTTTGAGACCTTTGACCCTGACACATTTTTCGGTGCAAAGCGGTCCACAATTGGACCCCGCCTTGACCCGAAAATGATGTTTCTGCCCTTGTCTCCAAATTGGACTCAAGGACAGGCGTTCCTAGCTGATTGATGTGTTCTGGACCTGATGGTGATATTTGTTTCAGCAACCGGAGCAGTCCCTGCAAATCCAGCTATTGCCAAAGCCATACTTGGAGCTGAAAATTCAGGCAAGTGTACCTTGCCATAAAATGCAGTTATTGATTCATTTTAATTCTCTTGCTTTAATTTCTGTGACTGTTGTATCGAGTATTTTATACCCAGGATACCTGACACAAAGCATGATACAGAATCTTCCTGATTATTCAAGGGGGTTTGGTATAGGATATAGATTTCATGATTTTAGCTTTATTTTCTTAGAACATGACTGACTGCATTAGTTTTAATCTTGCGTAACATGAACATTGAGAACTGTGACGTGAGATTTCATTGGGTGGGGAGAGTATTACCATATCAAGGCTGAATATATATTATACTGTGTAATCTGGAAGTGTCCTAGTCTCTGACACAGAGCTTTGGCACCTGTACTGGCCCTTCGAGGAAATACTGCTATGGTTTCTTCAACACTGATCCTGTAGTAGTCTCAGCCTGAGTATGACTAATAACTCTCACATACATTATCACTTAGCTGGTTTAATTATTTACCCAGATTTGTTTGATAGCAACATCGGCTTGCCACTGTCTTAGACTTATTAATTTCTTGTGCTTCTCTGTTATTTAACATCTTGTTTGACTTGCATGTTCATTCACTGTATTTTGGCTCGTATTTCTTCTGTACCTTGTTACGTCCCGCTGAGGACCTGGTTTTGTTCCCCAGATTTAGCAGACGAGGTCTACCCAGAGGTGTACGGAACAGGGGCCCTACTCGAAGCAGTACCTGAACCTGAAGAAGAGGTGATCGCTGAGGACTTCTCATGAACAATTGCTTCGCCATGCTCAGTCATTTAGTCTTTATTTTCCTGTTTCATTAAACTCTTTATTTTCTGTCTTTGAGAACTTGTGTAAACAGACTTAATATCGGATTGTTCTCCGATTTTATTTACTTTGACTGTTGGTGTTTAATATTTCTTTTGCTGTTATTGCTATCTTATATCTGTGGATGAGAATAGTGAAACCCTGACTGATGTAATACAGCTTAAGTATGCCCGATGGATCCATTAAATTGGGTTTGTCCATCCGTGCGTACTGCTGGCCATTATCACGCGTCCAGTCCCTCGGTATTTTGGGACTGGGGCGTAACATGGTTTTTGTGGTGGCCCATGCAGGTCTACGACTTAAATTGTTCGGTTTCAACTTAGGCACCGAACAGGCCTACAATAATAATAGGATGAGTTTTAGGATATCATCCACTTGCTTGCAAACGTTCTTGATATCTGTATCGTATTCGAACTAATTTTGACTTGCATCTTGCCTTGATTCCTGTGCGCCTCTTATAGTTTATTTTGATGCAGAGAAATGGATTCACAAGAAAACGACGAAACTCCAGCAAGAATACCAGTAGGTGCTGAAGTCACTTACGGAGAAGATGAAGTGACGCTACTAAGTGGAGATCCCTCTACTCACCGAAGCAGACAAGCAGATCCGCAATCTTCTAGATTTCGGGGTGATGATATTCCACCTCCGCCCCAGTTCACTCCACGGATGCCTGTCTTTCCACCAGGCCAAGCAATGGACGGACAGCAGATGTTCCAGATGTTCTACGCAATGATGCAAGCTCAGCAACAAGTCCAAACTGAGGCCCATCGTCGCGAAGCTGAGTACTTGAGGAACAGTCTAGTAAATGCACTGGAGCAGGCCAACCTACCAGCTAGAATGCAACCGACGGGCTCTATCACAGACTTCCGACAACTGAAGCCCCGTACATTCTCTGGCAAGGAGGGACCAACAGAAGTGCATGAATGGCTCACCAATATCCGGCATCAATTAGAAGCAGCTGAGCTTCCACAAGAACGTTGGATGACTGCCGTCAGAATGCAATTGACGGACAATGCTCATCACTGGTGGCTATCCGAAGAGACTAGGCTCGGACCAGACCGAGTTACTTGGGAAGAGTTCTCCAGACTCTTCCAAGAGATGTACATTCCGGCTATCGCTCGATCAGAACTGAGGGACAAGTTCAATCGTCTCACTCAGGAAGCTATGACGGTGGAAGAGTACAACGCCGAGTTCATTCGTCTGAGTCGCTTCGCTCCTACCTTGATCCCGACAGAAGTAGAGAAGGCCGAGAAGTTTTTCGACGGACTCAACATCGAACTACAGAAACTGATTGGATCTGTCGCACCAACTTCGTACACGGACGTCCTTGCTGCAGCTCGACGCATGAAGCGCGTCACCAGGAGAGAAACCAGTCTGAAGAGGCCTTTCACATCAGTACCAGCCAGAGCAAACAATGGAGAAGCTGCCAAGAAACCTCATCTGCATCAAGCACCACAGGGATCTGCATCTAAAACCCTGACTCTTCCTACTTGTTATTACTGCGGCAAGATAGGCCATGTTGAGAAGGAATGTAGACGTAAACACGGCATGTGCTTAGGTTGCGGATCCAGACAGCATGCAGTGAAGGACTGCCCTGATCGTAGGAAAGTACCAAGGGCAAACCAACAAGCTTTACCAGCACCAGGAGGACATCAACCAAGGCCACCCTTGGCACATCCAGCAGTACCCTACCAGCAAGCCCAGCAACATCAGAGAGCACCACCTCAAGGACGTGGCCAAGTTTTCGCGATGACTGTGGGAGACGCGCAGAACCATGGAGTTGCTAATGCGCGTAAGTCTTTATAGTTGTTCCGTTTCTAGCATTTCTGTAGTTCGTGCCTGCTGGTTCGTGACCCCAGACTTTAAACCTGATAACTTTAGCCTGTAAATAATTGATAACCTATTGTTAACCTAATAATTTTGAACTTGCTGAATAACTTAGAATATTTTATAATGTTTAACCTGATATATGTTTTAAAAGATAAAACTAATTTTCTAAAAAAATGTAATCTTCTAGATTTCCCACATTTGGGAAATTGCATAACTTTTAATGCTTAGGGAAATAATTTTTCCTAGGTGTCACTCTCAACCTTGATTTTCTGATTCAAATAAATTTTGCAACCGTGTCATCTCTGTTGACCGAATTTTTTTTGATTGCGAGGACGCAATCCTCTTAAGGGGGGTATATTGTAATCCCCCTGATTTTTTTTAAGAAATTTTAATTTGGAATTTTCTCAATTTTCTGGATTTTTCTGAGATTTTCTGAAATTAAACTAAGATGTTTTAATAATTAAATAATTTTTAATTGATGTTTAATAATATTAAAATATTATAAAAATAATATTTTATGGTGTAAAATAAAAAATTAGACATAGGGTATTTTTCCGAGAATTTACTGGACCCCGAATGGATTTTTAAAACACCTAAAAAACTATTATTATTTAATTACTTATTTATTTAATTAATAGGTTAATTATTTTTTATTTTTATTTAAAATCAATCCGGCCCAGCCCAGCCCACCTAAACCGAGCCGGCTCGTTGGACTATCGGGTCGGGTCGGGTCCGTCAGACCCGAACCCGCCCGCAAACCCGCTAGCCTCTTCCCCTTCCTGCGAACTCGACCGCCGCTGCCGTTAGCCGCCGGCCGCCGCGTAACGGTTGCTGCTCCGCCTCCCAGCGCCGGTTGGCGACCCCTCCGCTCCAGCTCCCCTCACCGGACGACGCTCGGCCTCCGCACCTCCCCTATATAAACCCTAGACCCCGCCGCCTTCGTCCCAGTCGAACCCGCTGCCAACCACCGCCCCTCGCCGACGCCGCTACCACCCTGACTCCGCCCTAGACCCCGCCACGAGCCGCCCAGCCACCCCGACCTCTCCCTCTTCTTCCACCTCTTCCCCGACCTCCAGAGCAGCAGACCCGACCCCGTTCAGTCCCCTCCGGCCCCGACCACCGCTCGAGCGCCGCCGCAGCACTCCGCCTCCGGCGCCGCATCCTTCCGACGATGCCCTAGCACCCCTCCGGCAAGGACTCGACACAGCAGGACACAGAAGGCCGGACACAGAAAACCCTAACCCTAGTGAACAGTACCCGGACACAGTGGACACTGTGTCGAGTCGACACGAGGACACGAGAAACCCTGATTTTCAAGCCCAGTTCAGGTATTCATAACTTTTTACTCGTAGCTCGGATTTCAATTCCGTAAATTGTATCGCGTAGCCTGTATGACCCTCTCGGTGCCCGGATAAACCGCTCGGGGCATCGCGTCCTGTGGTGATCGCACACCGCGATCCAAAAAAGGAAAAACCAGATCCTGTTTTACCCCGGTATCGAATACGCTCCGCCAAACGGGACGACTTGGTCGCGTGCGGTCTTCACAGATACGTGCGCGTCGTTGATACGGACGTGCAAGATTTTGCAGAAGCTGATTCGGATGTGTGTGCACACCGAAATTAGTGTGTATCCGCGGACATCGCCCCGTATCCGACTTTTCTATTTCTCATTGTAACTTAGTGTACACACGTCGGATCGAGACAAAACTTGCGCCATTAGACTCGTAGCAATACGCTGGTCCTGTGAGCCAAGTTTGGTTCGATTCTGAGAACGTTGACAAAATCGCGTGTCGTGGGCCCCACAGGCTCCACCCAACGGGCGATTTTGAGAACGACTCATCGGAATCCAATTCTGGAAGTTCCGTTGGGTTCGTATCATCGTTCCTGACCTGTTGACACTAAGTTGGACTATTTTTTAGACCTTTGACCCTGACGCATTTTTCGGTGCAAAGCGGCCCACAATTGGACCCCGCCTTGACCCGAAAATGACGTTTCTGCCCTTGTCTCCAAATTGGACTCAAAGACAGGCCTTCCTAGCTGATTGATATGTTCTGGACCTGATGGTGATGTTTGTTTCAGCAACCGAAGCAGTTCCTGCAAATCCAGCTATTGCCAGAGCCATACTTGGAGTTGAAAATCCAAGCAAGTGTACCTTGCCATAAAATGCAGTTATTGATTCATTTTAATTCTCTTGCTTTAATTTCTGTGACTGTTGTATCGAGTATTTTATACCCAGGATACATGACACAAAGTATGATACAGAATCTTCCTGATTATTCAAGGGGGTTTGGTATAGGATATAGATTTCATGATTTTAGCTTTATTTTCTTAGAACATGACTGACTGCATTAGTTTTAATCTTGCGTAACATGAACATTGAGAACTGTGACATAAGATTTTATTGGGTGGGGAGAGTATTACCATATCAAGGCTGAATATATATTATACTGTGTAATCTGGAAGTGTCCTAGCCTCTGACACAGAGCTTTGGCACCTGTACTGGCCCTTCGAGGAAATACTGCTATGGTTTCTTCAACACTGATCCTGTAGTAGTCTCAGCCTGAGTATGACTAATAACTCTCACATGCATTATCACTTAGCTGGTTTAATTATTTACCCAGATTTGTTTGATAGCAACATCAGCTTGCCACTGTCTTATACTTATTAATTTCTTGTGCTTCTTTGTTATTTAACATCTTGTTTGACTTGCATGTTCATTCACTGTATTTTGGCTCGTATTTCTTCTGTACCTTGTTACGTTCCGCTGAGGACCTGGTTTTGTTCCCCAGATTTAGCAGACGAGGTCTACCCAGAGGTGTACGGAACAGGGGCCCTACTCGGAGCAGTACCTGAACCTGAAGAAGAGGTGATCGCTGAGGACTTCTCATGAACAATTGCTTCGCCATGCTCAGTCATTTAGTCTTTATTTTTCTGTTTCATTAAACTCTTTATTTTCTGTCTTTGAGAACTTGTGTAAACAGACTTAATATCGGATTGTTCTCCGATTTTATTTACTTTGACTGTTGGTGTTTAATATTTCTTTTGCTGTTATTGCTATCTTATATCTGTGGATGAGAATAGTGAAACCCTGACTGATGTAATACAGCTTAAGTATGTCCGATGGATCCATTAAATTGGGTTTGTCCATCCGTGCGTACTGCTGGCCATTATCACGCGTCCAGTCCCTCGGTATTTTGGGACTGGGGCGTGACAGCAAATATCTAAAATGAGCTTAAAATATCCAGCACAATTACTACCAGAGGCGGAACTAGCTCAGGGCTATAGCCCATCCAAGAAGTTTTTGTTATTTTTTTCTTCGTATATATATCGGCCACTATTTAATATATTTAATTCTTAGCATAAGTTTAAGTACACTAAAATAAACAGTTTTTTTAAATAAAGTAATATATTTAGATATAATTGCAATAAAGGGGAGGGGTTTTGTGAAATTATAAGTAAAGGGATAACTCGCCAACTCAGTTGGCGAGTTGTTGGGGCCCGCCAACTCAGTTGGCGGGTTGGAGTTGGGACCGCCAACTCAGTTGGCGGTGGGAGTGGGAGTTGGATATATATATATATATATATATATATATATATATATATATATATATATATAAATCAATTAAATTTTGTAAATGGATAATAACAAATTATCTATTATAATATTACAAAAAATTTATATTGATAATACCAAAACAAAAATATTTATTAAAAATTTTAAATCTAAAAATTTAAAT
Source organism: Iris macrosiphon (assembly GCA_036927795.1). NCBI lineage: Eukaryota > Viridiplantae > Streptophyta > Magnoliopsida > Asparagales > Iridaceae > Iris > Iris macrosiphon. The sequence continues at coordinate 4,355,767 of JAYESA010000015.1, forward strand.
AATACCAAAAAATATCAAATAAATAGTATTATGGGATATTTTAGCAAATGTCCCTACAAAAAATGTCATAAAAAAAATCGGTTAAAAGAGTGACATATCTTAAAATTTTATCTATATATATTTGTATAGATAAAATTTCACTTTTATAGATTTATATAGATATATATACAATTATCTATATATATTTAGAATTTTACTAATTATGTAGATATATATAGATATTTTTTTTAGATAATTTCACTAATATCTTCTTTTGGAGTCGATGTGCGCATCATCTGGTCTACTTGTCAAAATAGTTGTACAGGCACACATAATGTAAATCCCCTGATTTTTTAATATTTTCAAAACTGGATTTTTCGGATTTTTCTGAAATTTTTCTGTAATTAAATTCAGGATTTTAATTATTAAATAATTTTTAGTTGATAATAAATAATATTAAAATATTATAAAAATAATATTTTATGGTGTAAAATGAAAAACTGAACTTAGGACAATTTTCTGGAAATTTATTGGCCCCGGACCTATTTTTAATCACCTAAAAACTATTTATTTATTTATTATATTATTTAAATTAATAAATCACCCTAGCCCAAGCCCAGCCCACCTAACCACCCTAGCCCGTTTGGCTAACGGGTCGGGTCGGGTCCGCCCGCCGGCGAACCCGCCGCGGGCCCGACCCGTTTCCCCAACCGTCACCCCCACGAAGCCCTAGCCCCCCCCCCCCCCCCGCGTCTCCCGCCGCTCCGCCCGGCCATGTAGCCCCCGACCCCGCCTTCTCCGCCACGACTCCGCCTAGCCCGGCCGACTCCCGCTCCCCGCTGCCCTATTTAATCCCCGCCCCAGTCAGCCCTCCGCCACCACCACGCCGCCACCGCCCCCGCCTCGCCGCCAGCGTAGCCGTGCCCGGCCGACGTCGCCCCGCCCTTCCTCCTCCCACCCAGCTCCTCAGCACCGCCGCCCCTCGAGCGCCGCCGCCTCCGGCGAAGACCCGGCCGCCCCAGCCTCCTCCGGCCGGCCTCCCCCGCCGCAGCGCCGCCGGAGCTCCGGCAGAACCCCTAAACCCTAACCCTAGTTCTCTTGTGTGTCGGACATGTGTCGGACACGGTGAATTTTGGGTTTTTCGGACCCTGTTCAGGTACGCGTATATCCCTGCTCGTTTACCCGTTTTCGATTCCGTCAGTTGTGTTGCGTAGCCTGCATGACCCCCTCGGTGCCCGTGCAACCCGCTCGGGGCATCGCGTCTTGTGGCGATCGCGAACCGCGATCCAAAAACAGGAAAAACAACGCCCTGATTCACCCCGGAACTGAGTACGCCCCGCCAAACGGGACGACTTGGTCGCGTGCGGTCTTCACAGATACGTGCACGTCGTTGATACGGACGTGTAAAATTTCACAGAAGTTAATTTGGATGTGCGTGCACACCGGAATCAACGCGTATCCGCGGACACCGCCCCGTATCCGTCCTTTCTGAATCTCGCCCTAACTTTGTGTACACACGTCGGATTAAAACGAAACTTGCGTCATCGGACTCGAAGCGATACGCTGGTCCTGTGACCCAAGTTTGGTTCGATTCTGAGAACGTTGACGAAATCGCGTGTCGTGGGCCCCACAGGCCCCGCTCGACGGGCGATTTTGTGATCGGCTCATCGGAATCTAATTCTGGAAGTTCCGTTGGGTTCGTATCATCGTTCCTGACCGGTTGACACTAAGTTTGGTGAATTTGGAGACCTTTGACCCTGACACATTTTTCGGTGCAAAGCGGGCCCACATGTGGATCCCGTTTTGACCCGAAATGGTCATTTTTGCCCTTGCCTCCAAATTGGACTTAAGGACAGGCGTTTCTAGCTATTTGATATTTTCTGGATCTGATGGTGATGTTTATTTCAGCAACCGGAGTACCACCTGCAATTCCAGCTGAAGTCAGAGCCGCAATTGGAACCGGAACCACAGGTAAGTGTACCTTGCCAAATCCTGCAGCTTGCTACTTATTTTCTTAACTTATTTATACATCAGTGGACAATTATACCGTGCCAACTTGTAATATTTTCTGTTATAGTACTTGCTGGAGTACTTATGCAAACATACATAAACTTGATTTAACTGTTCAACCCAGGACCGAGTGACATTACTTAGCGTCCGATTACTAGTCGGGTGCCAACCCCGTACGTGGAGTTGTGTAAAGTCACATAGACATGGATATCGAGACCCTATGTATTCTCGTACTTGTCTTATCAAGTACATCATAACCCAGGACACCTGACACTATTCATGAGACAGAGTCTTCCTGAGACATTCATGGTGATTCTGTATAGGATGGAGGACTTGACAGAGATATTGTATTAATAGATACTAGATGACTTGTTGTATTAGCTATGATCCCGCTTGACATGGACATGAGACGTTATGGTCATGATATGCGTGATTACATTGGGTGGGAAGAGTCACACAGACTACAGGTTGATTTTTATATATTATGCCGGCATCTTAGTCTCACTACGAGCTAGACAACCACATGATATTACTGCTACCGGCTCCCCGACACAGAGCTTGTAGTAGTTTTAGCCTGAGTTCTAGTGCTGCTCTTATCTTGCATATCACTTAGCTGGTTACATAGTTTACCCTATTGTTTATTTATTGCTGCACTATATTTATTTTGGCATGAGCTTTCTTGTACCTTGCTATGTCCCCTGAGGACCTGGATCCGAATTATGTCCCCAGGTATAGCCGAAGAGATCCATCCAGAGATACACCGTACAGGAGCACTTCCAGGAGCTGTACCAGGACCTGAGGACGAGATCGCACCAGAGGACTTCTCCTGAGCATTGGCTGTATATAGTCAGTTATTTCTGTTTCTATTTCCAGTTCATTTATTTCCTGTCTATTTGCTTGATGTATCAGACTTGTTCTCGGATTGTTCACCGAGACACTTTTATTGAGATTGTTAGTTTATATTATTTGTATTTATTCTGGCATTTAATCTGTGATTATCTTTTGTGGATGAGATTAGAATAGTCTGTGACCTGTATCATTGGTTCTATTTATTGTTAGACTACAACTTAAGCATGCCCTGATGGATCCATTAAATTGGGTTGTCCATCGGTGCGTGCTGCTGGCCATTGCCACGTGTCCAGTCCCTCGATATTTTGGGACTGGGACGTGACACATAAAATCTTAGCACTCCAATATAGAACAGCCACTTCAATTTCCTAATCAACTCGGGACTAAATATTTGATGTGGGATTAAATATCTGGATTTCACGATTGAATCTGAAAATAGGGACTTAAACCAAAGTGTTTAATTTTCATGAACTATGCATGCAAACTTGTTCTGATTGATTATATATATGTTGCTGCAGAATGGTATTAAATATATTTGATGTGGGATTAAATATATGTTGCTGCAGAATGGTATCAGGGGCTTAATGCTTGATATGTACGATTTCGATAACGACATCTGGTTGACCAGATGATGCGCACATCGACTCCAAAAGAAGATATTAGTGAAATTATCTAACAAAAAATATCTATATATATCTACATAATTAGTAAAATTCTAAATATATATAGATAATTGTATATATATCTATATAAATCTATAAAAGTGAAATTTTATCTATACAAATATATATTGATAAAAATTTAAGATATGTCCGCACTCTTTTAACCGATTTTTTTTATGACATTTTTATTAGGGGCATTTGCTAAAATATTCCATAATACTATTTATTTGATATTTTTTGGTATTATTTAAAATTTTAGATTTAAAATTTTTAATAAATATTTTTGTTTTGGTATTATCAATGTAAATTTTTTGTAATATTTATAATAGATAATTTGTTATTATCCATTTACAAAATTTAATTGATTTAGAAATATATATATATATATATATATAACTCCCACTCCCACCCGCCAACTGAGTTGGCGGTCCCAACTCCAACTCGCCAACTGAGTTGGCGGGCCCCAACAACTCGCCAACTGAGTTGGCGAGTTATCCGTTTACTTATAATTTCAGCAAACTCTTTCCCTTTATTACAATTATATCTAAATATATTACTTTATTTAAAAAAAATCGATTATACTTAACTTGTAAGAAAACACAAAAAGAAGAGTTGGTGGTGTCGTCACCTAACATGTGATAGTTGTCCTTGGTAATTTACATCACGAATAAAAATAACAAACACTAAAAAAAAAAAAAAGGTAGACACATGCAGTGCGGAGCGTAATCTAAGTGTTTCTTTGTTGACAGTAGCACTCTCTGTGTCTGTATACACATATTATACGCAACGCACGCATACATTAGTAAGTATTCCCACTATATATATTGATATTAAATTATTATTAGATAGGATGGTAATCATTCTTTCGTATGTACCAAAACCCCATATATATAGCCACAGAACCCTCAACCAACATGCACATTTCCTCCTCCTCCTCCTCTTCCTTGTTACTAGGAGAGGAGCAGCAGCAGCTAGCTAGGCATTCTCATGGCAAAGATCCATTGCCAATCGAAACTGAAGCTCTTCGGCTTCCACGTGTCCTCAGATTACAGCGATGACGTCGGTACCTCCCCTAATTCCTCCTCTTCCTCTTCCCCCAACGCAGTAGTTGGAGCCGACGTGATACGCAAGTACGAGTGCCAGTACTGCTGCAGAGAGTTTGGCAACTCACAGGCCCTCGGCGGTCACCAGAACGCCCACAAGAAGGAGCGCAAGCAGCTCAAGCGCGCACAGCTGGTCCGGTCACCTCCCGCTGCTCTGTACCCCATCGCCCCCGCTAACTGGGTCTACTTCTCCCGCCCCCCGGGCCCACCGTTCCACGTGTCGCGCGGCTGCGTCCTCCCCTCGCGGGCCCACCCGGAAGTCGTTCCGGATGGGCTGGACTTGCATCTCAGCCTCGCACCGGCTGGCTCCTGATCATCATCACTTTTTATCTGTAATTTTTGTGTGTTCATTAGGCAACAACTGGAAGTCTCGTCTCGTCTCGTCTCGTCTCGTCTCGTGTAAATTTTCCTTCTTTTATTGCTTTTCATTTTTATTTTTCTTGAATTATCAATGATTAGTATCAGTCAGTTTCTTCTTCTTCTTCTTATAAAAATACCTTTCTCTTCTTTTTTGTAGTTGATTAATTTGCTTTTCGTCTGCATGCAATGATCATCTGAATTTCTTGGAGTTGTGACCTTCACTTCTTGAGTTGCGGACAAATATTGTGGTTTTTGGATATCGTCATCTTTGGACATTGTGAACTTATGAAATAATTCCACATGTCATATATACGACAGTGGGAGAGAAATATAAATGCATTTATATGCAACTTATTATTATTATTATTATTAGGTGAGGTGGTGTTTCTTTTGGAACTCTTTGAGTAAAACTAGTTTGTTTGAAGTAGTAGTACGTAGTTGAGGAGAGACGAAGACAGTACTCAGACAGAGCATTAAAATTTCATTATATAAGTAGAAAGTTAACGTTATTTGAGAAAATTATAAATAAAGAACTTAAATTCCCTGGGGGTCAAAAGTATAAAATGTCCTAAGAACATTTTGTACGTTTTGTTTAAAATTTTTTTTTTAAAACATGGCTTTTTAAAAAAAAATTGTAATTTAAATAAAATTTTATTCGAGAATTAAAATTAGAAAATATTGGAATGATATGTATAGTGGTCTTGTAACTAAATTGGTATCGAACTCAACTGGCTCTTGTGGTCAGTGAGAAGAGGTATAACCTTTCTGCCTGGACGGAGGTCTCGGAATTAAACCACGGGGAGATAAGTTTCATACGTATCGTCAGACATCTAAAAAAAAAAAAAACTCAAATTAATGTCTTGTGTTCAATTCTTAGTTTCTTTAACCAACTGGTCTACAAATATACATATCATACTTATTTTCTCTAATTTTAATTCTTTGCATAGAATTTCTAAATTTTTTTATAAAAAACATAAAAGTAAAAACGTTTATGACAGAAAACACACTTCTTTCGGACGTTCATAGTACAGACATTTTATGTGTAAAACTATACTTACTAAAAAGTTCTATTATTATTATTTTATTTATTTTTAGCCTATAATTTAGGATGAAATGGGAGGATTAGTGGAGTATTTAGTGGGATTCAAGTGAAACGATCTTTAGCATAGATCTTTCAGTACTTTGTTTGTAATCTCATCAAAGTTTTTGCTCTCATTACAAGTATAAGAAAACTTATTCTTAATTTCAAAATTTCTTGACAGTAGGAGAGAGAACTTTGCAGCCTACAACTCTAGAGTATATTTTGTTACAATAATTTGTCATGGTTATATGGATAATTTGGTGTTAGTAAATTGATTCTTCTAACGGTCAAGCTTGAATAACTCGGTATGAGTTTGATAATAATCCTGGATTCTTTTCTTCTAACTTTAAGATATTATTGAAAAAATTAAGTTAATATATTATGACAATTTCCAAAAAGACAAGGGGTTCATATGATTATGTGCGTGAGGAAACGACACGGTTATTCATCGTAATATTACACGAAGATCTTTGATAGATCTATATAGGCCCCACCATCACGTCATCCGTTACTTTAAAAAGTACGTTGCGGGTAGGACCCGATAAGTGGAATGGGAGCGGGTCAGCAACTACCACTACTGTGGATCCGTACCCATCATGAACAATGACAATGACGTGAACCATATCGAGCAACGTACATACGCCCGTAGTAGCCCAGCCCATCATAACAGGACACGTGGCGTACGATGGCAGGCATTGCAGGTGCTTGCTGGTGGGCGCCCACTGCCGCTGGATTATCGGATCCCTACGATGGAAAATCCGAAAAGCAAAAAAAAAAAGAAAAATAGGACAACGTCAGTCGGTCAGTCAGTGTGACTGTGTGAAGGGTGCTTCAGCTCAGTACGAATTATTATTATTTTTAGAAAGTTGGCAACTATTTTTTTTTTTCCTTTTTTTTTGCTACTATCGAATTTTTTTAAGAGTTAATAAATATATTTATGGGTGGTTGTAACTAGTAAGTACTCGGATTAGATCATCCTAAGATTCGTATCATATAAATTAAGCAGTCTTTTGTTTTTGACCCCATATAGTCAGTTTTTCTATCTATCAATACGTTATGAGTAGCCCACACTTTAGCTCACTTGTTCCAATTTATACGCCATGTTGTCGGAGCAGTTCCACACACAAAAGCAAGAAATCATTCACATATTTTTCAAGAAATCATCCAATACTGTCCTATCAAGATGTGTATTGGGATGGTCCGGATCGATTCCGATCCAATTTTAAATATCCTGGTGGAACTCGGGAGTTTCTAATCTTTAAAAATCATCCAAAACGAACTGTTGGATTACATCCATCTCATCCGTTCATTTTTCTAAGGATCTAAATAGAAAAAGTCAAGGACTTTAATGAAGAAAACAAATCGTCTACGTGTCATCACCATATTGAAAGTTACTATTTGAGTTTCTTTAGACGAACTAATCAAATTTTAATCGGATTTGACCAGACCAGACCAGACCTGACCTGACCTGACCTGAATTGTGTTGGGCCATCCCTACTGGGAGCTGGGCCGGACCGGACATGTGGGTCTGAAGGGGAAAAAAAATCTAGCTCGGATCAGTTGCAGAGCCGGTCCTAACCTCCGAGTATGCAGGCCTAGGAAGCAACACAGTCCGAACCTAATATAGGAGTGGGTCGAATCGGACCGGAGCGGACCGAACACCCAATATTAAATACTGTGAAAATTCACGAAAAATCAATTTCAATAGTATTATTATGTTCGTCTATTTTTGCTCATATACTCGTGATAGATTTTTTTTTTTTTTTTTTTTTTTGGATCTAATATGGACATATTGAGATGAGTTCAGTAAGAATGATTGTTCATGGACATCTAAAACGGTCTTGCTTTAGTCAAGATGTCCTCCAATTATGGCCACCTATATAATAAATCTCATGATTAGGACTCCCCAACTAATGAACCTGCCAGCTACTCCAAAAACTTTAAAGTTGTAGGCTTAATTAATTTGAATTAGGACATCACCATTGACTTTCCCGAAGACAAATCATATTTTATGCTCGTCCAACCATCAGAATTCCTATTAAAATCCCATTTAGAAAACCATGTATATATAATCAATTTAGATTAGCTCTTGGTGCAAGGTGACTCGGGTTACAACTATGGTTGGATGCTAATTTAGATTGCATAAAGTAATTCTCACCAAGTCTGCAAGAGTATAATTCTCTTTAGAAAAAAGAAGCCTTTAAATAATATTTATGCTAGTAATTATTTATTCATTCAGTTGACTTATACTTGAACCCACAATTAGAAAAAGAAATATATTTCTGGAGAATATGCTTCCAAGTAGTCTAAACACATTGAGTCACTCAAGTCAAGGGGGGCCTAGCTTCATATTGTATCATCCTTTCCCACAACATCAAATGATGAAAGCAACAGTGTATAGTAATATAGAACTCTTCTAATGTATAGTTTTGGCTTTCAAAATCATATAGTAGTGTAGTAGAACCCAAAGTCCACAACTACTCTCCCAAGAACTCCATGTTCATAAAGTGAATACAATTTGGTCACGGGGGTCTCCATCAAGAAGAAGGCCACTCAAGAAGCAAATCCCCAAAAGAGAGATCCCCATGGAGAGGGAGCTAATAACTAATAATAATTTTGCAGAGGTCTATTAAGTATTCTCTCTTTCTTTCTAAAAAAAAAAGTCTATGCAAGTTGATAGACCCACCAAAATTATTTACATGATCACACCGTAAGATTATGATCTAATTTGCAAAGAGGCTCTTCGGCTGCGTAATCTTAAACTATATGACATCATATAATGGTTGAAACTAATGGAACAGAAAATCTATAGTAATGACAAGTGATAGTGAGACGTCCAGTTTGGCAGCAAATGGTAAGAACTTGATTTGTTGTGTTGACACAATGATTTGAGTGTGAAAATACTAACCCTATATATTGAATCATCCTATCCAACTCTGATCGCGGTATGATACGATTCCATAACTTTGTAGGATCAAATCGGGTGTAGAGAACAATTGAAATGGAAAGAGAATGAAAGGCTCATGAGTGTTACAGATCCACTTTGAACTAATTAAAGAATATCCAAACCTGATTAAGAACATGACAACTTGCATGACATCTAAATATTAGTTGATCATTAATGAGGCACCTAAATCTTGGCAGAGGAGAGATGAAAAGCTGGTGCAACTATAATAGTAGAAAAGAGAGAAGCTTCTATTCCTGAACTGAGTCAGTATCTTCAGGCTAATTAGATGACTGGAGAAATGTATGTACCAGTGTTTTAAAAACCGGACCGGACGGCTCAACAAATTGACCTGTGAACCAGTACGTTTTTCGGGATTTTTTTTTTTTCAAAAACTGCTTGTAAATGAATATTTTTGTAAAAACAATGTCCATAAATGATTGAACTTGGACTACTTAGGTTAACCCAATGGTTGAACAAACTGGTTGAACCAATTTGACCCGTCACAGTGGTCGAACCAGTGGTCGAACCAACTGACAGAACTATTTAGATTCAGTGTTTTAAAAATATGACCTAACTGATCAGTTCAACCGGTTGACCTTGTGAACCGATCATTTTTTCGGTCCGGTTTAGTGTTGACCCACTGTTTCAAATCCGATTGTAAATAAATATTTTTGTAAAAATCAGTATCCATAAGGAATTAAACTTGGGCCACTTAGGTTAACCCAGTGCTTTTACTCTGATTGAACCAACTGGTTGAACCGGTTTGACCCGAACCAGTGCCTTGGCCAGGTCAACCTCCAGTTTGTTTTTTTAAATCACAGATCTAGAAATGAATGTGGAACCTATGAAAAATTTAATAAAAAAAAAGGTGTAAACATTAAATAAATAATTAATACTAATGTACAAGTATCTACTCTATAAGAATTGTTTTTGTGTCAAAAGTGTTGATCACATTCATATTGTTAAAAAAAATATTTAACATGCTATATCCAAACCATACTATAATAAAGGACCACTTGCGACATTCAAAAGCCAACAAAAGAATTACGATCCCAAGAGCAACTCCTTAATTTACTACATCTACAAAGAGAAGGCTCGAGGTGAAATCGAATATAAGATTGGAAATACAGAACGTTTTACCTATTAGATTTCCATGTTGAGTGCAAGAAAAAGAATCCAAACCAATATAACATAGTTGTTAAAATTAATCTCAGGATAAACAAGTCTTCCAGATCATGAATCATGAAACTGTAATCACCTAATAATCTCCATCACCCAAAATGAATCCAAGCTGCTCACTCAACCTTCAGCAAAATTTATTTGTTTAATTCTGAAACGTAAGATTTACATATTCAATACAAAGAAACACAAGAGGCTTAGAAAACAAGTTATGAAAACAGTTTTACCCAGAGAAAATATATTGGCCACTCCCTGAAGAGGGGGGTAAGGGGTTCTATTAATGAGTTACACATGGATACAATTCTGAAAGCAAATCGACAAACTGAAAAATAACCGAGTAATATACAAATACAAATTCCAGTATATACCATCTACTGTATCAGGAAAACTTGCAGTATCCTGAAGCTCGGTGAAGAATAAGGAGAGAGAACAGATTACAAAAAGGGAAAACACCTGCATAAGGAGAGAGAACAGATTACAAAAAGGGAAAACACCTGCTAGAGTGTTAAGGCAGTCAATATGCAAAATATGTGCAGTTAATGAAACATAAATAAATGATCTTCCCAACTATCTGAATGCTTACATCATGTAGAGCCACTTTGACATAACTGTTCATGCCTTCTTATCAGATCGATTGAGATTGAACCACTTCTTCTTGTTAGATTTATCTTTGCCGTCAACACTTCCATCCTCTGGTGCAGGACTCTCGGCATAAGCTTCATCGTTGGGAACTTTGTTGTTGCTGCTGCTACCACCACTCAAATTGACAGTACGGGTGGTTGTGAAAGCAGACTGGATACTGTCTCTCTGTTTCAAAAGCTCGTTCACCTAAAGACAGTTTGGTTTAAAAAGCAATGAGATTTCAGTTCGAATTTTTTTTTTCAAAATGTAATGATGAACTCCTTGAGATTAGGAATGGAGGGATTTATTTTTCAAAAAAAAAAAGTAAAAATGTTTATGCACACAAAAGATGCAACAAGTTTCCTGTTATGTGGTTGAGGGGGTTCACATCCTAGTTTATAATCAACAGAGCCATAAATACAAAATTCTCGGGAAAAATAGTATTGCAGGTTTAGGCTAGCTGAATGCAACCCTCCTTCAACTGACTTGGGACCAGCAGTGATAATATAAGATATTAAGCACAGCATAGGCAAAAAGTTACTTCAGAGTTGATAAGCACGCCCTCCAAGTTGATAATGAATGAATCAGGTTATCAACAAAATAGCTAGGCTCCAATGACAAGATTATGGCCTGATTTGGGATTGTTGCTGCTTCTCAAAAAGCAGTATCTGAAGCAGATTTTGAAAGCAGCCTCCACCTGCTTTTGAAAACAGCCCCAAACTTGGAACTAGCTTTTCAAAACTTTTTGATAGGTTGCTGCTACCAACAGTTTTCGGCTGCTTCTAAAAAAAAGGCTAAATTATAACTTGATACCCTCAACTATTAATAATGTTCAACATGTACCCTGAACTTTAATAGGCGTCAACTTGATACCTAAAATTTTAAAATGACCAAATTACCCCTCCCCTTCCGGCGGTTGCACCCCTGCACCCCCCCCCCCCCCTTCTCTCTCCGCCCACGGCGAAGCCCGTGCACGCGTGGCGGAGAAAGAGGGGGGAGGGGGGGAGAGGAGGGGACGGGTAATTTGGTCATTTTTAAATTTTAGGGTATCAAGTTGACATCTATCAGGGTATTAAGTTGAACATTTGTAATAGTTGAGGGTATCAAGTTGTAATTTAGCCCAGAAAATAAGCAGAAGCCATGACAAGCAATCTGAAACCCAGCCTATATCAGCAGTTTATTTGACTTTTCTTTTGGATAACAAAAAAAAAAAAGCGATTTTAACTTCTGTTTCGAAGATTGTATAATCTCTTGGCTAAATATCAAATATAAGAGAAGGATGGCATAGTACTAAACATGATATGCTAGTACGTGTATCTTGCAAGTATAACCCAAATAGATTATCAGCATCACTCTGGCAAGAGGATAGTTAAGCTACCAAGGGCTTTGTCAGTATACAATATTGCAGGTCATGTTTCTCAAATGAATGTTAATATTTTGGTAGCATAGGATCAAATATTGGAAGATGACTATTTCCTAGCTATTAAAGTGCAAAAGCAATCAATCAAAATGTGTAGGAGAAAGTTCTCTTCGTATATCATTTTTTTATCATCAATTGCCTTAGTTTAATCCCACAACGAAAAACTTTTAAGAATAGTTTAATCCCACATCGAAAAACTTCTAAGAAGGGAGACATATTCTCTCATATATATTGTAATCATTATTTCCTAAATGAAGTGAGTTAATTATGTTGAGCCACCTTCTCAACATAATAACCACCATTGTCTTTTTCTTTTTTGCATGGCTCTCCTGCCTTAAAATCCAAAACCTAGTCGCCATCATTCCCTCCATCCTCCAAGCCCTTTGAAACCCTAAACCTAGTCATCCACCCGAAGCTAAAACCCTACTAACCATAATATTAAACCCTAATCCTAGTTGTCACCCCTACAGCATCTCCCCACCACCAATCCCGGCTATACGCGACCACGATCTACCTCCCCACAACCATCCAACATCACCCTACACCCATTTACTTCCTTTCAAAACACTAATTTTGTGAATACTTTTGACCTGATCTTCCCACAGCCAACGGTATCAGCCATCATCGTCGACCATCCCAATCTCAGCCATCTTTCCTTGACCACCCTAGTCACCCGCTCCTCCCCAAATGATGCATGCACCTTTGGGTAACCCTTGTACCAGTCACCTAATGAGTTAACCCTAATTCCCCATACCCATTTTCCTCTAGACCCGCTCAAGGTAGTCAAAGGCAAGGCGCACTCGAGACGCAAAAGGTCCATCCATATCGTCCGAGGCGCAAGGCATATTTGAGGCGCACGTCCGAGCGAAACGAGACGCAAATATAAAATTAATAAAAATATACATAGATAAATAAATAAATTAGTAATGTAAGAAATAAAATCAAATAACATATTAAAACAACCAAAAATATGTTAAAACATAACTAAGTGAACTAGCAGAGCAGCAATAGCAATCAACAGAACTAACAAGAGTTTGTATTATCACTACCACGCTTTTAGTAAATTTTAGTTTTTTCGGCTAAATTGTAACCAACTACTTGTACGAGGTAAGAGTTATCTCCATGCCTCAAAAAAAAATTATATAAATAAAAGAAACCATAAGGCGCAATTTTCTTGGGTGTGCCTTGCAGAAAGGGGCACCTAAGGCGCGTCTTGGGTGCGCCTAGAGAAAGGGGTCTTGTCTAGTGAGGTGTGAGACGCAACTGTTGCGCCTTGCTGCAAAGCGCGCCTTTGACTACCACGGACCCGCTATAACACATCCTTAACCAAAATCAGTTATGACCTAAGTTATGACCTACTGACTTGACAAAAAACCGACTGCTTTTGACCAGTTTTGACTCCGTTTACGTTTCTACCATTTCATTCCATTAATACTCATTAACCTTTTTTCTAACTAAAAGTCTAAAACTCTCACTTTATCTCCCTTATAAACCTGTTAGCTCTCTTATTACTCTAATCCTTTATTCATAGCTCAACTATGTTTTTAACCCAAATCCTTACCCAAACTCCAACACACTCCTCTAACTTTGATGACCGGTCGGTCATCGACTCCAGCACTCTGACCGTCGTAGTCAGATCGGCCAGTCTCTCGACACCTCGTTCGGCCAACTAATGGACTCTACCATCTACATGGTTTCCAACATTTCATATTTTCGTTCAACAATTTGGTTCTCCGGTCTTCTGCCATCATTATGCGTAGAAGAATGTCCCAGGTTGAACGACCCGCAACTAGTCGAAAATATTGAAAAGGATTCAACCAGCCCACGCAGAGCCTGGGCACGGCCCAAACACAAACTATATACGCGTCAGGTTAGGTTTTATAAACGAAAACTCAACCCATACCTTTCGAGCAGTCTGGGAAGGTTCCCCTTTCCTTCCCCAACTAGTAAACCCAGCTCGAATCTGACCTGCTCCAAAACGGAACAGAACCCATTTTTGACAAAAATACTCCCATATGACTGTTTCTAATGATTAGAAGGTATTATAGGTCAAATCCACCTCCCCCCAAGAGGAGTATTTTGGTCAATATCCCTTCCTAATATCTATATTCAAATATTTTGGTATGGGTATCTGACCATAATACCCCTCCAATATAGTTGTTAGGCAAGGTATTTTGGTCTTCCTTGCCCTCCAAAAACTCTATAAATATGGCTCATTTCAACCATTCATCACAACTAAAATCCTTCTCTACCTCTTCCTTCGATAACAAGTACCAAGCCTCTAGCTCCTGCAGTTCTGTCAGTCCCACGAGTAAGTCCAATACCATGGATCATAAACAACCGGTTTCGCAGAAACTGTAAACGCATCGGGCATCCATACTTGTTTGACAACATTTTAGTAGTGGATGAAATAAATGCTATGAGTCCTAGAAACATGCTAAGTGCAAATGTATAACGATTTAGAATATACCCAAGAGCTGGTATTCTATCAAAGCATAATTCAGTTTGTACGTAGCCTTATAAGGCTTAAGTGAAGACATTAGATCCAAATCTGCCCATACAAGAAGACAAGGACCAGGAAGCTCTACGAAGCTTGAGCCTTGAAGTCATGTATTTCAATTTATTTAGCTACTCGCAAGTCGCAACATAAGTTTCTATATCTATGTATACTAGTTATGTTTGCTTCCAAGTAAGTTTAAGTATTTGAGTTCAAGTTTATAATGTTTGTTCAGTTCAAGCTCATAATGTTCATTCAAGTTCTATATTTTTGGGCAAATATAACATTTTTCGGGATTTTTCTATGTTTTCTATGTTTGAAAAATATCAATCTTCAGGCTAACTTGAACCTGAACAGCTATGGGCCAGGTCAAGCCCGGCCAGACCCATCCTGAGTCACAGGTCAGCCTAGGTTTACCTTTTCTATATTTCGACCCAGCGAGTCCAACTGGCCAGGCTAGCCCGTGCCGGACCCACACCGGTCAAACCTGCAATTCACTGGTTGGCTGACCAAACCCCCTACATGTGTGACTTCAAGGCTTCTACTCCAACGTTTCTCGTCCCCACATCCTCCCCATTCAACATTCTGGACGCGTTCTCTCTGTTGATTTGTGATCATCAATGGTATATTTTTCTTGGCTTCCGTACTACTTCTTCGGTGTCATCCAGAGATAGAAATAGACAAGTGTAATCCTCTTTTACGTTTGACAGACTGGTCTTTAGAGTTTAGACCGCCCTACTTCGATGAGATTCATAAAAAAAAAAACTTTCTTCTAATGATGATGAACTACTCCCAGATGCTATAGACAGCTTGTTGGTAGCCTTCTTTATCTCAATTTCTTACAATCCGATAATTAACATTGCTTATGTAATTCATGTGGTCAGTCGGTTTGTTGCACCTTCTCGCACCACACACAAGTTTACTTCTATCCAGATTCTTTGATAACTTCCAAGGTACTTGACTTGATCATTGGCCTTATTACATCCATCAATCCTCTTCCTTCCAACTTTCTGTTGACTTAGATGCTGATTGGGCTACTGACCCTATAATTGCAAGTTTTTCACTGGTTATTGTACTTTTTCTTCATGACTCTCATTTCTTAGCGTGAGAAGAAACATGAGTTTGCCTCTCATTTCTTGGCTGAAGCAAAGTGTGGTGCCATGGCAGACACCACTGTCGAGATTGTTCGGCTAACTGATATCAGTGAATCAGCCACTCTCCTACTCCATTATTCCGTGATAACAAGAGTTCTCTTCAGATTGCAAGCAATCTAGTATTTTATGGACAGACCAAGAATATTAGGATTGATTTTCATGTCCATCATCATTGTTCAGTTAAAACACTCTCACTCCCTTGTGGTCCCTCATGTATATCAGATCTCAGATCATTAACTTCCTGACGAAGTCTCACACTACTAAACACTTCCTATTTCTATTTCTTCCCTCCTACATTCCTAAGAATCTTGAGGGTGCTAATGTCAAACACGGTAATCCTTATCTAAACCCACTGCATAATCCCCCTAATGGAACCATCAGAAGCCTATTCTAGGTTGATGAAACCATATAGATATCTTCTAATGACGATGGTTTCTTTTCTTAGCCTGCTAACTTACACTTCAAAGATTGACAGTAGAGCTTGAAAGTTCGTACTTTGCATGTTATTTATTGTTTAAATAGGTACCAAGGTAGTGCTACTTTCAGAGTCATTTCTAGCCACTTTCTGTTAAAAATGTAAACCAAATATACTGTTACATTTCTTCAGATTATTCTCCTTAAAGCATCTCACCCCCATTTTTCGATGATGTATAAATCCCCAACCTAAACTAAAATATTTGCTTTGGATGACTTTCCTATAAGGTTTTCATTAAACAATAAATTGAAATAACTCCATCTTCGTCTACTTTCACAGTATTATACTCCTTAGCAAGCTTGCAAATATCTATATATCTCCTAGGTTTATAGCACCTGGCAAACTTCCAACAAAAATATCTGATGGAGCGTGTGTTGCTTGGCACGACAAAAGTTTAGTGCTTGCAGCCTGAAGGATGTGAGTTCAAGTCATGGACAATTCTCCAAAATAGAGCTAAAGCAACACACAGGTTGACCTTCCCAGACCCTAAATTACTTGGAGCCTTTTGGCACTGTGATGCCTCTTTCAGAATAATATCTCAAGCCTTGGATTTACCCACTCACTTTCTTCTAAGTCAATTTATACATTCCAATTTTGTACCATTTCTCGGTCCCTTCCAACCAATATATAGGGCTCTTTCGGTATTAACTACATTCTACACCTCAATCCACCACCAACTTCTGTTAAATGGATTGCATTATAAATTCTGCATGCCAATGATTGGGTCGCAGACTTGGTGGAAGGCATTAAACAAATGTTTCATGCTTCAAGAGATAGAAAAGGCAAAGTGATGTTTAAGACGTGTAAAGATATCAAAAAACTAACACACAGGATGATTATCAAGGATAATTATTTGGCTTACAACAATCAGTATAGAATTGCATAGTGTACAAAAATATTAGTTTAGCAAGAAGAGATGATGGACATAGACATACTAGAAGTACACGGACTGCAACAAAAGACAGGTGAGAGAGAATAGTTTTATAGGTTGAGATTGAAAGGAATATTTGTTTCTTTTTAAATCCGTGCAATTCTTCTTATTTACAAGAAAGTTCAGAATTTGGTCTCTCTCAAAAGCAAGCAGAGTTTATTAGTAACAGAATTACTCCAAAAATAAAGATAAAGCCAGCATGTTAACAAGGAACTAAAAGTCAATAATCAATATACAATCCGTGAGCATTTCATCCAGATATGTGAACATGAATTGGCTAGTGCCACCTTGATGTACGTTGTTGAAAATTATTATGATACAGAGAACATACTGATTCTTTTTCTTGGCTGTATCTGTTTGACACTTCCTGAAACCGCGCCAACGCCTGCAATAACATTCATAATGGAGTAAGAACTGTTATTACAGCACTCAAAGCAGTTTAGTTTCTACCTTTCTGTATTCTGTTTCGAACTGCCGCAAATCATTTCTCTTTAGTAATATTTGAGCTTCTATCTCCTTTAGCTTCTCAGTTGTATCCTCAAATGTTTTTGCCCAGATAGCTTCAATAGTATAGGTAGCAGGCTTAAAGAAATTATCACCTGATTAAAAATGTAAGAAAAAGATAAAATTTCATAATAGTTTGAAAGTTTTACATAGTCAAGGGAGAAGCACAAGCAGCCAAGCAATGAGAAAATATGTAGGGACTACAAACCATAAACAGCAAAAATGTGAGTTCCAGGTTTTAATTCAGAGACTTCACAAGGCTGAAGACCTTCCAATCTTTTGAAGAAAGCATTATCAGGGTCCTTTGCCATTGCTAACTGCACCATGAAAGACAGACTTCCTAACACTTCTAACAAGAAGATATATCCAAAGTAATAAGAAGAATGAAGCCTAAAGCTTAGAAAATATAAGTCTCCTCATACCGCGTTCAGTGCCGTTTCCATACGATACACTTGAAAATGTAAGAAATACATCCCTGCAGATGTTACCTTCCCGGTCTTTTCACTGTCTTCCTGTGGGTGATAAATAAATCAGTGGGACTGCAATATCATGATTTAAGTCAATCCTTGAAGTAGTAAACAGAGGAGCACACTAAATCCAGATATAAAGGCATTACAGCACAATTTTGATATCAATACCAAACAGTTTACATCTAGACTGATACAGCATACAGTCTCAGGTAAATCAACTATTACTAAGTATATAAGAATCGTGATAGGCGAATATGACAATATAATTTGTACGCACTTATCACTAACAAAAACTAAGCAAAAGAAAATTCAGAAAATATGGTCGTATCCAACAACCATGAAGCAAAATTGTCATCAATGTGTAGAATGCATATGCAGGTAAGTAATAACCGGGACTTTCATGACAAGGGGAAGAGGTACTCCAACCTTTTTCCAAAGCCATCACGGTTATATATAACATTTGCACTTAAAATAACATCCACTATCAAATATTTACAACTTTCCACACACATATCATTCCATTCAACAAAAACAATAACAAACACAGTGTCTCCGTTTGTGTACTTGATACAACAAAACAAAGCCTTACACCAAATATTTGGGGTCTGATATTTGAATTCTTTTATTTCATTCAGCTCTGCTAAGGTCGATAACATTAAAAGCCCCTGGTTCTAGCAAAATTTATTGGATATATAATGCAGTTGATACAACAAAGCCTTTATATCAAACTTTGGGGATGAGCTACCTGAATCCTGTTCTTTCATTGAGCTAGAAAAGGCCTTGTCCTCTGTAATGTTAGGCCATTAAGAAAAAATATATCCTCTTTACAATCCCATTCAAAGTTCGTAGTTGCCTACCCCTACTTCTAGCAGCTCCATTTACTAATATATTATAGCTCCTAACCGGTGGTCTTATATGTTTATTCTGCACATGTTGAAATCACATAAGGTGATTTTCTTTCATCTTGTCCTCAATTGATGCCACCACCAACTCCAATTCCAACTTCCCACAAATACAGTTATTATTATCCGATCTTTCATTGTACTTTTTGTCCATCTTACCATTTGGGGCATGTTTTTCAGTTACGCAATACAGTGATCCATAAAGAATTGCAGATCTCTTAGTTGTCTAATAAATTTCCTTTCAAATTAAGTGGTAACAGCAATCACAAAGCACTCCATATAAACACTAGTTACATTTCAACCATCTTGTTTTAATTTTGTGAACAACGTACTTCTCAATTTCTCCAACATTATGAATGATTGATCTAAATACTGAACTACCCTACCCCCCTAGGTATCTCTTGTCATAATGTGTACTCCCACGTAATTTTTGAACTTTGGTTGATGTTATCTTTTCACGTACTTTATTTTCACCCTACTAAATTTAAAACCCTTCGAATCAAAGTTTTTGCCACAGTTCAATTTTAGAGTATAAAACTCTCCTAGTTTCATCTACTAGTACAATATCATTAGATACACCATGAAATTTCATCATGAATATGCCTATTAATTTCCTCCATAGATAAGCGCAAACATGTAAGGGCAAAATGATGATCCTTGACGTAAATCGAAGGTGATGGGAAATGGTGTGGCATCTCCTCCAATGGTCCATAAGGTAGTCGTAACTCCATAAATATCCTTTATAATCTTGATATAGCTACTAAAAACTTGTTCTTCTCCCAAACTTACCACATTATCTTCCTAGGTACCCTATCATAAGACTTTTCTACAACAAGAAGTCTTTATCCATTTTTACCGGTTTTCTAAGTCAACAAAAACCATATAACATAATTTGCATTACGTCAAAACCATATAACATAATTTGCATTTTGTCAAAATTTCTACGACAAACATATAAGCAAATATGAATACCTTGAATCAGTCAAAGCACCAGAGGAATTTACGTTCAATCATCTGAGAGGAAAAAAAACATAACTGGATCCACCCAGTATGTCCGAATAAACACTATTTTTGAATATTTCATTTCCCCTGCCAAATTATCCCTCCATTCCTCCTTAGGTTAGCGATGAGATAGTTACGCTTTTTATAGACTTATCCAAAAAATTGAAGGCGTCACAAAGACAAGTATCAACTTCTATACCGAAACATGATTGAAACACAGGGTCTCCTTGGATTGGGGGTGAAGAGAGAGTAGGGAAAGTTGAGGAAAAAAAAAACTCAACTTGGTTTGAGGGTGGAGGTTTAGAAGGGAGAGTCATAGAGGGTCAAGTGAGGGTTTATTTAGCCTTCTTTTGTCCATTTTTTCAACCCCCCAAATCGGGAGTTAACAAGGGAAAGTGAGGGGTTTTGTTTAAAAAATCATAAATACTCTTTATTTTCCCTAGAAAATATCATGACTCTCTCTTCTATTTTTCTTGCTTTCAACATGTTGGCGTATAGGTGCGTCGTCTCTTCTCGCTTTCTTTTATTACTCCTCCCACTCAAAACCATATGTAATAAGAATATTTTGGTAACTATTGTATTTTTATTAATCTCACTCCCACTCAAAACCTCCAATCCAAACAAGAGTTAAATACACCGCACTTAACTCTCCCTCCAATTCAAACAAGGTTATATTGACTTCCCCCCCCCCCCCCCCCCCCCCCTCTCCCACCCCCCAACTTAACTTCCCTTCACTTAACTCTTTTCCCCCCCAAGCAGACCCTCAATTTGAAGGATGAATGCAAACTTCTTAAAAGAATCTCTCTCTACTTCCCTTTGATCCTCAAAATTTTGAACAAGCTTGATTTTTCCTCTTTGTTTGTTTTTCTACTTTGCTCATATCTTTATCAATATAGTCTACATTTAACCCCAGAAGTTCTATGGTGATCTTATCATTTCAAACATTTGCTGGTTTTAGCATTGTATTAAAATTTAGTTGACACTTGGATCCGTAATCTATCGCTGGTATACGATTCATGATTGTTTGGACCTAGATGTTGTATTCATTATTGGAAGTTGATTCTTTGGTGAAGGATTTGAAAATTTATTACTAAAAGTTTATCAAGCGACAGGAATTGATAATTCGATAATGGAGTTAAATTCTTAGGAACACAGGAATATATTATACAACAAGTAACATTGCTTTAGCTAGTCGTCCAACGCTTGTAGCTCAAGGGGAAAGCAACGCAGACACCAGGCAGGGCTGGCAGGGTTCGAGCCCCCCCAACCGTAAGGATGTGTAGGTGTGTGTGGGTTGTAATAAAAAAAAACATTGCTTTAGCTAGTCTTGGTAAGTCAAGATATTAATGACAATTTTAGCACAAAATGGGCAGCACTGGAATTTGAGCATTGCCATAAAGACCCAAGAGAAAGAAATAACATTTTATCATCATGTTATAAAAATATTATGCAACAAGCAACATTGCTTAAGCAAGGCTTGGTAGGATATTAATGACAATTTTAGCACAAAATGGGCAGCATTAGAATTTGAGCATTGTCATAAAGACCCAACAAAAAGATTGAATATCCAGAAACATCAAACTAATTTAGGCAAGGACTAATTGCTTAAACATTGAATTAGTATATATTGTTGAAAAACCAGAGGGAAGAAAGAATAGATGTATGTTTATTTGATTTAATTGATTTTGTATGTTTTCCAACTTATATATAGGTCCCCATCTTAAACCTCAGGACTTAGACAGCATAATAATATATGAGCATCTCAAAGTTACAAATAAATCTCTCCAGAACACTTTGTCCAGTTGGTAGAGTCTGTACAAGAACTTTGTCCTAGAAACCCAAATTGTGAATTTCAAACCCACAGCCTGTCCTATAGTAGTGTTAAGAAAACCATGTCAGGAGATACATCATACTTGGCTTAAAACGACCATAGCTATAGCATATGGGTAGACCGAATGTGTCTTCCTACATTTTGTGAAAGCAAATATGAAATAAGACTGTCTTATATAATAAGCATCTTAGAACCTTCTTTACATTTAGAAGACAAGAATGGCGGGTAGGCATTAGGCACTACAAGAAAAAGAGGTAATCACCTGTAGAGCTAATCCATAACCTCCAGTTGCTTCTTGTTCGAAGTAAAGAAGCTGAGAGAAAATAGTAACCAGTTAAATGGTGCTGCAAGTTCTAGGAACGAGATGAAATAAATTAAATTGAGATGCTCACTAAAAGGGTATCATAGTATTGAAGAAAAAGGGGTAATATTGATCTTAGAACAAGCTGTGTGCAGACTGTCTATGAAAATAATCCTGTACCATATCTACCTTAAATTTGCTCTGAGCAGCTGAGGTCACTCTAACTACTATTCCTGCCTGAGCTTGTTGATCATTTATTGTAACACCAAAAAAATGAGCACACTGTTTCTCAACCTAAATTAAATGGAAAAGAGGTTAGAGAAGAAGGCAGACAATGGCTTAAATCCAGATTTAAGAGTAGCAAATAAATTACCTTGCCACTAAATGATGTCCCAAGAGGGAGAGGTCTAACTGTCACTGTTCCATTTAAAGCTTCTTCGAGGACAGTAGCAGAAATAGTCGTTTTAATTGGAACTCCCAGCTTGCTAAAGATAGCAAACGCTTAGAATAATATTTACATGATCTTGTACAACAAACTATAATGAATAACTAAGTTCATATCACCTGAACAATGCTGCAAACATCGTATTGACAGTACCCAAGTTAGACAAGTCAATCTCCATATCCATGCCGCCTTCTAAATCTAAAGCCTAAGTCAAAATACATCATAAAACTCGTACTAAGATATATGGTTTAGGTAGATAATGCTTTACGACTGTACGTTGGACCAGAAAAAAAAATAATGAATACAGCTGATGAAATGGTAAGCAAATAAAGTTGATGTTAAAATATCAGTTTGTTGTTGGTAACATAACAGATTTGAAAATACAGAAATAGGCACAAAAGTGGCAGTAATTCCTACAAACTCAGAAAATATAAATAAATAATAACATTATTCAAATATAAATAAATAGGTGGAAAAGATGCAATCTCCAACAAACTCTTGTCCTCTGCTTCCAATATGATCAGATCTTTTATGAGCAATCACACGGCACACTTCCCTGCTACCCAAAAACAAAGATGACAGCTAGTTCACAAATCACCAATAAAAATAACCACTTTTGGCATTTGTTAAATTAAATAACTCTCTTGTTTGCTTTGCAAATTTTAATCGAACTGACGCGAGTAAAAAACACCAATCAACCTCCCTGATCTTTTAGGGCTTTTTTTTGACCTTCCTAATTGTGCCCACTTGTGGGTGGTGGTGGTTGTTGGTGGGGGGGTGGGGGTGGGGAGGACACTCTACTTCCCAGCCGATATTGACAATAACTGACGAGCTTCAGAATGCACAATGGAAATCTAGTTTCTCTGTATAAACTATTTTTTTTGGCCATATTACAGATAATCAAATCCTATCCATAACCGACTGAGCAAAACGACACTATTCAGTACTATTCCTTAACAGTATATATGACAAGAAAAATACACTGAGGCAATGACAACAATGCAACAATGACTACTCTTACCTCTGAATCATACTCCGAGTATTATCAACAAGGCTTGCCATGTACACATTATCTCAGAGCAAACCTTCTTATATGATTATCGACAGTTACGTCCATAATACCTCTGGCGTTGATTATCATCTCAATTTATCATCCGTACGTAATTATAAGTACACCAGCGATGATAAGTTCACAAAACCTATCGCGTCCATATTACCTCTGATAGGATTTCGTCTCAAACTTATTATTCGCACCCAAGTGCGCCACGAATAATAAGTCCACCCTTACATCTCCGGTATCATACTACATCCATATTACCTCTAGTGCAATATCCAAGGTTCACAATTGCAAAAGAAAAAGTTTTTATTTCTTTAAAAGAAGAAGGAAAAAAAACTACATCAAGGGGCATAGCATAGACCTAGCAAAATGAGATACGAAAAAGCTATGACCATTAAGGGTCTTTAACATTTGTGCATAGCTCGGTAATCCGACGCATCAAAGAATCCATTTTGAGTCGACCACTATCTGCAGCTCGGCACTCGGCTTCCTGTTGCAGCTTCACCTCATCCTGAAAGACAACCAGCCTCACGTGCTTGTCCTCCAAATCTCCCATCTGAGTCTTCAAGCTCGCAATATACCGAGCATTGTCGTCAACTCGTTCGTTGAGAGTGAGTTCCTCTTCTGCCGCACGACGAGCATCGGATTCAAGTCTTGCCTCCTCCGCCTGGAGTCGCCTGATCTGCGCCCGCACAACCGCCAAGTGTTTGGCTAGCGTCTCCTGAGTTCGGACGCGAGTCTCTTTAGCAGCAGCAAACTCCAGCTCTTTTGCACTTGCTTGTGCTGCCTCACGGTCAAAGATCTCCTTGCGAAGAGGGTAAGTTGATAGGTCTTCAGCAACCGCAGCAATCAACTTACCCTTCTCCTCAACGACTAAGGATGTAAGGCACGTTGTGCTAAACCCCTTCGGCTCGGTGAGGCAATTCTCAAGCTCATCCACATGCGCCTCCAGTGCATCAGCCTGGGCCTTGTAACCAGCGTAGCCCCGGATCAACTCAATCTGAGACAACGTCGAGGATTTGGCCATGGTAAAGGGTTGGTCCCTCTCCAACACATCAAACACCCCCCGGTTCAGAATTTGGTAAAAGTCTCAATGCTGATTTTGGCATAGTCATCCACTTCGTCCAAAGTCAACGGGGTCATCGGAGACGATACTGATAAATTCCCCACAGAAGAAGATACAGCGACAGACATTAGAACAAATGTCATGGCAAAAGAAAACAATATTAGCAATTAAAACATCTACAAAACAGGGAAGGAGGCACACTCCCCTACTCACTGGAAGAAGCGGGAGGCCGTTCGATCGCCCTAGTTGACCCCGTCATTGTATCAAAAGTCGGCACGGCTGACCTCTTTAGCTCCCACGGGAACAAGCTCAGGCTCAGGCCCTCCTATGACTGAAGGATCAGCTGGCATCTCCGTTTCCTCAGTATGACTTACTACAGGCAACACGGCAGAAGACGTCCCTTCAATATTCGGTCCCAGAGGAGTCGGTATTTCCTCGACATGTGATGGGTCTGATCCCTGCAAGGGAGCATGAGACTCCTCTACCACCCTAACATTACCTTCCTCTCTGCTCAAAGAATCTACTTGAGGGGTGCCTACAAAATTCGTCATAATTTTAGCCACTTTTCCGAAAAGGATGGAAAAGCGATGCAAGAAAGGCTCGTTCGTCAAGTCAGCCAGAGGATACACACCCGAAGGAGTCGGTTGCCCTGAGGGGTCTCCCCCAGCATCATAATGAGCCATTAGATTGGAGAAATCATCATTTGCGAAGTCAGATGGAAGATCACCGTCAATCGGGACATCCTCATCTAACGGGTTGTCCCAATCATCAAAGTCCCCAGCCAAGGACACATCTGGGATAGGTTCCTGAAGAGTAGGGTACTTAAGGAAAAGTTCCTGAGATAAAGGTTCTCGGGCAGGGCTGACTACCGCTTCCGCATTCTCGACTAGAGAAAGGGGAACTAGGCTCAACCTCGGTCCGGCATGCTTAGCCTCAGCAGTGGTCCCCTGCATAAAGTTGAAAGGGAAGTCAGTGGCACAAACCGGTCAGAGAAAAAGAAAGAAAAACATACGATACGGTACTAATACCAAAGACTGTCCCCAAGCCCCTTCACGAAGCCGAGGGGCAGGGTGCACTAGCCCTGTCAGCTTAGAAACAATCGCTTTCTTCACTCGCGTGGGAGTCGGAGAGCCTGCCTTGCTAGTAGACCGCCGCTTCAAACCTGCAACAGCCAATTCCGTCGACGGGTCCTCACGTTGGATCTCCGGAGGGGCTCCCCGAGGTTGATGGGACCGGGCTCTCTGGATGACGTCTCGTGATGTAGCCAATTTGGTTCCAGCAATAAAACTTCGCTCACGGTCATAACTCGGAGACAAGTTATTTGTCGAACAATAAAATTTCACGGCTGCATACAGGATGCGAGTTTCAGGCCTTTGCAAGGGTGCAGTAAACGTGCGTTGGTACACCCGGCGTTGTAATACTGCCAAGCCCGGGCTCCGTCAAGCAAACTCCCCATAAACCCTAGACTTGAGCTCGGGGTACCTAACAATAACTGACGATAGCCGAATTGACGAGCAAATCGGCTTGGGAGATATGGCTCCAGATATACTTTATCCTTGTTCCAATACACCAAATGGGAAGGTCGGGTTGACAGTAGCCAGTGGAAAGCTTTACTCGGTAGACTGGAGGATACGGTCCCAACATCCTGAAGATCTTCACCTTCGGTAAAGCCTGTGTAACAGGGAGGCACTACAAAGAAGTCATAGCCATTCAGGCGACTTAATACCTTCTGGCAAACGGGCATACCGGATTAGCGCCACTCCATTCGGCGATAGCGAGGAAGGAAAACGTCCCCCCCATGGGTGTCCTCCCGCATACCAGGATTCATCACAGCATAGTGGTGCAGAATTAACCAACCCATCAAATAATGGTAGAGTAACTTCACTCGAGGGAAATCATCCTTGTTCCCTGTCTTTGGCTTCAACTTTCCCACAAACTCTTGCAGTCCGCGATGAATGTTGCAAACCATCGCCGGGAGGAGAGCGAGCTGGTGGCCAAAGGCGAGCTTCACGGCTGGCAAAATAAGGTTCCTACTAACTCTTTCCAGAGATCCTGAGCCACCAGGAACCACGCAGTTGCGCAGCCATATCATTAGATAGCCCGCGAGCGCCGTTTTTGGAGATAACTCAAACATGTCGTAGGTGAAGAGAAAATCTCGAGAGCCGGCTTGCCGTCAGCATTTACCGTGGGGTTCTTCTCATTCAAAGAAGCCATCAGGGCTTGTATGGCTTTCGGTGAGGCGGCATGGCGAGTAATGAATTGCCTGTTCACCTCTTTCGCCGAATCCTCCTTAAAAAGGTACATTTTTCAAGAATGAACGTGAGGAGAAGCTCCCGTCTTGTCCAAACAATAGCCCACTTGGTGATGGCACAACAGGTCTTTATATACCGCCATCATTTCAGGCTCCTTCACCCCCAAGGTGGTAAGCTCCTCATTGAAGGGAGTGTACTCCTCATACGGCTCAGTGCCCCACGGGAGCTTGGAAACCTCGTGCATCTCATGAAGGGCCAGGCCCATTTCCCCACCTGGCGTGAAAAATGTTTCGGAATAACAGTTGCACATTTCTATTAAAGCAAGAAACATATCGTGGTTCACTCCTATCCCGTAATGGGTAGCCCTAAGAGCATAGTATAACCCCAGATTCCTTAGCTTAGCCTCATAAGTTGAGAGGATCCACGAAGTCAGGCCAATCCATCCACGGTCGATGTGAGTCCAGTTGGTCCCTCGAATGGAACCCGACGGATAGGAAAGATTATTCTTCAAAAGGTGGTTCGCGAAAGTGGACGCACCAAAGGGCATAAGTTCCGGAGCCACGTCACTAACTAGACTACCAGGATTGCAACACCCGTAGGGAGTAAGAGGGTTTGTCCCGAGCATATCCAAAAGAGTCCATCTGATTAGTGCTCGTCTCGACTTTGAAATGGCCAGACAGCATCCCGCCCTGGTAGGAGTAAACTCTCCGTTCATATTCCTCTTCGAGGCCAAACATGTGAAGGCCGAGAGTGGCAACTCGCGTTCGATCTTGGGCATCCACATCTTTACATCGTTGGCTTCAAAGTACCATTCCTCTTTGAATTTAAGCTTCGTATCATCTTTATGGCTCACCCTATCCCCGAATAGGAATTGAGGCTTCAAGAAATACTCCTCGGACCCTTTCGCCACGGGGATCTTCCATGGATCCATCAGATGTTAAAGGAAAACGAAGTCCTCCACAATGAGTTTCGTTCTCCTTGGGTGTTGGTCCGCCGCGATGAGAGCTTTGGCCGGATTAACTACATCTTCAACGAAGTCCGGACCCAGCATGCTAAGGGCAGGACCGAAGAAGATCTCACCCAGTGAAGGAACGATCAACGATACTGCATGAAACAAGTGGGAGATTAGAATCCAGCAAGTGTAAAAGCATCAAGAGTCACCAAAAATACATGTGTGCATGGTTCCTTGGCGCATGACCATAACCAGGAAAGCAGCGCAGCATAGGCGCATAGCCCCCCGCGAGCATTTCATAAGTACAGTACAGTAAAATAAAAACTACCGTACCCATAAACGCGTAGGGGGGAGGTGCATGTTTTTCGAGCGCATGCTTCATGACGGCCGTCCTTAGGACAACCACGCCCATGCGTGCAAGTTAGCCTCTGGTGCATCTACAAGACAAAGCTACGAAGCAAAGTCCATACGCCTCAGCATTGATTTGTCCGTACATGCTTCAGATAGGGGGGACCCATCAACGCAGCGGATCATAAAAAGAGACAAATGTATGTTCAAATCGAAAGAAAAAAAAAAAGAAAAGAGCGTGAAAGGGGTACAGCAGATGACCCTGACCGCCGTTACCTTAAACCGCCCCCCTCACGTCGGGGTGCGTCGACTCCTCGACGATCGACTCGACCGCGGTCTCGCTCAACTTCGCCTTTCCCTTTTCTTTACCTTTGGAAGCCATGGAAGTTGAACAAGGTCAAGAAGTTGAAGAAGAGCAAAGAGGAAGAATGAGCACAAAAGTTTATTTCTTTCCTAAAAACATAAACCTCCACATATATATGAGGAGTTGAACACACGGTGACAAGGCGGGTGGTCGGCGCTTTGGTTCCAACACCAAGTAGGCGACGCTTTAGAGTAGCCAATTACACGTGGTGACGGTCCAAGATCCTAAGAGATTCACCCCGAAAACGAGGCACCATAATTTGACTTAACAGCATGACAGCAACTAAGTGACCTCCTATGCGCCAAACGGCTAGATGCACCAAGCAGAAAAATGCTTCACACATGCGCTGAAGCAGTACATGCGCATATCTCCTCCATGGTTCTATTCAAAATATTCCAAACTTAAAACTAATAAAGTTTTAAGTTTAAAAACTTTGAAAGGGGACTTGTAGAAGCATAAAAAATCTCCACCATGCGCCAACAGTAATCAAGAGCCGTACGCCGCAGTGATCAAGACCCATATGCCAAAGTGATCCAGAGCTATGCGCCATCCACAACTAAGTAGTGTTCATATAAGCCAGCAGTGCCATGGGTAGCTATGCGCCATCCACAACTAAGTAGTGTTCATATGAGCCAGCAGTGCCATGGGTGCCATGGGCCACTACTACTCCAGTCCAGTATTTCCATGCGCCAACAGTGTCATGTGCCACTACTACTCCAGTTCAGTGTTCCCATGCGCCAGCAGTGCCATACGCCACTACTACTCCAGTCCAGTGTTCCCATGCGCCAGCAGTGCCATGCGTCACTACTATCTCAGTGAACTCCATGCGTCGGGCGAACATATTTCCAAGGTGCAATCAAAATCGTTATGACACGTGTCACGAGTATTATGGACATCAGCAACTCCAAATCCCGAATGGCCACGTGGCTGCCTATTGCAACATGCGCCACTACGCGGCAGCATGAGATGCGCGCATGCATGCGGGTAAGGCTTCCTCAAAACTATAAATAGTGGACATCTCCCACACATAAAAGGGGACGACCATAAAGAGAAAGGAGAAGAGAAGAAAATAGAAACGCCGCAAGGAACACCCGTTGAGTCGTATACTCCAACTCCCCGAAGCCTCGTCAATCTCCTTGGTCCCGGATCGTCAACGGAGTAAAGGAGCCGTTGCAGTGCTAGATCTCCACCGTCACACTTACCCAGATCCTTATATTTTTATTGTACTTAGACTCTAGGCATTAGAGATTCTTTTGTACTATTTGTCAATTCTTCATCAATAAAAAAAAATTCGTTCAACTTTGCCCTCGAGCGTTGATTTGGCGATGTCGACATAGAGCAAGTCCTATTCATATGAAACACCTAAGTAATTCAAAAGTTAATGTAACATAGCTAATCAATTCATAAAAATTCCACAGAACGAGGGAGATGACCTGCTTTGGGACTAATATAGGTAAAATATGTCAGAAGTTGCTAATAAGTTTGATGATGTATTCTCGTGTAAAGTTATTCTTATAGTAACATGAGCCTTTATCCTATACAGAAATTCCTAAATCTATACTATTTTATCAATTATCTCTTGAACAATATATTAAGCATGTAATTGAAACTGATATTGAATAGTGTATCCCTGCATCATCAATAAGGCTTTCACCTCAAATCCAGCAGTATCGTATTGTCTTCTTTTCTCAGGATCAGATAAGATGCTATATGAATATGAAACTTCCTTGAATAGTTCTGAAGCTTCAGGATTGCTGGCATTTTTATCAGGATGATACCTGTTTGCATCAATAAGTAAGTTACTTTTCATTTAAGATAACAATTTGTTTCTAAGTCATTAATCATCAACATAGCATATATAAACTTAGGTATTTTAATTAAATCAACACATAGATTCTCAGAAACTAGTTATTGATTAAGCAATCATATACCCATGCAATCTGTGATGTTATACAACAAATAAAATAGGATTCATGCCAAAATAGGAAAAAGAAAATAATTGTTGCACTAGATGCTAATGTATCAACCACAGCTGAATACCACTAGGAGAAACATAGCACGAAAACAATTGAAGTAGTCCTTGTTAGTCGTTCCTTCAAAGGGATAAATGCATATCAAAAAGCAGGACTTTCCCACCACTTTGGTATTGAATTTATCAGTTTTCATGCTCTCTTATTTTCTGGCCTATCCTCGTTCACCTATTCCTTGATCAAAATCATCTTGTCTAAGAACATTGTACTTATCCTAACAAAATAAAGCTAAAAATTCATCAAACCGAGAGTACTTCATAAGCTTATTGATGTGAAAAATAAAAAAGAAGCAGTTTCTCATTGAGTTTAACAAATGCTCGTACATGTAAATTCTAATTTACCGAGTAGTTAAGAACAAATGCATACAATTCTTGATGCTATGAATTAACACAAAACATTGTGTTACCAAACAGAAGCATCCAATTCTTAAAATTATGAATTTGTGTTAGTGAATGAAAATTGCAACTACAGTTGATAATAACAA
Source organism: Iris macrosiphon (assembly GCA_036927795.1). NCBI lineage: Eukaryota > Viridiplantae > Streptophyta > Magnoliopsida > Asparagales > Iridaceae > Iris > Iris macrosiphon. Next base: position 4,387,043 of record JAYESA010000015.1, read on the forward strand.
TAATAGATTCGTCGATGGTAGCTAGCTACTGAAATATTAATAATAAGTTAAATAAAAGTTTGGGTACTCATAGTTACTAAACATGTTGGAGTTTTTCCTTTGGTTGTGTAAGGTTTTCTCTCACAAAGCTAGAAAGATAGTCCCACAATGGAAAATATTTCAAGTGGGTATGTCAATGTAATACCATGTGGGTCATGAGAGATGCACATGGGGTGGTGGCCCAAGGACGGGTGCCATATGTTTCCCTAGTAGGATTAAGGCTAAACTTCTCAAAGAAAGCATTTATGTTTTTTGTCACTCTTGGAAAATTTTCCTTAGGAGCTAAGTCCAAAAGGGGCTTAGCGACACGGACTCGGGCTCAAGGGCGCAAAGTGACGGTCTGATGGCGCACTTTGCACTTAGCACGTCAGAATGGCGCTTGTGCGCACTTTGTTGCGCACGTGCGCGAGTTTCTGCGAGCGTAACTGCGTGCGCAACCGAGCGCATAACTGCGTGTTACTGTGTGCGTAATTAAGCGAGTTACTGCGCGTATTTGTGCGCATTTGTGTGCGTCTTTCCGTTGATTGCGGAATTGAACAGTTATAGAAAGATTGAGTCAATTAATCAGATCTGGTTTTTGTGGGATTTGAATTTAATTCATTCCTATTTTTCTGTAATTGGTTGGCGACCAGGATTAGGATTAGGATTTCCATCTTACTCTATAAATACTCTCTTCATGCCCCCTTTGAGAACTTACTTCGAAAAAAGGAGACAGAAGAGAGTAACATCATGCGGCCACCATTGGAGTCTAGGAGTTCGTGTGAGTCAGGACAGAGGTGACGGCGAGCGTTCCAGTAGTTCTTTTCATAACTTGATGGTTCCTGGGAGCAGATGTTTTAGGCAAATTTTGCTTTGAGCAACGGTGATTATCATCACCCAAGCAAGTCCTTCTCCTTGTCTTCTTCTACTTCTCATTGTAAACGTTTTGTCCCAATTGCAACTGAATTTGCAAGGAAGAACATATAGTGATTCTTTACTTTTGAAATCCTGCAAGTTGTAATCAAGAGATATTATTGTTCTTTTTTGGTATAAAGGCAACCAAAGAGCGAACTCGTTTGCGAGTATCTCTGATCTCGACTACTACTTCAGGATCCAACAGAGGGTATACCGAAAGGTCTACGTGAACCTCTGATCCTGGCCTCCGTTCCTCCATCTATTGATTTGTCTCGGAACTAACAATCTCAAAACAAGATCCGAGTAAGATGAAAAACAACCTTGCAAATCTTCTTGACACAAGTTTTAACAAACTTGAGAAATTTGACGGAGAACACTTCAGCATCTGGAAGAGAAAGGTCAGTCTCAATCTCCAACTCGTGAACATGGATTACGTGTTGATAGAGCCTGAGCCTATTATTCCGGATGGAGAAAATGCTCGGAGGGTTGCTGAGGCCATTGTATTGCAGACGAAGTGGAGGAGAGACAACAACCTCTCAAACTGCTGATTTTGAACTCCATGAAAGATTCTATGACGGAATCATACAGCAAGACGGTCCATTCAAAGGACGTCTCGAGTCTCTGGATAAGCACTACAAAGCTGATGAGAACAGAAACAAAATCCATGTGACAGAAAAGTGTTGGAAGATACGATTTGAGGATGACAAGATGTTGCCACAAGTCAAAAAAATTCTCAAGTTATATCAAAAACTTGAGAATGATAGCATGCCCTTAGTTGACCCGTTCATTGTGAGAGGTATTGTCGCCAAGCTCCCGCCTGGATGAAGCAACTTTATTGCGGACATGCACCGGAAGAAGATGAAGGTCGATCTTGAGCACCTCGTGCACTAGATCCATGTTGAAGACGAGTTGATGACTCAACTCAAAGTGGACTCATTGTCCAAACAGATGGCCAAGGCCAACATGGTGCATGCTGGAGACTCCAAGGGGAAGCAAAAGGCTTCTTACAACAAGGAGGACTTCAACCATCTGAAGGTGAAGTCGGCTTCGTTCAAGCCAAAGCCCAAGTTAGATATGACTTGCTTCAATTGTGGCAAGAATTGCCACTGCAGGTCCAAGCCTAAACCGAAAGAGCAAGGTGAGACTAACTTGGTATGATTGCGCAGGTTAACTCAACTGGTGTCGACACTGACGGGTAGGTGGACACTGGTGCATCTTGTCATATTTTTCTAAGGTGTGGTTCACCACATACAAGCCTACTTTCGAGAATGTTTCGATGGCGAACAAGGCACAAGCTGAAGTACTTGGGATCGGAACGGTGGTACTGAAACCGACTTCGGGGAAGTCACTGACGCTTCAGGATGTGAAGCATGTACCGGTGATAGCCAAGAACCTGATCTCAAGAAGTCTGTTGTGTAATGCAGTCTTGAGGATGGACATCAATGCTGGACAGATGGTGATGCCACATAAAGGAACATACTTCGAAAAAATATTTTGTGCCAATGGGATGTTTAAACTTCAACTTATAACTACGACTGAAATTGTCAATGCAGTCTCTTCTTCTGGTTATTTTCTTGAGTTGTGGCATAATAGACTAGGACATGTTCATTGTAAAAGAATGAACAAAATGTCTAGTCTAGGGCTTATCTCCATATGTGGAGGTAAGGATGTGGAGAAGTATGAAATATGTGCGCAGACAAAGATCACCAGAAAATTGTTCAAACGGGTAAATCGAAGCACAGATCTTTTGGAGTTAGTGCACTCAAATATCTGTGGCTTCAAGCAATTCTCCACAAAGGTCGGGATGAAGTATTTCATTACGTTCATCTATGACTGTAAACCCCCTGATTTTTCAAAATTTTCAAAACTGGATTTTTCACAATTTTCTGGAATTTTCTGGGAATTTTCTGTAATTTAAAAACAGGGTTTTAATTATTCAATAATTTTTAATTGATATTAAACAGTATTAAAATATTATGAAAATAATATTTTTGGATGTAAAATGAAAAACTGGACTTAGGGCAATTTTTCTGGAATTTATCGGACCCCGGACCTATTTTTAAATGCCTAATAAGTATTTTATTATTTATTTAATTATTTAATTAATTATTGATTTTTAAATATTATTATTATTATTATTATTATTATTTTTATTTTTTAAAATTTTACCGGCCCGCGGCCCGTTGGGCCGGCCCAGCCCAACCCGGCCCAGACTCCCCAGCGGGTCGGGTCGGATCCGCCGCCGCCCGACCCGACCGCACCCGCCGACCCGCTTCTCCCCAGCCCCCCCCCACGATCCGGTCACCCGAGTTTTCCGCCGCCCGCCGCGCGCCCCGTCGGCCACGACCCCCGCGCCGCGCCTGACCGCCCACGTCGCCCTCGTCCCCGCCCATCTCGGCCCCGACCCCCCTCCGGCCGCCTATAAAATCCCCCCCGTTCAGACCCTCCACCACCACCTAGCCCTAGCCATCCCCTCGCCGGAAACCCCCTCGCCGCAGCTCCTCACCGCACCGGCGCCTCCTTGTCCTCCGCGAGCCTCCGGCGAGCCGCCCCGACGCCGCCCCACTGTCCAGCACCTTCCCTCTTCCCCTACGACTCTCTCCCGGCCCAGCCATCACCCCACTGCAGTGCCGCCGTCGCCGACCTCGGCTGCCCCGCCCGGCTGCACCTCCTCCGGACTCCGCCTCAGCCGACCCTGCCTCGCCGACCTCCGCCTACTCCGTCGTCAACCACCCCGTCCAGCACAGCCTCGGACACGGACACAAGCGCCTGAACCCTAACCCTAGTTCTGGACACGGTTGGGAACAGTGTCGGACACGACACGGACACGGAGATACGCTGTTCATTGAACCCTGTTCAGGTACTTCCAACTTTTGATTCGTAGCTCCGTTTTCGATTCCGCAAATTGCGTTGCGAAGCCTGTATGACCCTCTCGGTGTCCGGACAAACTGTTCGGGGCATCGCGTCCTGTGGTGATCGCACACCGCGATCCAAAAACAGGAAAAACCCAGACCCTGTTTCACCCCGGAACTGAGTACGCCCCGCCAAACGGGACGACTTGGTCGCGCGCGGTCTTCACAGATACATGCGCCTCGTCGATACGGACGTGTGGGTTTTCGCGGAAGCTGATTCGGGTGTGCGTGCACACCGGAATCAACGCGTATCCGCGGACATCGTCCCGTATCCGCCCTTTCTGTAATTCGACCTAACTTTGTGTACACACGTCGGATCGAGACGAAACTTGTGCCATCGGACTCGTAGCAATACGCTGGTCCTGTGGGTCAAGTTTGGTTCGATTCTGAGAACTTTGACGAAATCGCGTGTCGTGGGCCCCACAGGCCCCGTTCGACGGGCGATTTTGTGATCGGCTCATCGGAATTCAAATCTGAAAGTTTCGTTGGGTTCGTATCAGTGTTCCTGACCTGTTGACACTAAGTTTGGTGAATTTGGAGACCGTTGACCCTGACGCGTTTTTCGGTGCAAAGCGGGCCCATCGGTGGACCCCGTTTTGGCCCGAAACTGCCGTTTTTGCCCTTGTCTCCAAATTGGACTCAAAGACAGGCGTTTCTAGCTGATTGATATTTTCTGGATCTGATGGTGATATTTGTTTCAGCAACCGGAGTACCGCCTACAATTCCCGCCGAAGTCAGAACCGCGAACATAGCCGGAACCACAGGCAAGTGTACCTCGCCAAAACTTGCAGCTTGCTACATATTTCCTGGACTTGGTTGTACATCAGTGGGCAAGTAAAGCTTGCCAATTCTCAGATTTTTCTGGTTATAGTATTTTACTTGATTTCTGGTAGTTTCTTATGTAATTTGTTTAACTGCTCAACCCAGGACACCTGACACTATTCATGTGACGGAATTGCCCGAGATTTACCTGGTGATTCCGTATAGGTTACATTATCATGACATTTACAGTTACATGCGTAGATTCTATCCTGACTCATTGCATTAGTTATATCTTGCGTGACTTGTACCTGATATTCTGGAACTGTGACGTGAGATTACATGGGGTGGGGAGAGGATTATCATATCAAGGCTGAAAATAATATAATGAAAACATGGTTATCTGGAGGTGTCTTAGTCTCTGATACAGAGCTCTGGCACAAGTACTGGCCCTCTCGAGAAATACTGCTATGGTTTCTCCAACACTGATCCTGTAGTAGTCTCAGCCTGAGTATGACTAGAACTCTCACTTGCATATCACTTAGCTGGTTTACATAGTTACCCTGCTGTTTATTTCATTGCTGCACTGATATTCATTATGGCTTGAGATATTTCTGTACCTTGCTATGTCCCCTGAGGACCTGGAATGGATGATGTCCCCAGGTACCGCTGAAGAGAACTACCCAGAAGTGTACGGTACCGGAGCACTCCTCGGAGCAGAACCAGGAACAGAGGACGAAGTAGTGGCCGAAGACTTCTCTTGAGCACCTGCTTCAGCTCCACAGTATTTCCATTTTTCCAGCATTTTATTTCCTGTCTTTTCTTAATTGTAACAGAATAATTCTCGGATTTGTTTCCCGAGATAACCTTATTTCATATTGCTTATTTAATTCCATTGCATTTATTTCCTGGCCATTAATCTGTGATATCTGTGGATGAGATTAGAAATACCTGAGACCGTAACTTAGTATTACTAGACTACAGCTTAAGCATGCCCTGATGGATCCATTAAATTGGGTTGTCCATCGGTGCGTGCTGCTGGCCATTGCCACGCCTCTCCAGTCCCTCGTCATTTTGGGACTGGGGCGTGACATGGTTTTTGTGGTGGCCCATGCAGGTCAACGACTAAATCGTTCGGTTTCAACTTAGGGACTGAACAGGCCTGCAATAAGAATAGGTTAAGTTTTAGGATCTCATCCACTTGCTTGAATCGTTTTTGATATCTGTATCGTATTCAAACTAATTTGAACTTGCATCTTGCCTTGATTCCTGTGCGCCTCTTATTGGGTATTTTGGATACAGGGAAATGGACCCACAAGAATGCAACGAGACTCCCGTCAGAACACCACCAGCTACAGGTGTCACCTACGACGACGAAGTGACACCAGTCGGAGGAATTCCCACAACTCAACAGAGCCAGCCGGCAGGTCAACCTACCTCCCGATTCCGGCGCGATGACATCCCGCCTCCGCCGCAGTTCGTCCCACCAATGCCCGTGTTCCCACCAGGACAGCCGATCGACGGGCAGCAAATATTTCAGATGATCTACGCGATGATGCAAGCTCAGCAGCAAGTCCAACACGAGGCTCAGCGTCGCGAAGCTAACTTCTTGAGGGACAGCATCGTAACTGCACTGGGGCAGGCCAACCTACCAGCTCGACGGCCAACTACAGGCTCAATCACTGACTTCCGCCAACTGAAGCCCCGCACTTTTTCTGGAAAAGAGGAGCCCACAGAAGTGCACGAGTGGCTCACCAACATACGGCATCAACTTGAAGCAGCTGAGCTTCCCCGAGAACGCTGGATGACCGCCGTCCGAATGCAATTGACGGACAATGCCCATCACTGGTGGCTATCCGAGGAGACGCGACTCGGACCAGACCGAGTCACTTGGGAGGAGTTCTCCAGACTCTTCCAAGAGATGTACATTCCTGCCATCGCTCGATCAGAACTGCGGGACAAATTCAACCGCCTCACTCAGGACTCCATGACGGTGGAAGAGTACAACGCAGAATTCATCCGTCTGAGTCGCTTCGCCCCCACCCTGATCCCGACCGAGGAAGAGAAGGCCGAGAAATTCTTCGACGGACTGAACATTGAGCTGCAGAAACTGATTGGGTCCGTCGCACCAACATCATACTCGGACGTTCTTGCTGCGGCTCGACGCGTGGAGCGCGTCACCAAGAGAGAGGTCAGACTGAAGAGGTCTTCCCCATCATCAACCTCCAGAACACCACAAGAAGAATCTGCAAAGAGACCGCACCAACAGCAGAAGGCACCTGCACCACAAACGGTAGTCCTCCTTACTTGTCACTATTGTGGCAAAGCAGGCCATATCGCCAAGGAATGCCGACGCAGACTAGGATTGTGTTTGGCATGCGGATCCCGTCAGCATTCAGTAAGGGATTGCACTCAACGTGGAGAAGGAGCACCAAGGGCGAACCAGCAAACTCAGCAGCAGCAGAGGAATCTACCTCAAGGACGAGAGCAAGCTTACGCGATTGCTGTGCAGGAAGCCGATGCGAGTAAGTGATTTATAGTTATCCGTTTTTAGTCTTGTTGTATTTCGTGCTCGTTGATTCGTGACCTCAGCCCCAACCTAGTAAATTGCAACTTGTTAATAACAACCTGGTTTTATAAAGGTTATAAGTTTTAACTAAATTATCCTGGAAAGTGTAAACTTTCAAATTTTAGGGAAATGGTATTTCCCTGAAGTATCTTGTGATGTATTTTCAAACGATGCTTGCGACCGCGTCATCTCTGTTGACCGGTTATTCTTTGATTGCGAGGACGCAATCTTCTTAAGGGGGGTAGATTGTAAACCCCCTGATTTTTCAAAATTTTCAAAACTGGATTTTTCACAATTTTCTGGAATTTTCTGGGAATTTTCTGTAATTTAAAAACAGGGTTTTAATTATTCAATAATTTTTAATTGATATTAAACAGTATTAAAATATTATGAAAATAATATTTTTGGATGTAAAATGAAAAACTGGACTTAGGGCAATTTTTCTGGAATTTATCGGACCCCGGACCTATTTTTAAATGCCTAATAAGTATTTTATTATTTATTTAATTATTTAATTAATTACTGATTTTTAAATATTATTATTATTATTATTATTATTATTTTTATTTTTTAAAATTTTACCGGCCCGCGGCCCGTTGGGCCGGCCCAGCCCAACCCGGCCCAGACTCCCCAGCGGGTCGGGTCGGATCCGCCGCCGCCCGACCCGACCGCACCCGCCGACCCGCTTCTCCCCAGCCCCCCCCACGATCCGGTCACCCGAGTTTTCCGCCGCCCGCCGCGCGCCCCGTCGGCCACGACCCCCGCGCCGCGCCTGACCGCCCACGTCGCCCTCGTCCCCGCCCATCTCGGCCCCGACCCCCCTCCGGCCGCCTATAAAATCCCCCCCGTTCAGACCCTCCACCACCACCTAGCCCTAGCCATCCCCTCGCCGGAAACCCCCTCGCCGCAGCTCCTCACCGCACCGGCGCCTCCTTGTCCTCCGCGAGCCTCCGGCGAGCCGCCCCGACGCCGCCCCACTGTCCAGCACCTTCCCTCTTCCCCTACGACTCTCTCCCGGCCCAGCCATCACCCCACTGCAGTGCCGCCGTCGCCGACCTCGGCTGCCCCGCCCGGCTGCACCTCCTCCGGACTCCGCCTCAGCCGACCCTGCCTCGCCGACCTCCGCCTACTCCGTCGTCAACCACCCCGTCCAGCACAGCCTCGGACACGGACACAAGCGCCTGAACCCTAACCCTAGTTCTGGACACGGTTGGGAACAGTGTCGGACACGACACGGACACGGAGATACGCTGTTCATTGAACCCTGTTCAGGTACTTCCAACTTTTGATTCGTAGCTCCGTTTTCGATTCCGCAAATTGCGTTGCGAAGCCTGTATGACCCTCTCGGTGTCCGGACAAACTGTTCGGGGCATCGCGTCCTGTGGTGATCGCACACCGCGATCCAAAAACAGGAAAAACCCAGACCCTGTTTCACCCCGGAACTGAGTACGCCCCGCCAAACGGGACGACTTGGTCGCGCGCGGTCTTCACAGATACATGCGCCTCGTCGATACGGACGTGTGGGTTTTCGCGGAAGCTGATTCGGGTGTGCGTGCACACCGGAATCAACGCGTATCCGCGGACATCGTCCCGTATCCGCCCTTTCTGTAATTCGACCTAACTTTGTGTACACACGTCGGATCGAGACGAAACTTGTGCCATCGGACTCGTAGCAATACGCTGGTCCTGTGGGTCAAGTTTGGTTCGATTCTGAGAACTTTGACGAAATCGCGTGTCGTGGGCCCCACAGGCCCCGTTCGACGGGCGATTTTGTGATCGGCTCATCGGAATTCAAATCTGAAAGTTTCGTTGGGTTCGTATCAGTGTTCCTGACCTGTTGACACTAAGTTTGGTGAATTTGGAGACCGTTGACCCTGACGCGTTTTTCGGTGCAAAGCGGGCCCATCGGTGGACCCCGTTTTGGCCCGAAACTGCCGTTTTTGTCCTTGTCTCCAAATTGGACTCAAAGACAGGCGTTTCTAGCTGATTGATATTTTCTGGATCTGATGGTGATATTTGTTTCAGCAACCGGAGTACCGCCTACAATTCCCGCCGAAGTCAGAACCGCGAACATAGCCGGAACCACAGGCAAGTGTACCTCGCCAAAACTTGCAGCTTGCTACATATTTCCTGGACTTGGTTGTACATCAGTGGGCAAGTAAAGCTTGCCAATTCTCAGATTTTTCTGGTTATAGTATTTTACTTGATTTCTGGTAGTTTCTTATGTAATTTGTTTAACTGCTCAACCCAGGACACCTGACACTATTCATGTGACGGAATTGCCCGAGATTTACCTGGTGATTCCGTATAGGTTACATTATCATGACATTTACAGTTACATGCGTAGATTCTATCCTGACTCATTGCATTAGTTATATCTTGCGTGACTTGTACCTGATATTCTGGAACTGTGACGTGAGATTACATGGGGTGGGGAGAGGATTATCATATCAAGGCTGAAAATAATATAATGAAAACATGGTTATCTGGAGGTGTCTTAGTCTCTGATACAGAGCTCTGGCACAAGTACTGGCCCTCTCGAGAAATACTGCTATGGTTTCTCCAACACTGATCCTGTAGTAGTCTCAGCCTGAGTATGACTAGAACTCTCACTTGCATATCACTTAGCTGGTTTACATAGTTACCCTGCTGTTTATTTCATTGCTGCACTGATATTCATTATGGCTTGAGATATTTCTGTACCTTGCTATGTCCCCTGAGGACCTGGAATGGATGATGTCCCCAGGTACCGCTGAAGAGAACTACCCAGAAGTGTACGGTACCGGAGCACTCCTCGGAGCAGAACCAGGAACAGAGGACGAAGTAGTGGCCGAAGACTTCTCTTGAGCACCTGCTTCAGCTCCACAGTATTTCCATTTTTCCAGCATTTTATTTCCTGTCTTTTCTTAATTGTAACAGAATAATTCTCGGATTTGTTTCCCGAGATAACCTTATTTCATATTGCTTATTTAATTCCATTGCATTTATTTCCTGGCCATTAATCTGTGATATCTGTGGATGAGATTAGAAATACCTGAGACCGTAACTTAGTATTACTAGACTACAGCTTAAGCATGCCCTGATGGATCCATTAAATTGGGTTGTCCATCGGTGCGTGCTGCTGGCCATTGCCACGCCTCTCCAGTCCCTCGTCATTTTGGGACTGGGGCGTGACAATGACTACTCGAAGTACGCGGTCGTCTATATTCTCAAGTCGAAGGATGAAGCGTTCAAGAAGTTCAAGGACTTCAAGGCTGAAGTCGAGCGGCAAACTGGACAACAACTCAAGAGAATAAGAAGTAATCGAGGCAAAGAGTATAGGTCTCTTGAATTCGCATCGTTCTGCAAAGAACATGAAATTGTCAATTTGACAACTGCTCCGTATTCTCCTCAATCAAATAAGGTTGCAGAAAGGAAGAACAAAATGTTGACATAGATGATCAACTCTTATGTTGTTAACTGCGTTTCTTCCAAACTGCTTCTAGGGAGAAGCTGTGCTTACGGCTACATTCATTCTAAACAGAGTACCGTACGTAACTTCCGAAGTTACTCTTTATGAACTCTGATTCAAGGTCAGACCCAACTTGAATGTCATTCGAGTGTGGGGGTGTCTGACGTATGTGAAACTTCCGGACTTGAAGATTTAGAAGCTCGGAACGAGGACTAGGAAGACGATATCCTTGGAATATGCTGAAAAGAGTGATGCTCGGAGATTCCTTGATATTGAGTCTAACTATATCATCGAATCTCGCAACGCATAATTCTTTGAAGACTAAATTGCAAGACACAAGAACATTGTTCTCGCGGACATTCCGGAGAATAGTATGAGTGCAAAGGAGGCTGACGCTTCCAATGAAAAGTAGTCCAAGAAGAAGTTGTCGTAAAAGAGACAATGTTCGAACCAGAACTCGCAGAGCCGACGACTAAGCGAGTGATGAGGCAGAAGGACTTCGGAGATGATTTTGTCACCTATCATGTGGAAGCATATCCGCTTACCTATGATGAGGCGATGAAAACCAGAAATGTTGCCTTCTGGAAGGAGGCCGTCAACGATGAGTTTGACTCTATAACCTCCAGCAACACTTGGGTGTTAGTTGATCTGCTTGAAGGAGCAAAGCTCATCGGATGTAAATGGATCTTCAAGAAGAAGATGAAGGTCGACGGAACTATTGACAAGTTCAGGGCAAGGCTGGTAGCCAAGAGATTTTCTCAGAAGCAGGTAATCGACTACTTCGACGCATATGCTCCAGTAGCACGGATGAAAATTATCAGGATGTCGATTGCTCTAATCGCAATACACAAGTTGGTAATACATCAGATGGATGTAAAAACAGCATTCATGAATGAAGAGTTAACCGAAGAGATTTACATGCAACAGCCAGAAGAATTTGTCGTCAAGGACCTTGAAGACAGTCTGCAAGTTGGTGAAATCAATGTACGGTCTGAAGCAAGCTCCCACGATGTGGCACGAGAAGTTTGATAAAGTCATTAGATCAAACGGCTACAGGGTCAGCGATACGAATAAGTGTGTTTATACAAATTTTTCTGGTAGAAAAGGAGTCATAGTTTGTCTATATATGGACGACATGCTGATCCTGGGTACGGATTTAGCACGTGTCACTGAGACAAAGAAGTTTCTCTCGTCCAAGTTCAGTATGAAGGACTTGGGGGAAGCTGATGTTATCTTAGAAATAAAGATCATCAGGATAGACACTGGAGTGGCACTGTTACAATCTTAACATTGAGAAAATTGTCACACGCTATGGATATCAAGATCTTCCAAGGATCGATATTTCGTATAGGTGTGACAAGAAACTGAAGCCAAATCTAAAAAAAATGTCATGCAGCTGGAATACTCAAGCGTCATCGGGAGTAGTATGTAACAACTGCCACAAGGCCTGATATAAATTTCGTTGTGGGGATGCTGAGTCGGTTCACGAGCAATCCAGGTGTTGAACACTGAAAAACTGTGAAGAGAGGGATGAGATATCTCAAGAGGACTCAGAAGTATGCATTGCACTACCGCGATTATCCAACAGTAGTGGAAGGCTTCAGTGAGGCAAGTTAGTGCTCAGAAGTAGAGAGCGAAAAGTCCACAGGAGGATATGTTTTCTCCATGGGTGGATCTGCTATATCGTGGAAGTCGAAGAAGCAGACAATGTTCTCTTATTCCTCCATGAAATCTGAGTTCTATGCACTGGCGGTTGCAGCAGATAACGCAGAATGGCTTCGGGAGCTTATGTATGATCTTTCTTTGGTTGGTAAGCATATTCCGGCGGTACCGATCTATTGCGACAATCAGACAACTGCAGCGATGGTATCAAATGATCTCTTCAATGGTAAGAAAAGGACTGTGCGACTTAGACACAGAGCAGTGAATGATCTTATCAAGACTGGAGTCATTGTCATGATTGATGTTCGAAGCCAAGAGAATCTGGCGGATCCGTTCACCAAATGTCTCAAGCGCCAGCTGGTCGAGGACACAGCAAACAAATGGGCCTGAAGCCATTCTGATATTGTGTCTTTGTAATTCTACCATACGCTATTAATTCAAAGAAAAATCAACCAGGCATCTAGCTTTTGGTTCAAAGAAGGATCATTGACTGAAAAAATATCAGGAACAGTGGATAGTCCTTTGAGACATTGAGGAGATACGGACCCAGAACTACTGTTGTTTACTATTTGTTCTTTGAATAGAACAAGTCCTATGAGAGGATGGTCATGGGCCTTAATGAGTTCTCGGACATTTTGAATATCCGACGTGCTTTACAGAAAGCACGAGTGGCTCGGCACCACAAAGGGGATGGTACCCCCCATGCTACAGTGGCGTGACACCATCATGAGATAAGAGCCTCGGCCTAGAGTTATGTCATAGCGGCAGTAGGACCGCATATAGGCAGGTAGACTAATGTCGAATATGTGGAGAGTAGTAGCACAAGCACTACAAAGAGGTCGGTGACCTCATGCTACAGTGGAACGACACCACCAAGAGGTTACGGACCTCGGCTTTGGACCATGTCGTAACGGCGTAGCACCGCAAAGGAGCGCAATGCTCCAATGCTGGGTAGTACAGCACTACGAAGAGGCTTGGGACATGTTACTGTGGTATGACACCGCCAAGGGGTTGCAGACCTCGACATTGGACCATGTCATAAGCAACGTAATACCGCAAGGAAGCGCAAGGCTGCATGCTGAGAAATTTTAAACTCTGAAAGAGCTCACCAAATTTTATGGAAAGAGATGTAGGCCGTCTCTTGAGGATAAACTTGTAGACGTCCAAGATACATATATCGAGACCAGGTCAGCACAGGGCCTTAAATGTGCGACCAGATGCACAACTGATATCATTGGATGAGTGAGAAGAATTGCAGTTATGGTGCAAAATTCAAGACAATCCATCTTTGTATCGTACTGTTATTTGACCCATGCGGAAAGATTCAAGTCGTAAGCGACATATATCCTAATACATGATGGACAGTCACTGTGGGGAACGCTCAACCCATATATTGAGATATGTGGAGGGTTGTTGGAATTTTTTCTTTGGTTGTATGAGATTTTCTCTCACAAAGCTAGAAAGATAGTCCCACATTGAAAAACACTCCAAGTGGGTATTTCAATATAATATCATGTGGGTGTAGAGAGATGCACATGGGATGGTGGCCCAAGGGTGGGTGCCATGTGGGATGTTTTCCTAGTAGGATTGAGGCTAAACTCAAAGAAAGTATTTATGCTATTTGTCACTCTCATGGAAAAAATTTCTTAGGAGCTAAGCCCCAAAGGGACATAGCGACTCGAACTCGAACTCGGACTCGAGCTCAAGGACGCAAAGTGGCGCTTTGATGGCACACTTTGTACTTAGCACGTCAGCATCGTCAGCATGGCACTTGTGCGTATTTTATTGCGCGAGTTTTTGCGTGCGTAACTACGTGCGATATTGCGCGCGCAACCGCACGTGTAACAGAGCGAGATACTGCGTGTATTTAAGCGCGTTTGTTGAGCGCGTTTGTGCGCATCTTTCCGTTGATTGCGAAATTGAATAGTTATGGAAGATTAAGTCAATTAATCAGATCCGTTTTTTATGAGGATTTGAATTTAATTCATTTCTATCTTTCCGTAATTGGTTGGCTCGGTCTTATATTTAGATCAGATACTGCACTACACTAGTGCGGATGATATACAGTATCCGTGGTGGTCAGCCTTTACTCCCAGCTAATTTAGGGTGGCTCGACATGCACGATCTCGGGATACCGTTCCCTCCCAATGCTCTACAAGTCAAGTTGCCTAGTTAACCCTAGGTTAATAGAATCTCATGTCGTGGTCACATGAACATTCTTCTTAAATGTCGTACTTTAAGTACGGGCACTCTTGATACGAACCCATATTGTCACTCGCAAGTTAAATATGGATTTACCCAAGTGTGATGCAACAATCAATATTTTCTAGCCACGACTAAAGTCACTGTCCAACTACAGATCTGTGCATGAAAATAATTGCATATATCACGTAGGAGTATGTGGCGCGACGGCTCACTATATATATATATATCAAGTAGCACTATCGATGCGATCAAGTGTATCAGCACGGATACAATAGTCAGGGCAGGAACAAGTTTTGGTATCAAGGTTAAGGTCAAGAATATGGACAAGTTATCAAGTAGCAAGTCATTCAGGACAGGACAGTTAAGCACTTGTCATATTAATTTGTCACTTTATTATATCGATAGATGAGAATAAAAGTAGTACGATAACTCCTCGACATCAGATCCACAATCCTTAAACCAAACAAGGACCGGAGTTGCATACCTTTCTCCGAGTTGAACTACGTCCCTTTTCTATCCAACGTATAATAAGGTGATCAAGAAATATTAGTAAGTGCATATAAGGCCACATCTACAGGGCTCATGTCAGATATTTAGTCAATTTAGCACCAAGGTCACATTTGGATCATACAAGTCCTTTCTAAGTTTAACACAGCATCACAATCATTCAATCAAACGAGAACATTTTTAAACCAAGCAAGTGTTCAACATGTGCATAAAGCAGTAAGCGCATAGCCAGGGTGCCGCATGAAGTCGAAGCCGCATGGGTGTCAAGACCGCATGCAGTCGCGGGCCGCATGGATGTCAAGGCCGCATGGGTGGGACAAGATCCACTCTTCGGGACAAATGCCAAAGTGATGGATAATAAATGCAAGTCGGAAAGGTGACAATGATGGATGTGACTGATGTGACATGCAAATAAAGTGTCAAAAGAACAAGACAAAATCATAAAAAGATGAGCCAAGGTGGTGCTGACTCATGCGTTTTTAAGAAATAGGAAACGCATAGCTCGAGGCCGCATGCTCCTCTTGGCCGCATACACACTTGGCTGTATGAAATCTTTTTGGCCTTAGTGAAATTTTATTCGTTGAAGTTTCATGCATTTGGCCAAGGGCGCATGTGCAGATTTCAGTCATGCGTCCAACAAGATGGCCGCATGCTGACTTTGGAGTGAGAAGTCCAGGCCACATGCTGACTTTGGAGCGAGAAGTCCAGGCCGCATGCTAAGCGTGCCGCATTAAGCTCCTTCGTCCCAGAGCAGTAGATTTCGGTCATGAAAGTTCCGAAAATCCAAGTTTTGTTCCTTCCATGGAAACCTCAAACGAAATCCAAATCCAACAAAGTAAAGTTCTAAACTACTCAAAATCAAATGCTCATCAACAATGAACAAGTTTTCGAAAACAAGTTTTTAGAGATCAAAAACCAAGAAAACTAAAGAACACATAAAAAGTTCTAAACTAAAAATGTAGATCTACATTAATCCATTCACCAAAACCAAAATATCAAGTTCTAAACATATGGAGAATCACATAGCAAATATAATGGACTCATAAAATAGAAGGTTTCTCCATTTTCATGCAAGGTGTACTTGCCTATGGAGGGGGAGAGAAAACCTAAGAGAGAGAATGGAAAGAAAATAATGAGAAGAGAGATAGTGTGTTTTGGTTTATATAGGGAGGGTTTGGGTTCACTTAACCAATGGTTCAAGTCATAACCAAGCCATGATCTCAAAATAAACCAAGAACCAACTCTACCATAAAATAGTCTGGCCTCCAACCAAGCTGACAACCATGTCAGCAAGCAAGAATACGTTCCAAATACGTATATCGGGGACGGGGTGTGACACCTTGACTCAATGCCTATCCTTAGAAGCTTGGTTTAGGTTACGATTTTTGGGAGTGGGTTCTCTATTACTATAGAGATGGAGTCAGATATTCAATATTGAGACCTGTAACCTAAGTGACACCAATTTGGTTAGGGTTCTCTTCGAGGCAGGCATAGACCACTGACCACGTTGCAACTTGATCACAATAAACTTTTAGTTACATAGACATTGTAGACAATATCATGAATATAACAAAGCATATGCTTAGAAAGAAAAATATATTCTATAACACTTTATCTTGGATGCCATAACAGCAATATGCCATATAGTAAATTGCATACGTGACCCGAGTACGAGAATTTGAAGTTTTGTTGGTTGATCTACCAAATAACTCTGTCAGTAGAGCCCCCACCCTCTCTCTTTCCTCCAAGTCATTTTGATCATCTCACAAAAGAGAGGGCTTTATTATGGCTCCTGAGACTTAGAAAGAATTGAACTTCACAGAATAAGAATGATGAGTTTTTGTACAGGTTAATCAGTGTTTCATGTTATTTCTACCCCCACATCAATGTACTTTAGTCTAAGATATGACAAGGCCCTCTCTTGCTACATAGAAACTTCTAGGTCCTCTAACAAGGCCCCTTTCGCACACAGCTCCTTTTTTTAAGGAAATGGTCAACTAGCCTTCTCAGTCATATAACAATTGTTAGATTTTATGCGTAGTTTTAGTCCCACATTGGTTAGAAATCAAGATGAGAGGCGCACCATCTCCTATATATGTGTATCCAATGCTATCAATAAATAATACCCGATTGTCACGAATGTAGTCTCTAGTTTTTACTTGGTATCAAAGCAGGGGTGATTTTGACCCTGCTATCATCCATCAATCCTAGCCATCCACCATCATGTTCTCCTTTTTAGCAAACCCTAGCCTCCTCTTCCAAAAACGCCATCTTCCAATCTTCTTTTCCAAATCTTCAAACCCCATCTAAACAAAATCCTAGCTCTTTTCTCCTCCTCCACACTAGCAACTATTCTTTCTACTCTCCTTAACAAAGACCAAATCACTTCTTCTTCCCAGCCCCTACACCACATTACAACCACTGATCAAAAGAGTTGTCTACCTCACATAACATCACACATCTCCGGGTCAGGCGCTGATGAGCACATTGACTCAAGGAGCTCGTTGGGCCAACCTTACATTGTTCTCCAGACCGCTTCGGCCTCTCCCCCGACAAGTAGTCGACCGAGCAGACTCCTCTCTCGAGACTCCATGCCAACGTGTCCATATCCAAGTTGTCGTGTCCAGATTCACACCAACGAGACGTCTCCAGATCCATTCCGTTTTATCCAGATCGACACCATTGAGTTCCACTTTGTCGGGAACGCATGCTGACATCTTCAGTTGTCCCGAAGCACACGGCGTCTCAAGACGTGTCAACCCTTTTTCCAACTTCGGACAGCCTTCTTGTGTGCGTGGACCTTCTTGTGTGTGTGGATCTGCCGCCAGAGGATTCTGGAGCCTTAAGCCCCACCAATTCCAAACTGCCCCTTGAAGCCAAGAAGGAGCTGAGCCATAGACAAGCCGACTTGTGCAAAGCAGAGTCAAGCCAATTTTGAGTCTTTAATTACAATTTCATTTTGTCTATTCTAGGATTCGGTCAAAAAAAGAAAGAAAAGAAACAAGGAAAGAAAAATAAAAGGCAAAGAGGAGGAAAAAATAATCAAAAAAGTTTGCTTTTCAAGTTGGGACACGCAAACTTAATGGGTAGTATGAACTCTACCCATTTTCTCGGCATCACTAGCTATCATTTGCTAGTGACATTCTCTCATTTGAGCACACTCACCCCAACGACTCTTCAGTCGAATGTCCTCGTGACTCTCTTGTCGAGCACACTAGTATGCCGACAATTCTCTTAGTCGAGCGTTGTCATACGCTGCCGTCTACTACTACTACTATTTGGGGATGTGTGTTTCTTTTGGGTTTGTGTTGACCTTCACTGCTGGACTCTTTTGATGCTAGTTTCACTTCTTCTATGATGTATAGCTTTTCCTGTTATTTTTTTTTTTAGTAGCCTTTTGTAACAAGCTGGAACTTGTAAACAAACTGGTCATTGAAACTTCGCCAATCCATTTGTTGAGCTTTCCGAAGCTCCATAGCCGACCTCAGGCTTCGGTTAGTTGACGATATAGTTTGTTCCTAGCTGTTCAGGTGCTCCATAGTCAACATCAGTGTTGCATCCGTGTCATCATGTCCAAACCATGTCCATGTCGTGTGCGTGTCCGAATGTAGACTACTTATTCAACATCAAGAGAGAGAGAGAGAGAGAGAGAGAGAGAGAGAGAGTGGATTACTTGAGAGCGAGCTTCCGGTAGGCGGACTTGATCTCCTGGTCGGAGGAGTCCCTGGAGGCGCTCAGCACCTCGTAGAGATCCCTGCGGGCCGCCGGCGCCGACGGACCTTCCATCTTCCCCGACGCCATCGACCGATCGATCCCGTTTCCTCTCCCCCCCTCTCTCTCTCTCTCTCTCTCTCTCTCTATATATATATATATATAGATCTCTCACTTTCTCTCTCTAGAATCCCCAAATTCTACTCCACGCATCGCCAAACCCTAAAGAAAGAGGGCTCGACGGAATCTCTTCGAGCCACTCCAAATCAATCAATAAAAACACAGAACTACTTCGAGCAGAAAATATTCCGTACTTAGAAAATTGGCGTATTTTAAATTGTTGGCTTAATTACAACTTCCCTCAACTATCCAAAATGTTTAATTTGATTCCATCAACTTTGATAAATGTTAACTTAGTACTCTAAAAAAAAATTGTCCAAAATGTTCCTCTTTACAACTCTCTCTCTCTCCCTTCCCTCTCCCACTCCAACTAACCCCCATCTCCCACTCTGGAGAGGAGTGCATAGCAGCAGCGGCGACTGCGACAACAACAGCAAGCGGCGACGGCAAGTCAGAGGTGGGCGTGCGGGAGGGCGCAAGGCATACGCGGGGGTGGGGTGGGGGTGCGTTGCTGGTAGAGGGTGGTGGTCGGGGTAGGGACGGTCGCCGGAGGGGGTAGAGGTCATCGGAATAGGGGTGGTCGCCGTAGGGGGAGAGTGGGGGTGAGGAGGATAGTTTAGAAATATAAAAAAAATTGGATATCAAGTTAAAAATATTAGTTGAGATAGAATATTAAGTTAGTATCTATCAAAGTTGAAAGAGTCAAATTGAACATTTTGGATAATTGAGAGGGTCAAGTTGTAACTAAGTCTAAATTATTTCCAGAGGATTTTAAAATGGAACTTTTATTTTATTTATTTTTTAAAGTATTCGTAGCTGTCTATTTTTACTCCATGAGAATGCAAAAGGACATCATTTTTTCCTTGTATATATCAGAGGACAACCAACAGTCATATAGAGGTGCAGAGAGTAACACTTTCGGTTTTTTTTTTTACTTTTTAATATTTCACTGTGGTTTTTTTATTACTTTTAAATATATCACTGTTCTGTGAGTAAACTTGCAATATTTTAATATTCTATGAGTATCTTTCGGTTTTTTATTACTTTTTAATATTTCACTGTGGTTTTTTTATTACTTTTAAATATTTCACTGTTCTATGAGTAAACTTTACTTGCAAAAATTCAATATTCTATGAGTATCTGGGTTTAAATGGTTTTTCCTTTTTTTGAGTAAACTTTACTTGCAATAAATTTTTATTCTTTATTTTACTACCAGCCACCAACTAGGCCTCCCTCAGTGACCTTACAATTTTATTTTATTTTTATATTAAGGCTTGGAGTTGCACTCGTGACCATAATTTATTTCTCACTAGTACCTATATTTGGATCATCTCTAGTGGCACTTAGGTCTCATTTTGTTCACGAAATCATGACTTTGGAAATGAAGAGTCATTCACTATCTATATTTGAATATCAAAGAAATGGAAAAGGAAAGAAAAGTGATTCTTAATGTAAAGAAAACATATGAGAGAAATTATTCACTTTTCCACCTTAAATATTTATTTTCTCTCACAATTTTTCTGAAATTTTCAAACACTGAAAAAGAAAACTAATAAAAATTATACTTTTTAAAATAAAATAAAAGAGTAATGAATTGATTTTTTTTATTTTTTTTTCCGCAAACCAAACGAAAATGAGGTCTTGAGAGCTCGTTTTGTTGTTTGAAGGTGTAAGAAAATATAAAAGTGAATTTTTTTTGTCTTGTAAAAGTGAAAGGAGTATGTTTTTTAGTTTCATTCTACTTCTTGTCTGCTGGAAGTCACTTTCAATATTTTGATAAGTTATATTTTCTAACTTGAAAGTGGTCAAATTTACACTTTTAGTATTTGGATGGATGTGAAAATGTGGTAAAATAAAATGTGTGCTATAAAATAAGAAAATTAATTAACTTAAGTATTAAGAATTCATGTTGTTTAATAGTTATTTTACTATTTTTATTCAGTTAATTATCTTAATGAACTTATGTTAATTATATTAATTAACTTAAGTTAATTATATTAATTAACTTAAGTTAATTATGTGTTGTTACTAATTATTTACTACTATTTGTTTAAGTAATTACTATTATTAACTAATAATACAATATTAATATTTACAAATATTTTAAACTGATACTAATTCTAATTTAAATTTAAATTATTAATTAGTATTATGAAAACTATTATTTAACTGAACTATATAAGTATTTATTAAAATTATATAACCAAACTATTTGAAACTTTAAATATTAATTATATAATAAAAATTTTAAACAGAATTATATCTAAGTTGTTAATAATTTATTAATATTAATTATTTTAATTTTAAAAATTAAGTATTAAACATCAGTATTACTAGGGGTAAAACTCAGACGGGTTAGGTCGGACTTGAGCTCAACCCGAGCCCAACCCGATAAATCATAAGCTTAGCCCGAGTCCAAGTCCGACCTGACCTCTCGTTCAACGTATGTAGTCCAAGACCAGGTCCGGAGGATCGGGTTGGGTCAGGTCCATTGGGTTTATCGGACTCTAATATGATATTTGAAATAATTTTAAATAAGAGTAATATTTTTTTCCCTCGCTTTCATAGCCTATTCTTCTAGACTTCTTTCAAACAGATTCTCATTCAACCGTATGTTCGAACAGGCCTGGAAAAACGGTGTCGTCGGTTGAGTCAATTAGCCAATCTCGATCTAAAATTCCAGGTTTCATGCTTTTGAAGATTGAGTGGATATATATATATCTGTGTGTGTGTGTGTGTGTGTGTGTGTGTGTGTCGGGTTTCAGATTTTTTGGGTAACCCGACACATGAACCCGAGCCCAACCCGATTTTTTATCGGGTTCAAATATATGAACTCGGACCTAAGTCCAAACCTGAGTATCTTCAACCCAAACCCAACCCATTAACGGGTTACCCGTTCAGTCTCGGGTTTAGCCCGTCCGAGTTGAACCCCTAAGTATTACCAATAAAATTATTAAAATTTTATAATATATTAAATAGTATTTTTTTTTTTACATCATGACCATCTTATTTAAATTATTTAATCTAAATTAATAAAATAAGTACTTATAATTATTATTTAACTTACTAAAAATAATAATTAATATTGACAAAATTTTACATGTCATGACAATGATAGAGAAAGAGAAAAAATGTAGCTGAATCAATACCCTAGGGCTTTTCTCGTTAACACTATATATGTAGAGGGAATATGATAGAGGTCGTTATATATAGAGATAAGGGCATCTACATTTTGTCTTATACACAAATCACAATACTCCTCCTTGGATCCCACCTTAATTATTGCCCCATTAAAAACTTCTCTTCATCTTTGAAAAAAAATTCATAGTAAAAGAAAAAGAACACAATAATATTTTTCTGCAATATGATTCTTCAAGAATCCAAGTGGGTGCGACTTACACTACATAGTTAAAAATCTTTCGAAGTAAAAATCCAGTAAAAAAAATCATCGAAGAAAAATAGTAAAATATGCAAAGACATGCTTTGAGATGTCTCTATTAGTGTCACGCCCCAATCTTCCGCAAGCCTGATAGTCCCCGCTGAACGTGAATCACCACGTTTCAGCTCTCCCGCGGGACAATCGTTCTCATCGGGACGTGATGCCGTGCAAGCCTAAAGTGCGCTTGCACAAGGCCAAAGCTTTGATTCAAGGGCAAGTAAGCTATTCGATACTGAAGCAGCGGCACATAACATTGCAGAAAAGTGAAGAACTCATTGGCATATGAAAACAGGCTCTTTTATTGATAATCGAAAGTGTTACAAGCGGCACATGGCCGAGATTACAATTCGCTCAAGCACTCTTCTCTCGATTACAATAACACCGTTCCATACATAATGTCCCTCTATATAAAAGCAGCTCAAAGCAGGCACAAACTCGATGCGGCTCCAGGCATCGACTCTAGATTTCCGGCTCCTTGGGATGAGGCACGGCTATCGCTTCCTCAGACGAACGAGCACCTGAGAACAAGCAAACTGTTGGTGTGTCAGCATTTTATGCAAGTACTGGTGAGATAAAACAACTGAACAGAAGCTACACCCCCTGAAACCCACACTAAGTAATCATGTGGCAAAATATTGCATTACTAGTGATCTTGCTACTTTTACTTAGGTTCGTTTCATGCAGTTCTAGCAGAGTCATATTACATTATTTGGAAACATTCTTTGAAAATATAATCAAACAACCAATCAATCGAGGCAACCAATTCAAGCACGAGGAATCATGTTCTGGTGTGCGCAGCGTATTTGGTGAACTATATGCGAGGATTCTAAGGACAGGCAGCATTTAGGGACCATCAATCAAGCACCCAAGTTAACTATCAATCAGAGGTCGGTCCCCGAGTAACTCAGGATCGGTAGCGGTAATCCAGCTAACCAATGACTCACATTCTGATCCTATTAGCAGCTGTGACTCATGGTTGCACATCACTGTCGAAGCAGTCGTAGCCAAGGTTCAGCTCTGCACTAATAGTCATTGTCCGACCGATGCAATGCATGAAGCGCTAACGGGAGGTCTCTATGATGCAGACAAAATGAATAAGCAGGCATAAGCATAAACTTATATTTCTTACCCCATGGCCGAACGGTTATCCCTGCAGCAGACATACAAGTTAGCAACAATTGCATAAACATATATGTTTTACCGTTCTTTAGTTTCCTGTCCGTCTCTGCATCAAATAGTTAGGTATGCAAGAAGGCTAGCCTAGCATGCTCCCTAACGACCTGAATGCAGCTATCTCCATACACTTCTCTAGTGCAGACTCAACTCTTCTCTACAGAAGCACCGCCTCCCTCTAATAGCCACGCCCCCCAAGATCCCGAAGGACCGGACCTCAGGGCGCACTATTAGTCTTACCCCATCGCATCTCCATCCTCCCTTCCAATATCCACGCCCCGAGCTCAGGGCGCGTTATCAGTCTCCCACATATCGTTTGTCCCCCATCCACCGCAAGCACCCATATATCACTAGCACATCTCTTTCACAATAGCACACAACATGACAAAGTCATAATCGAACCATCTTCTCATATTCCTAATAGCCGCACCCCCAAGATCCCGTAGGACCGGACGTCAGGCGGGCTACTAGTCTAGCACACACAAGACAAGCATTTACTCTCGCATCGAAACAAGCATTCAAGACAATCCATATGAACACGATGACAAGCAAACATATGAACGATCTTTCAGTTGAGACTAGCATGGCACGGGTCTATTATCACATCAAGTAAAACATGTAGTTCCATCTTCTTAGCATAGCAATGGTTCTAGCTCATTTCGGACAAGCATACATATTCTCTTAGTTAGGCAGCGAATTCGTTTCAGTGACAAGCTATGTGAGTTCTCTTATTAGCATGCTGAGTCGATTCTATCATTCTTCTTATGAAAACTTTCTTCTTAAGCAAACAAGCATTTAAAACTCAGATTCATTATTAAGTCGTGCAAGAATCAGAGAATGCAGTTCTGCCCACTCACCTTGATTAATCGGTCAGGAACTCTCCGAGAAGACTTCCGTTCAAGCAAGCAAGTCGATCCCACTTGTACATAGCGCCGACGTGGAGCAGGGCACTACATACTTACCCACCAATAAAGAGTTTCGTCCTCGAAACTCAAGGAGAAACTCACGAAAACACAAAGCAGCGATAGTCCTCATCCCTCGCCATCCCAAATCAAAACTCTAGCAATCTCGAAATCACAAATCACATCTCAAGCAATGAAAACCAAATCCAGAAAAACTTTTGCCGGCACTTTTGAGAATATTTACGGACTCATTGTATGGAACGTTCATTGCATCTCACATCAGGCACATCTCAGAGTTGAAGGCAACAGAATGGGCAAGGAATCGAGTCGCTCTGATACCATTATGTCACGCCCCAATCTCCCGCAAGCCTGATAGTCCCCGCTGAACGTGAATCACCACGTTTTAGCTCTCCCGCGGGACAATCGTTCTCATCGGGACGTGATACCGTGCAAGCCTAAAGTGCGCTTGCACAAGGCCAAAGCTTTGATACAAGGGCAAGTAAGCTATTCGATACTGAAGCAGCGGCACATAACATTGCAGAAAAGTGAAGAACTCATTGGCATATGAAAATAGGCTTTTTTATTGATAATCGAAAGTGTTACAAGCGGCACATGGCCGAGATTACAATTCGCTCAAGCACTCTTCTCTCGATTACAATAACACCGTTCCATACATTATGTCCCTCTATATAAAAGCAGCTCAAAGCAGGCACAAACTCGATGCGGCTCCAGGCATCGACTCTAGATTTTCGGCTCCTTGGGATGAGGCACGGCTATCGCTTCCTCAGACGAACGAGCACCTGAGAATAAGCAAACTGTTGGTGGGTCAGCACTTTATGCAAGTACTGGTGAGATAAAACAACTGAACAGAAGCTACACCCCCTGAAACCCACACTAAGTAATTATGTGGCAAAATATTGCATTACTAGTGATCTTGCTACTTTTACTTAGGTTCGTTTCATGCAGTTATAGCAGAGTCATATTACATTGTTTGGAAACATTCTTTGAAAATATAATCAAACAACCAATCAATCGAGGCAACCAATTCAAGCACGAGGAATCCTGTTCTGGTGTGCGCAGCGTGTTCGGTGAACTATATGCGAGGATTCTAAGGACAGGCAGCATTTAGGGACCATCAATCAAGCACCCAAGTTAACTATCAATCAGAGGTCGGTCCCCGAGTAACTCAGGATCGGTAGCGGTAATCCAGCTAACCAATGACTCACATTCTGATCCTATTAGCAGCTGTGACTCATGGTTGCACATCACTGCCGAAGCAGCCGTAGCCAAGGTTCAGCTCTGCACTAATAGTCATTATCCGACCGATGCAATACATGAAGCGCTAACAGGAGGTCTCTATGATGCAGACAAAATGAATAAGCAGGCATAAGCATAAACTTATATTTCTTACCCCATGGCCGAACGGTTATCCCTGCAGCAGACATACAAGTTAGCAACAATTGCATAAACATATATGTTTTACCGTTCTTTAGTTTCCTGTCCGTCTCTGCATCAAATAGTTAGGTATGCAAGAAGGCTAGCCTAGCATGCTCCCTAACGACCTGAATGCAGCTATCTCCATACACTTCTCTAGTGCAGACTCAACTCTTCTCTACAGAAGCACCGCCTCCCTCTAATAGCCACGCCCCCCAAGATCCCGAAGGATCGGACCTCAGGGCGCACTATTAGTCTTACCCTATCGCATCTCCATCCTCCCTTCCAATATCCACGCCCCAAGCTCAGGGCGCGTTATCAGTCTCCCACATATCGTTTGTCCCCCATCCACCGCAAGCACCCATATATCACTAGCACATCTCTTTCACAATAGCACACAACATGACAAAGTTATAATCGAACCATCTTCTCATATTCCTAATAGCCGCACCCCCAAGATCCCGTAGGACCGGACGTCAGGCGGGCTACTAGTCTAGCACACACAAGACAAGCATTTACTCTCGCATCGAAACAAGCATTCAAGACAATCCATATGAACACGATGACAAGCAAACATATGAACGATCTTTCAGTTGAGACTAGCATGGCACGGGTCTATTATCACATCAAGTAAAACATGTAGTTCCATCTTCTTAGCATAGCAATGGTTCTAGCTCATTTCGGACAAGCATACATATTTTCTTAGTTAGGCAGCGGATTCGTTTCAGTGACAAGCTATGTGAGTTCTCTTATTAGCATGCTGAGTCGATTCTATCATTCTTCTTATGAAAACTTTCTTCTTAAGCAAACAAGCATTTAAAACTCAGATTCATTATTAAGTCGTGCAAGAATCAGAGAATGCAGTTCTGCCCACTCACCTTGATTAATCGGTCAGGAACTCTCCGAGAAAACTTTCGTTCGAGCAAGCAAGTCGATCCCACTTGTACATAGCGCCGATGCAGAGCGGGGCACTACAATTAGTATCTTCAGGATGCTTGCATCTACAGGATGCTCCCCCTCAAAAAAATATTACATTCTTGTTCTTACATAAATCCAGATGAAAAATCAATCCCTAATACATTTGAATATTATATCTCACACCAATAATTTATTTGCCTATATATTTATATTTATTACACTCATATCCTTATGAATAGTTTTTAGACTTTATTTGTGTAAAATCTCGCAACTTCCCTGATATGTTGAACAGTTAAAATATAGGCATGCACATTCAAAGTTTGCTTAATTAAGTGTAAGAATAATTTGATGAGGTTGTCGCAGTAATTTGCTTTATAAATCCTGCAACATTGTTTATAAAACATATCTTGTTTGTGATATTCCCTTAAAGTGGATCAAATAAATATCCTTCAACTACATATCTCATAAGATCAAAACATTTATATGAATTTAAATCAAGAATATTTTTTTGTTTTATGTCATTCCAATGTCTACGGGTATGTATATATCAGCAGGGTCACATAAATATATTATGGGAATTGAATATAAAAAATTTTATATTTTTTTAATATGGTACTTCATGACCCAAACTATGTTCTTTTATTCTTAAGGTCGTAACGGAACTCATTGACCTGACCATTATAAGTATACTGAGTAAGTGATAACTACTCATATTAATTATCTTCGGAAACTCATTGACATGACCATTATAAGTATACTGAGTAAGTGATAACTACTCATATTAATTATCTTCGAAAACTTATTGACATGATCATTATAAGTATACTGAGTAAGTGATAAGTGTGGCACCCCGTTCCTCCTATTCGAGGAGCGCGGCTAAGAAACACAAGATGGTATCGTTCGATCGGGATAGATTGAAACAAGAACTCGTCCTCGTTATGGATTTGTTTCTTCATAATCGATTCCCATATTCAGTGGACCGTGCCCCCGGGATCGACTTAGCGGCAGAGTCATGAGGGACCTCTCCGCTGTTATCTTTATTGCCTCAGATTTCGATGTCGCTTGTTGCTTTTGTGCTTTGAGTTGGTTTTGGTTTTGCTTGGGTTTTCTTGAACGGTTTCGATGATTTCATTGTTTTCGTTCATTGAATTGCACTTCAATTCCGAGATTGAAAAGAGTGGAAGAAGTATTGATCAAGCTGTTCGTCGATGCAGGTGAACGAGTAGTAGACGGCTTACGAGCGGAGTCTTGAAGCGCCTCTTTCCTTCTCCCTTCCAACCATCTAAGTGAGTGGCTACCATCCCGATTAGCTAGTCCTGCTTCCAAGTCTTCACATCTAAATCTTGCATTCTTGTTGTCCCGATCAAGCGATACCAAATAATAACTAAAAGATGTTAAGATGAAATGAAATAGACTTGGATTATTATGCTTGTCATTCAACTTGGGAACGGTTACTCATTTGCATGCTTGCTCGTTTGGAATGTTCTATACATGCTTCAAGTTTAGTTAGAATGCATCGTCTTCCATAAATTGTGCTAAGTATAGAATACACTTTTTATGAAATAAACTGTCAGGAAGACTATACAAAACGGATCATGCAATGTTGCTTGTCTCATGTTTAGATTGCCTCAACTGCATCAACGTTAACGTACCATGGACGATTGATCACGGACAACTTGTGCACAAGGTCAATGGGTTCCTGTGGATGGTTGCTGGGGCACTGGCACCGATCCGGTCCGGGCGGAACTTTACGATAGTCTCACGTGCGAACGGGATGGCGTGTAGCGCCTTACGTGCTTCATTGCACACCATCCTCGTTCAACGACTATAACTCGTACATTATGGCATCATTGCCAGTGATCGTAACGTGTATATTTAAACCTGTTGCAAACTAACTTGTGTCTTTGTGGCAGGGAAGGCTTGGTAAGTATTATGCAGGTGGTTCAGACGGACAGGTAAAATCCACCGAACGGTGGCAAGTTTATTTCAGTAAATTCTATATGCTGCTTACTTGTAAATGAACTAAGGCAAGATAGAAACCCACAAAAATATGCATGCTTTATTAAAACAACGTGTTGATTGGTATAGTTCGGTTAGCTCGTCTTCACCAGTATATTTTGACATACTGACCCTCGTTGAAACAGGTTCCCCGTACCAAGGCGAACCGAGCGAGGAGCCGAAGTCGTCTTTCCGATCCAGTCCAGCTGTAGGCGCATCCTCTGATCGCGCCCCCTTGAAGCATTTTGAAGAGAGGAGCTTGCAACTCTGTACATAATACAGCTCCGTGGCAAGGTCGTTGTCACGCCCCAGTCCCAAAATACGTAGGACTAGGAACACGTAAGCATGCCAGCCGCATGGATATGGCAACTCCAATATATGGAAACCAAAATCCACACGTACGCTGTAATATGAAAATCAATCCACAAGTGGTATAAACATATATCACAAGTCATAGGGTACAATCTAAATCTCATCCACAGAAAATCAATATAAATAATAACCAGTATCTATATAACTAGATATCAACATAAATATCTAAGGATGATAGTTGGATGGAAACAAATCCACTACCAACTCAAATATAAGAGCAAATATTAAAATAAGTACAACACAACAACACCATATAAGAACACCATCTAGCAATCACGGGCTCGAAGAGAGGACATCCACGAAACATATATAGCCATCCAATCTGTGCTCCTGCAAATACTCAAGAATAGATACACCTGGCAGCGGACCAGGTCCTCAGAGGGACGTAACAAGATACAGAAAATACGAGCCAATTTGAATACAGTAAACATGCATATAATTTAAAAATAAATAAGTACGCTGTACAAGACCATCTATATGAATGCAAATGAGGACAACTTTTCGACGTATGGGCAAGGGTAGGCTACTCGATCTAATTCTCACAACCTCACGCTCGTCAGTGGACATCATCAGCCGACATACCTCTGGGGTAGCGACCCTCGGACTCCATCAATCGACATACCTCGGGGGTAGCGACCATCGGACACGACCCACCATAGTGCATGCTAGTGACTACGGTGTTACCAGAGTGGTTAAAAGCCCATACGCCTAATGATTGTCCTCTATGATACTAAGTGACATGTGTGTGTCAACATATCTAATACATAGTAATGACTGAAAGAAAACTACACATGCAAGAATAAACAGAAATATAATAAATATACAGAAATATACTAAGCATGCAAAATACTGTAAACAATTTGGCAAGGTATCTTGCCTGGGGTCCTGCTGCTGGTATGAATCAGAGTCCAAGTCACAGTCCAAATAGCCTATGTATTACAAATTTATCACGTCAAAAGATAATTTATTTTAATTTATTTAATTCTGGAATAATTACTCTAAAATCCTATTTTAATCTTATTATTCTGATTTTTATGTTAATTCCTAAATTTTGTCCAAAGAAACTGAATTTTATCAACTCGAGACTCATGGCACGCAAATCGAGGCGATCTGTTGACCGAAAAGTCAACCGACACAAACTCAACTTTCATGCATGATTTCCTGTAGATTTCAGCGTCAAAAATATGCTGGAATTTATGGCTCGTCCGAATTCAAATTCGTTCGGGAATTATGGCATATACAAGTTTCGTATCGTGCACCGATGGTTAAATTCTAACCTAGAAGTTCTACAGAATTAACAGTATAAAAATATTTCGAATTAAATTCTGGAAAAACATATGTCAATGATCTCGACATTAGCTTTCCGAAACTTTAAACGGTTCATGATTCCGATTCCTGGTTCTCCCGGAATCACAAAAACATCGAAACACGTCTATTTTCGGACATGCTGTGCTCTACGAATTTTCTAGAATTTAATACTCATAATTTTGTAAAAAAAATTATATAATCAGAAAGCTAACCTCAATATCTTTCTAACACAAAAAACTAGGCCTCATTTGGTGTCCAGAGCTATGCGCAATGGCTTCTGGAAGATGAAGGAACCCTAGATGACAATTCTCCAAAATTCGGCTGAAGAAAAACCCTAGAAATAAACTTAAACTAATATATATATAGAGGAGAGAGAAAGCAGTCGCGGCTCAGATCTTGACACGTGGCAGCCATCCAACGCTGCCCGTCCCGCAGTCACTGACAGGCGGGCCCGGCACTGTTTGCTGCGGGAGGCTGACAGGTGGGCCCCCTGTTGCTGACTGGGCAGAATTAATTACTTTTTGGGTTTTCTTTTTCAGAAATTAGTTTTTAATTCAGTTTTTCATAATTAACTCGAAATAAATGCTAAAAATAATCAAAAAATTCTAAAAAATATATTTTATTATTTAGAACCTAAAATAAAATTTTGGGATATTTTTAATTAAGTTTGAACATAAAATAAATTCTTTAAAGTCCTCAAAAATTAGTGTTACTAGTTTTTAATTAACTAAAAATTATGAAAAAATCCCAATAATCTAAAATAGCCTAAAAATAATTCTAAATAAATATTTATATAAGTAAATATACTAAAAAATTTATTTTCTAATTAACTAAGATAATACTCTAAATAAATTTAACATCTATAATAAATATAATAATATAAAATATACACAAATACCTATTTTGGGTGAGGGAGTTTACAGCCGTCCTCCAGCCCGGAGGTCTATATCATTTTGAAGTTTAGTAAAGGGATGTAATGTACATGACTGCTATCTCATTTTGAGTCAACACTTTTGTAAGCCCGTACGGCAAATTAGCTGACTCGTTCAAAAGTTTGTAATAGATGTTCATTATCAATAAAGAGAACATTTCCATGTTTCAAATATGTGTTTTAATTTATCTGCGTACTCTGAATATGTGCTCGTTATGCAAAATACTTTAGCCTTGTGCGGGCACAACCCCAGGCCCGCACGGCATCACGATTCGGGGGACGCCCCAACGATTCCACGGAATCGGGTCATGACATAATGGTATCAGAGCACAGATATAAGTTCCTTAGACTCTCGCACTGGAAAAGTTCCTTTAATGATCAAATTCCTGTGCGAACTCTTGAACTCGCTAGGCCAAAATAAGATACGTTCATACAATAAGTCCATAATACATTATGATTCTAATGTAATTTACCTTCTTTTGAAGGAATGGCACCAGCATAATTTGTAGCGCTAGCATCGGATGAAACATAAGGCCAAGAAAGTAGTTCGGGCACTTCGGGAAGCTCTCGGAGCCAGCGAGAAATATCTTAAGTTGATCCGCTTGAGCGGGTGATGCAAATGTTAGAAGCACAACGACAAAAGAGATTATGCTCGCCAAGCCAAGTTCGAAAGCAATCTAGAGACACGATTCTCAGTCCAACAGAAGCAGGTAGATGCCCTGCAACAGATCGTTCAGACTTTGGCTTCCAACCATTCCGCTGCAACAGCAACGACTCCGATGGAACAGCCCGTGCTTGAAGTTGAGATGCCGCAAATTCCAAGGCCGAGGAAAGTGACTGCCTTCGACTTTGGTCACTTCAAGAAAGTCTGCAACACCCCATTCAACGGGACCGAGGAACCAATTATGGCTCTAGATTGGTCGGCCAAACTTGAAGACCACTTTGCTCTGCTAGTGGTCCCCGAAGAGAAGCGTGTCGCCTGCGCGCAACTACAGCTCTGCCTCAACGCGCACGATTGGTGGGACGTGCATCGACGATCTCTTCAATTTGATCATGGAGAGGAGGCGATCTCGTGGACGACTTTTCATGCCGCGTTTGAAGAGGAGTTTATACCCCCTCCAGTATAACGCCAGATGGAGAACGAGTTCGTGCAACTGAGGCAAGGCAGCATGACAGTTAAATAGTATTCCGCCGAATTCAACCGACTCTCCAAATTCGCTAGGGCCTATTTACCTGATGTAGCGAGTCGAGCCAGAAGGTTTGAAGGCAGTTTGCGCCCTGCCATCCATGCACACGTGGTCGTTCATCAGTACGGGACAATACGGGAAGTCATGAATCACGCTCTATCTCTTGAACCGCAGTATCCTCACGTTTCTACCGGCGGTGTGCATACCTACAATCACAAACGCCAAGACAACGAGAGAGAAAACAATGCAACAAAGCGCCCTAACCACGGTGGTCCCCAAAGAGGAAACCCAGGGCCTTCGTGCAATTTCTGTAAGAAACCAGGGCACACGGCCGATAAGTGTCGCAAGAAACTCGAGCAATGTCTCATTTGTGGTGATTCAAACCATAGAATTCGAGATTTTCCAAAATATTCTGCTCAACATTATGTTCCCTAACGGTAAGTACTATTCCTAAGTTTCGGGACGAAACTTCCAATTAGTTGGATAGGATATGGCGCCCCGTTCCTCCTATTCGAGGAGCGCGACTAAGAAACACAAGATGGTATCGTTCGATCGGGATAGATTGAACAAGAACTCGTCCTCGTTATGGATTTGTTTCTTCGGAATCGATTCTCATATTCAGTGGACCGTGCCCCCGAGATCAACTTAGCGGCAGAGTCAGGAGGGACCTCTCCGCTGTTATCTTTGTTGCCTCAGATTTCGATGTCGCTTGTTGCTTTTGTGCTTTGAGTTGGTTTTGGATTTGCTTGGGTTTTCTTGAACGGTTTCGATGATTTCATTGTTTTCGTTTATTGAATTGTACTTCAATTCCGAGATTGGAAAGAGTGGAAGAAGTATTGATCAAGCTGTTCGTCGATGCAGGTGAACGAGCAGTAGGCGACTTACGAGCGGAGTCTTGAAGTGCCTCTTTCCTTCTCCCTTCCAACCATCTAAGTGAGTGGCTACCATCCCGATTAGCTAGTCCTGCTTCCAAGTCTTCACATCTAAATCTTGCATTCTTGTTGTCCCGATCAAGCGATACCAAATAATAACTAAAAGATGCTAAGATGAAATAAAATAGACTTGGATTATTATGCTTGTCATTCAACTTGGGAAGGGTTACTCATTTGCATGCTTGCTCGTTTGGAATGTTCTATACATGCTTCTAGTTTAGTTAGAATGCATCTTCTTCCATAAATTGTGCTAAGTATGGAATACACTTGTTATGAAATAAACTGTCAGGAAGACTATGCAAAATGGATCATGCAATGTTGCTTGTCTCATGTTCATATTGCCTCAACTGCATCAACGTTAACGTATCATGAACGATTGATCACGGACAACTTGTGCACAAGGTCAACGGGTTCCTGCGGACGGTTGCTGGGGCACTGGCACCGATCCGGTCCGGGCAAAACTTTATGATAGTCTCACGTACGAACGGGATGGCGTATAGCGCCTCACGTGCTTCGTTGCACACCATCCTCGTTCAACGACTATAACTCGTCCATTATGGCATCCTTGCCAGTGATCGTAACGTGTATATTTAAACCTGTTGCAAACTAACTTGTGTCTTCGTGGCAGGGAAGGCATGGTGAGTATTGTGCAGGTGGTTCAGACGGACAGGTAAAATTCACCGAACGGTGGCAAGTTTATTTCAGTAAATTCTATATGCTGCTTACTTGTAAATGAACTAAGGCAAGATAGAAATCCACAAAAATATGCATGCTTCATTAAAACAACGTGTTGATTGGTATAGTTCGGTTAGCTCGCCTTCACCAGTATGTTTCGACATACTGACCCTCGTTGAAACAGGTTTCCCGCACCAAGGCGAACCGAGCGAGGAGCCGAAGTCGTCTTCCCGATCCAGTCTAGCTGTAGGCGCATCCTCTGATCGTGCCCCCTTAAAGCATTTTGAAGAGAGGAGCTTGCAACTCTGTACACAATGTAGCTCCGTGGCAAGGCCGTCCTCCAGCCCGGAGGTCTATATCATTTTAAAGTTTAGTAAAGGGATGTAATGTACAGGACTACTATCTCATTTTGAGTCAACACTTTTGTAAGCACGTGCGACAAATTAGCTGACTCGTTCAAGAGTTTGTAATAGATGTTCATTATCAATAAAGAGAACTTTTCCATGTTTCAAATCTGTGTTTCAATTTATCTGCGTACTCTGAATATGTGCTCGTTATACAAAATACTTTAGCCTTGTGCGGGCGCAACCCCAGGCCCGTACGGCATCACGATTCTGGGGATGCCCCAACGATTCCACGGAATTGGGTCGTGACAATAAGTACTCTGCTACTCATATTAATTATCTTCGGGATATATTCTCTTCGAGAGATCTCTTTTGGAGATTATCTCTCTTATGGAGATTATATCTCATTGGAAGATATTTCCTCTCTTTTTTTTTTACTTTTCGGCATAATGCACGGGACCCGATGTAACGTTGTGGACTTTTGTGCACACTGCATTGCATGTCTTTGGGCCCACTGTCCCCCAACTTTCACCATTTATAAATAGAAAGAATAATACGCCCCCGTGGCTCGATCCACTAACATTCTGCCACCCAACCGGGGTCTTATATCTCTTTGGAAGATATTTCCAAGCTATTCAAGAGATATTGTCATATTTTATATATTTTAGAAAATTATCTCTTTAGGAGATCTTCTCTTCAGGAGGTATTGTCATGTACATAGATGGTTGTTTTGACGAATCCGGTCAGTTCAAAAATTTCTTCAAAAATATCACTGGATATTTATAATTATTATTATATCCTTTCATATATAGATACTCAATAAGTCTATCACATTATTCTGGATTTTTTAGTCCATATATGGCTAATTTTACAAAATCTTCGAGAATAACATGGTGATTTTAAATCCTTCGAGGATTTAGTGTATTTTTTTCTAGGTTATCATGACCAACATTTTTTTTTATATTCTATCCATGGTCATTTTGAGAATCCGATGAGCGACTAAAATTGTTCTATACATTTGGATTCTTTTTTATTTCTTACAAACACCTATCTAAACCTACCGGGTTTATTTTTTTTGGTTTTTTTTTACCATAAGACTAAGCACTCCAAGTTGTACGGGAGGTATCACATTTTTTATTATTCTTTTCTATATTCAATGATTATTCGTGGTTTAGTGTTATCCTTTATTTGTATTACCATTTTATTCTCATTTGTTAATGTCATCTATGACAATTTTTTCTCGATTTTAAATTTCTCCTGAATATGTCTAAAACATAGATTTTTTTTTTATCGGTACCTCCTTCTCAGTCTCTTATGGGATCTGAGGTATATCCTCGACCGAAACGATATACTTTAAAAAAAATTGATCATTGGTTCATGACATCTTCTGGATCGTCATTAACTTTCTCTTCAAGAGATGATACTTAAAGAGCTGCTTCTTCAAGTGCATTAGGGTGCGCTATATTATTCCGTCTCTTCTTCTAGAGAGAAATATTTATAACCTTTAGGTCTTACACATTCTTAATAAAAAACTTATTCATTTGCTGCATTTATTTGGTTCTTTTGGTACTTACTTCTATTAGAAGATACATTCATAGTAGGTATAACTATTTATGCAACATTATTAAAGACATCAAGTAAGCATCTAATAATTTATTTTCAATGAAATACAAAGAAATAATTTCTCATTATTTAGTCGAGATTAAATAAAGTGGAAGTATGCCACAACGATTCATGACGTTCTTTTGGAACGATAATTCACGACGTTATTCTAGAACAAAGCATTTATCTTCCTCCTATCTCCCCCTACGACAAAAAATATGTCTTATTCAAGTGACTTATCACAAAATTTACATTAAAGATATCTCATGTCTAAAAGATTTAATATTCTAAAGAGATAATTATATAAATTCTCAATACTATAGTTAAAAAAATTAACGAAACTATGTTACTGGTGAACCCCCGACAGCGTTGTCTCGGAGATATCATGGGTGGATCAAAAAAAATCTTGTAGGATGATGTCGTCTATGGTCCATCATAATATTTTTATTACATATATCTATGTTTGATCTTTCTTATTACTTTTCTGCAAATACATGTTAGACGGAAAAAAAAATATGCGCAGTAGCATGTACGAAAAGTTAATGTACATTAGGATAGTGATAAGTTTAAATATCAACATTATAGTGATTGCATGATTATTAGTGATATTATAATGCTAAACTTAATCGATTAACCATATTAAAAAACTAAGCTTTATTATTGGGCTAACAAAGGTGACAATAGAGAGGAATCGTAGTTCTAATCGCTTTCGCGTGGATCTACTTGAGGAACATGAGAACGTATTCTCCCAAACCCTCCCAAATCCGAGCAAAAAATAAGAATGTCTAAATGAGAATTTTAAGGAAGACGATAAGTCATATAGAGGTCACTTCAAGTGACCTTTTCACTTCTTTAAGGGGGCCTTTGATCAAGGCACTAAAAAAAAGACTCAAGACAGCCCAAATTTTTACCATTGATAATTATAAGTTTGTCACTCCAAAAAATTACTAATCGGGCTGCCCACTTCCAATTAATTTTTTTTATAATTAAGACTGTCAAAATTTTGACAGTCCTATAAATTGGAAGGATTCTCAAAATTTTGACAGTCATAACAATTGGAAGGACTCTCAAAATTTGATATTTCTAAAAAAATATGTTAATTTTTTAGGACTGTCAAAATTTTGACAGTTCGGAGGGGGGGCTACGTGAGGTGACACATGGGCGGGGCTGCGTGGAGGCCGGAGGGGGGTGCAGAGCTGCATGAGGCGGAGGCGGAGGAGGAGGAGGAGGGAAATCAAGCACCAGGTCACGGTCAGAAAGCTCGTCGTAGATTGGGGAGATGATGGCGAGACGGACGGACAAGAGCGGGTGCTCGGTGACCTATGGGCGCTCAGGCGACGCAAAGGAGAGGGGGCTGAGGCCGACCGGCCTAACGCCGACGGCCAGGAGGCACGCAGGGCGGCGAGACGGAGGGGTGGGCTCCCTTGTCGGGGTTTCTCCTCCCTCCTCCTTCCGCCTCCTCCTCAATTATGCTCCCTCCTCCTCCCTCCTCTGCCTCCTCCACCTCCTCCCTCCCCCTTTTTCCGTCATTGTCGCGTCACGCCCAGTCCTAAAATACGTAGGACCAGGAATACGTAATACGCCCAGCCGTATGTATATGAATTCCAGTATATGGAAAACCATATACATACGTACGCTGTAAATGAATATGCAATCCATCAGTGGTAATATACTGTCATAACAAGTCACACATCATCTATATCTTATCCACAGCACAAAATACTCAGTGGGAACAAAACTGACATATAACTGGATATCAAAGTGTATAGAGTCTATAGTCTGGTGGAAACAAATCCACTACAAAACGACTATACTAAAGTAGACACAAAAATCCCTAAAATAGTGATCATAATCACAGAAACTCTGTTGGTAGGAGCTCCTCAGTCTCGTAAGTAGCATCCGGTCCAGGTCCATACTCTTGTGGAAACTCCTGATCGTCCATATATGGAAAGGGACCAGGTCCTCAGAGGGACATAACAAGATACATAGAAGCATGCCAATAAGTACTAAAATATAAACATCCATCGGGTCGCCTAACCATCTAAGTGAATGCAGTTTGAGGACAACTTTGAGTGTAAGAGAAAGTGTAGGCTAGACATATGCTGACGTAATTTACCAATCATGACAACTGGCTAGTATATGCCACATATGCCCCCCATCCTAGGGGCGCATGGTAAACAAGATTAATAACTACATAAGAAAGTGGGTGTCCCGTACACTTATGAGTTGTCCTCCCTGTCCCAATGATCTATGCATGTTGCCTCCACCACATGCTAATACCCTAAATAACTGCCAGGTCTACTAGCATACAAAATTTCTATCAGCAGTCATTCTTAACGCACGGACATGCGTACAGGAGGCCATCCCTGTCACGCCGTCCATGATCTATATGAGATACACACACTCGTGTAAACCACTGTGTCATGGTTAATGAACCTAAGGATGTTCTTTAATACTGGGTGGTCTCATAATTAGGTCATAAATCTACAAAATATACATCTATATAGGCAGAATAAAACATGCATGTACCAATTTGAAAGGTAAAATAACAGTATTATGGCAAGGTATACTTGCCAAGTAAAGTGCACGTCCAAAGTTGTTGCTGTGATCAGAGGAAGGAGTTATTGCTTTGTAATTAATTATATATAGGAATAGGGGGCGGTAGAATTTTACTTAATGGTTAAGAAAAATCTTGCTGTTGTTCTATTCTTATTGGTTTAGGTGTGCGGCTGTAGATATTTTCTAAAGAGTGGTGGAATGAGAAACTTACACGTGTAAAAGAACAAAGCAAAGCAAAGTTGAGTTTTGCTTCTGATACAGATATTTCTTTCTTAATGATTTGTGGTTGGATTCTACGCAGAGGAAAGAAAAGAAGAGTTTACGCTAGGTAAATAAGCGATGGTTTAGTTACTGCTGCGGCAGTGGTTTATGCTAAGAAGTTTGCTATTGCTTTTGATATTTACGCACAGAGAAAATATACGCGGTATGGTGAGGAGTTTGATATTTGACTGTTTTACGCGAGGTGAACTGCTGATGTTAATTCCTTACTTTACGTGCGGAATTGGTTTTGTGCGTAGAGAAAGGGATTTAGGCAGGTTGGGTTTTTATGCATGAAAGAGTTCTGTAGGGTTTTCGCTAAGTGAGGTTTACGCTGGGATGATTAACGGGTTGCGGGTTTAGTATAATAGGAATTATACTTTAATAAATAGTTTAAATAATTAATTAAATAATAACTAATACGGTTTTCAGGAATGGGGGTTTATATTCTACCCAACTTATAAAAATTTTGTCCTCGAAATTAGAACTAAGCCAGGGTAGAAAGTCAAGAATGGCACAAGATATAAATTAACAAAGTAATTCATACCTTAGTCTAAAAATAGGTTCGAAAAACGTTCTCGCATGTCATCCTCGCGTTCCCAAGTAGATTCTTCTGGCGAGCCATGTTTCCATGCCACGCGGACTAAGGGAATAGACTGGTTTCTCAATACCTTCTCTCGACGATCAAGGATTCCGACGGGTTGCTCTTGATATGTCAAGCTTGGTCCAACAGTGATCTCCGAGTGGTCAAGAATATGACTACTATCTGCCACATATCGCCTGAGCTGTGATACATGGAATATATTATGCACTCCCTCAAGTGAAGGTGGTAGTGCAAGTCGATATGCCACTTCTCCCACTGTAAACCCCCTGATTTTTCAAAATTTTAAAAATGGATTTTTTCACAATTTTCTGGAATTTTCTGGGAATTTTCTGTAATTTAAAAACAGGGTTTTAATTATTCAAAAAATTTTAATTGATAATAAATGATATTAAAATATTATGAAAATAATATTTTTCGATGTAAAATGAAAAACTGGACTTAGAGCAATTTTTCTGGAATTTATCGGACCCCGGACCTATTTTTAAATGCCTGAAAACTATTTATTTAATTTATTAATTAATTTTCTGGATATTATTATTATTATTATTATTAGTATTATTTTTATTTTATTTTTAATTTTTTTTCCAGCCCAGTCCAAACCCTCGGCCCACCCCAACCCGGCCCGCTGGGCTATCGGGTCGGGTCGGGTCGGTCAGATCCGAACCCGCCCGCGCCCGTACCCGGCTGACCCCCTCTCCCCTGTGCCCGACTTTCCCGCCGCCCCGCCCGCGGCCACGCCTCCGTCCGCGCCGCGCTGCCCGTCATGACCCGCCCCACGTCCACCGCGCCCTCCGCCTTGCCCGGCGCCAGCCCCCTTTATAAACCCCCCCGTTCCCTCTCCGGTTCCCCCACCACCTCGCTCCACCACCGGCCGCCACAGCGCCACCCACTCCGTCAGCCACCCTAGCCCCCGTCGACCACCACCTTGCAGCTCCACCGCCGACGACGACCGCCCGGCTCTCCTCCTCCCCTCCCCCTTCGTCTCCGGCGGCTTCCCCCACCGCCGGCAGCAACAGCAGCGAGCACAGCAGCGGCCCGCAGCGCCGTCTCCGGCCGCCGGCGAGTCCCCAGCCACCGCGAGCCCGGCCGCCCCTGCCCCGGCCGTCCAGCCGCCGCCCCTCCGGCCAGCCCCGAGCCGCCCAGCCGCCGTCCCCGCCGCCTGAGTCCAAACCCTAACCCTAACCCTAATTTTGAATCCCCTGTGTCCGACACGAGTCGGACACGTGTCGGACACGGTCTGACCCTGATTTTTGGGTCCCCTTCAGGTGCGTGTAACTTTTTGCTCGTAGCTCCGTTTTCGATTCCGCAAATTGCGTTGCGAAGCCTGTATGACCCTCTCGGTGTCCGGACAAACTGTTCGGGGCATCGCGTCCTGTGGTGATCGTACACCGCGATCCAAAAACAGGAAAAACCCAGACCCTGTTTCACCCCGGAACCGAGTCCGCCCCGCCAAACGGGACGACTTGGTCGTGTACGGTCTTCACAGACACGAGCGCCTCGTCGATACGGACGTGTGGGATTTCGCGGAAGCTGATTCGGGTGTGCGTGCACACCGGAATCAACGCGTATCCGCGGACATCGCCCCGTATCCGCCTTTTCTGCAATTCACCCTAACTTTGTGTACACACATCGGATTGAAACAAAACTTGCGCCATCGGACTCGTAGTGATACGCTGGTCCTGTGACCCAAGTTTGGTTCGATTCTGAGAACGTTGACGAAATCGCATGTCGTGGGCCCCACAGGCCCCGCTCGACGGGCGATTTTGGGTTCGGCTCATCGGAATCCAATTCTGGAAGTTCCGTTGGGTTCGTATCAGCGTTCCTGACCTGTTGACACTAAGTTTGGTGAATTTGGAGACCTTTGACCCTGACGCATTTTTTGGTGCAAAGCGGGCCCACATGTGGACCCCTTTTTGACCCGAAACTGTCGTTTCTGCCCTTGTCTCCAAATTGGACCCAAGGACAGGCGTTTCTAGCTGATTGATATTTTCTGGATCTGATGGTGATGTTTGTTTCAGCAACCGGAGTACCGCCTGTAATTCTCGCCGAGGTCAGAACTGCAAACATAGCCAGAACCACATGCAAGTGTACCTCGCCAAAACTTGCAGCTTGCTAGTTATTTTCTGGACTTGTTTATACAACAGTGGGCAAGTAAAGCTTGCCAATTCTCAGATATTTCTGGATATAGTATTTTACTTGATTTCTGGTAGATTCTTATGCAACATGTTCAACTGCTCAACCCAGGACACCTGACACTCTTCATGTGACGGAATTGCCTGAGAAATACCTGGTGATTCCGTATAGGTTACATTTTCATGACATTCCAGTTTACGTGCTTAGGTTCTAGCCTGACTCATTGCATTAGTTCAATCTTGCGTGATATGTACCTGATATATTCTGGAACTGTGACGTGAGATCTCATGGGATGGGGAGAGTATAATCATATCAAGGCTGAATATAATATAATATAAATACTTATATCTGGCGGTGCCTTAGACTCTGATACAGAGCTTGGGTTCCTTACTGGCTCCTCGAGAAAATACTGCTATGGTTTCTTCGACACTGATCCTGTAGTAGTCAGCCTGAGTATGACTAAACTCTCACATGCATAACACTAGCTGGTTTATATATTTACCCTGCTGTTTATTTTATTGCTGCACTGCATATGTTTTGGCTTGTATTTTCTGTACCTTGTTATGTCCCCTGAGGACCTGAAATGGACTATGTCCCCAGGTATAGCCGAGATACTCTTCCCCGAGGTGTACGGTACAGGAGCACTCCTTGGAACAGAACCCGGAACCGAGGACGAGATAGTGGCCGAAGACTTCACCTGAGCACCGGCTTCAGCTACACAGTATTTTCCATTTTCAGCATTTTATTTCCTGTCTATTTCCTTAAATGTAACAGACTAATTCTCGGAATTGTTTCCCGAGATAACCTTATTCGATATTGCTTATTTCATTCCATTGCATTATTTCTGGCATTAATCTGTGTTACTCTGTGGATGAGATTAGAAAGGCCTGAGACTTGTAACATATTACTGCTAGACTACAGCTTAAGCATGCCCTGATGGATCCATTAAATTGGGTTGTCCATCGGTGCGTGCTGCTGGCCATTGCTCACGTGCTCAGTCCCTCGGCAATTTGGGACTGGGGCGTGACATGGTTTTTGTGGTGGCCCATGCAGGTCTACGACTAAATTGTTCGGTTTCAACTTAGGGACCGAACAGGCCTGCAATAAGATAGGATAAAATCTTAGGATCTTATCCACTTGCTTGAATCGTTTTTGATATCTGTATCGTATTCGAACTAACTTGAACTTGCATCTTGCCTTGTTTCCTGTGCGCCTCTTATTGGGTATTTTGGATACAAGAAAATGGACCCACAAGAATGCACCGAGACTCCCGTCGGAACGCCACAAGCTACAGGTGTCACCTACGACGACGACGTGACACCAGTCGGAGGAATCCCCACAACTCAACAGAGCCAGCAGGCAGGTCAACCTACCTCCCGATTCCGGCGCGACGATATTCCACCTCCGCCGCAGTTCGTCCCACCAATGCCCGTGTTCCCACCAGGACAGCCGATCG
The DNA here is from genome assembly GCA_036927795.1 of Iris macrosiphon. Lineage (NCBI taxonomy): Eukaryota > Viridiplantae > Streptophyta > Magnoliopsida > Asparagales > Iridaceae > Iris > Iris macrosiphon. The sequence continues at coordinate 4,430,097 of JAYESA010000015.1, forward strand.
ACGGGCAGCAAATATTTCAGATGATCTACGCGATGATGCAAGCACAGCAACAAGTCCAACACGAGGCTCAGCATCGCGAAGCTAATTTCTTGAGGGACAGCATTGTAACTGCACTGGAGCAGGCCAACCTACCAGCTCGACGGCCAACTACAGGCTCAATCACTGACTTCCGCCGACTGAAGCCCCGCACTTTTTCTGGAAAAGAGGAGCCCACAGAAGTTCATGAGTGGCTTACCAACATTCGGCATCAACTTGAAGCAGCTGAACTTCCACAGGAACGCTGGATGACAGCCGTCAGAATACAATTGACGGACAACGCTCATCACTGGTGGCTATCCGAGGAGACGCGACTTGGACCAGACCGAGTCACTTGGGAGGAGTTCTCCAGGCTCTTCCAAGAGATGTACATTCCTGCCATCGCTCGATCAGAACTGCGGGACAGATTCAATCGCCTCACTCAGGACTCTATGACGGTGGAAGAGTACAACGCTGAGTTCATTCGGTTGAGCCGCTTTGCCCCAACCCTGATCCCGACTGAGGAAGAGAAGGCCGAGAAATTCTTCGACGGACTGAACATTGAGCTGCAGAAACTAATTGGGTCCGTCGCACCAACATCATACTCGGACGTTCTTGCCGCGGCTCGACGCATAGAGCGCGTCACCAAGAGAGAGACCAGACTGAAGCGGCCGTCCCCATCCGCACCAACCAAAGCAGCACAAGAGGAGTCTGCAAAGCGTCAACAAGTAAGCTCGCCACCAGCAGCAGCACCAAAAGCCTTCTACCTTCCTACCTGTTACCACTGCGGCAAGATCGGCCATGTCGAGAAGGAATGTAGACGTAAACTCGGACTATGCTTAGGCTGCGGATCCAAACAGCATGCAGTGAGGGACTGCCCCGAGCGTAGAGAAGGAACACCAAGGGCGAACCAGCAAACTCCACCAGCGCCTCGAGCAGCACCCTACCAGCAAGCTCAGCAACAGCAGAGGAATCTACCTCAAGGACGAGAGCAAGCTTACGCGATGACTGTGCAGGACGCTGATGCGAGTAAGTGATTCGTAGTTATCCGTTTTAGTCTTGTTGTAGTTCGTGCCTATTGGTTCGTGACCTCAGCCCCAACCTAGTAAAATTGCAACTTGTTAATAATAACCTGGTTTTCTTATAAAAGTTGTAATTTTCTTGCTTTAACTAGATTTTCTCTGGAAAGTACATAACTTTCATTTTTAGGGAAACGGTATTTCCCTAAGTATCTTGTGATGTGTTTCGAACGATATCGTGTCATCTCTGCTGACCGGTTATTCTTTGATTGCGAGGACGCAATCCTCTTAAGGGGGGTAGATTGTAAACCCCCTGATTTTTCAAAATTTTAAAAATGGATTTTTTCACAATTTTCTGGAATTTTCTGGGAATTTTCTGTAATTTAAAAACAGGGTTTTAATTATTCAAAAAAATTTAATTGATAATAAATGATATTAAAATATTATGAAAATAATATTTTTGGATGTAAAATGAAAAACTGGACTTAGGGCAATTTTTCTGGAATTTATCGGACCCCGGACCTATTTTTAAATGCCTGAAAACTATTTATTTAATTTATTAATTAATTTTCTGGATATTATTATTATTATTATTAGTATTATTTTTATTTTATTTTTAATTTTTTTTCAGCCCAGCCCAAACCCTCGGCCCAGCCCAACCCGGCCCGCTGGGCTATCGGGTCGGGTCGGGTCGGTCAGACCCGAACCCGCCCGCGCCCGTACCCGGCTGACCCCCTCTCCCCTGTGCCCGACTTTCCCGCCGCCCCGCCCGCGGCCACGCCTCCGTCCGCGCCGCGTTGCCCGCCACGACCCGCCCCACGTCCACCGCGCCCTCCGCCTTGCCCGGCGCCAGCCCCCTTTATAAACCCCCCCGTTCCCTCTCCGGTTCCCCCACCACCTCGCTCCACCACCGGCCGCCACAGCGCCACCCACTCCGTCAGCCACCCTAGCCCCCGTCGACCACCACCTTGCAGCTCCACCGCCGACGACGATCGCCCGGCTCTCCTCCTCCCCTCCCCCTTCGTCTCCGGCGGCTTCCCCCACCGCCGGCAGCAACAGCAGCGAGCACAGCAGCGGCCCGCAGCGCCGTCTCCGGCCGCCGGCGAGTCCCCAGCCACCGCGAGCCCGGCCGCCCCTGCCCCGGCCGTCCAGCCGCCGCCCCTCCGGCCAGCCCCGAGCCGCCCAGCCGCCGTCCCCGCCGCCTGAGTCCAAACCCTAACCCTAACCCTAATTTTGAATCCCCTGTGTCCGACACGAGTCGGACACGTGTCGGACACGGTCTGACCCTGATTTTTGGATCCCCTTCAGGTGCGTGTAACTTTTTGCTCGTAGCTCCGTTTTTGATTCCGCAAATTGCGTTGCGAAGCCTGTATGACCCTCTCGGTGTCCGGACAAACTGTTCGGGGCATCGCGTCCTGTGGTGATCGTACACCGCGATCCAAAAACAGGAAAAACCCAGACCCTGTTTCACCCCGGAACCGAGTCCGCCCCGCCAAACGGGACGACTTGGTCGCGTACGGTCTTCACAGACACGAGTGCCTTGTCGATACGGACGTGTGGGATTTCGCGGAAGCTGATTCGGGTGTGCGTGCACACCGGAATCAACGCGTATCCGCGGACATCGCCCCGTATCCGCCTTTTCTACAATTCACCCTAACTTTGTGTACACACATCGGATTGAAACGAAACTTGCGCCATCGGACTCGTAGTGATACGCTGGTCCTGTGACCCAAGTTTGGTTCGATTCTGAGAACGTTGACGAAATCGCATGTCGTGGGCCCCACAGGCCCCGCTCGACGGGCGATTTTGGGTTCGGCTCATCGGAATCCAATTCTGGAAGTTCCGTTGGGTTCGTATCAGCGTTACTGACCTGTTGACACTAAGTTTGGTGAATTTGGAGACCTTTGACCCTGACGCGTTTTTTGGTGCAAAGCGGGCCCACATGTGGACCCCGTTTTGACCCGAAACTGCTGTTTCTGCCCTTGTCTCCAAATTGGACCCAAGGACAGGCGTTTCTAGCTGATTGATATTTTCTGGATCTGATGGTGATGTTTGTTTCAGCAACCGGAGTACCGCCTGCAATTCCCGCCGAGGTCAGAACTGCAAACATAGTCAGAACCACAGGCAAGTGTACCTCGCCAAAACTTGCAGCTTGCTAGTTATTTTCTGGACTTGTTTATACAACAGTGGGCAAGTAAAGCTTGCCAATTCTTAGATATTTCTGGATATAGTATTTTACTTGATTTCTGGTAGATTCTTATGCAACATGTTCAACTGCTCAACCCAGGACACCTGACACTCTTCATGTGACGGAATTGCCTGAGAAATACCTGGTGATTCCGTATAGGTTACATTTTTATGACATTCCAGTTTACATGCTTAGGTTCTAGCCTGACTCATTGCATTAGTTCAATCTTGCGTGACATGTACCTGATATATTCTGGAACTGTGACGTGAGATCTCATGGGATGGGGAGAGTATAATCATATCAAGGCTGAATATAATATAATATAAATACTTATATCTGGCGGTGCCTTAGACTCTGATACAGAGCTTGGGTTCCTTACTGGCTCCTCGAGAAAATACTGCTATGGTTTCTTCGACACTGATCCTGTAGTAGTCAGCCTGAGTATGACTAAACTCTCACATGCATAACACTAGCTGGTTTATATATTTACCCTGCTGTTTATTTTATTGTTGTACTGCATATGTTTTGGCTTGTATTTTCTGTACCTTGTTATGTCCCCTGAGGACCTGGAATGGACTATGTCCCCAGGTATAGCCGAGATACTCTTCCCCGAGGTAAACGGTACAGGAGCACTCCTTGGAACAGAATCCGGAACCGAGGACGAGATAGTGGCCGAAGACTTCACCTGAGCACCGGCTTCAGCTACACAGTATTTTCCATTTTCAGCATTTTATTTCCTGTCTATTTCCTTAAATGTAACAGACTAATTCTCGGAATTGTTTCCCGAGATAACCTTATTCGATATTGCTTATTTCATTCCATTGCATTATTTCTGGCATTAATCTGTGTTACTCTGTGGATGAGATTAGAAAGGCCTGAGACTTGTAACATATTACTGCTAGACTACAGCTTAAGCATGCCCTGATGGATCCATTAAATTGGGTTGTCCATCGGTGCGTGCTGCTGGCCATTGCTCACGTGCTCAGTCCCTCGGCAATTTGGGACTGGGGCGTGACACCCACTCTTTCTAGTACATCAAATGGTCCAATATACCTTGGACTCAATTTACCGCGCCCTCCAAACCGGATGATGCCTCTGGTAGGTGATATCCTTAAGAAGACATGATCGCCCTCTTTAAATTCTAAGGGACGACGATGAAGGTCTGCCCATTGCTTCTGCCTATCTTGCGCTACTCGCAAGTGTCCTTGTATTTTCTTGACTGTCTCAATAGTATTTGACTACTAACTCTGGTCCCAGAAGTTGACGTTCTCCTACGTCACTCCAACATACAGGAGATCTACATTTCCTTCCATACAATACTTTAAATGGAGCCATCTGGATGCTTGCCTGATAACTATTATTGTAAGAAAATTCCACAAGATGTAGGTGGTCCTCCCATGATCCTCCAAAGTCTAAGATACAGGCCCTCAACATATCTTCCAATGTCTGAATAGTGCGTTATGACTGCCCATCTATTTGCGGGTGATAAGACGTACTGAATTTTAGACGAGTTCCAAGACTTTCTTGCATGCTCCTCCAGAAATGTGATGTAAAACGTGAATCCCTGTCGGATACAATGCTGACTGGTATGCCATGCAATCTCACGATCTGCCTCATGTATAAGTCAGCCAAAGCTTCTGTAGTTTGGCCAACTCTAAAAGGCAAGAAATGGGCTGACTTGGTGAGTCGGTCCACTATTACCCATACTGCATCTCTTCCACTTGGACTTTTGGGAAAACCCGTGACGAAGTCCATAGTGATATGTTTCCACTTCCACTCTGAAATCGGGAGTGGTTGTAATAAACCTGCTGTCCTCTGGTGCTCTGTCTTTACTTGTTGATATACCAGACATTTAGCTATAAAGTGAGCTCTTTCTTTTTATTCCATGCCACCAAAAGTGCTGTCATAAATCATGATACATTTTGGTGCCTCCAGGATGAATAGAATATATCGAACTATGAGCTTCTGTCATCAGCTCCTGTCGAATCTCTCCATTGGGAACATAAAGACGATTACCACATCGTAGTATCCCGTCATCATGAATGTGCAGTCCGGTCTGTTCTTCGGCCTCTGTCCTTTCCTTTAATCTTCTGAATCTGGCGTCTGTAGGCAAAGCCGCCTTGATCCTCTCTACTAGTGATGATTGTACTTGTAAATTGGCTAGTATCCCATCTGCTCCGGGTAATATCACTTTAATGCCAAGATTTTGTAAGTCTTCCAATAATTCTCTCTGCGTTGTTAAGAAGTAAGCTGCTGGCTTCCGGCTTAACGCGTCTGCTACGACGTTAGCCTTGCATGGATGATAATGTAGCTCTATCTCAAAATCTTTCATCAATTCGAGCCATCTACGTTGCCTCATATTTAACTCTTTTTGTGTGAAGATATACTTGAGGCTTTTGTGGTCTGTATAGATTTTCACTCGTTCCCCATATAAGTAATGTCTCCATAGCTTCAAAGCAAATACAACTGTTGCTAGTTCCAAGTCATGAGTTGGATAATTTTTCTCATGTACACGTAATTACCTAGATGCATATGCAATTACCTTGCCATGCTGCATCAATACACATCCCAAACCTTTTCCTGATGCGTCACTGTAGATTACATAGCCTCCTGATCCTGATGGAATAGCCAATATTGGTGCTAAAGTCAGTCGCTTCTTTAACTCCTCAAAAGTGGCTTGACACTCATTGGTCCATATGAACTCTTGATCTTTGCAAGTCAACCGAGTCATAGGTGTTGGTATCTTTGAGAAATTCTCCACAAACCGTCGGTAATATCCCGCAAGTCCAAGGAAACTTCTCACCTCTGCTGCTGATTTAGGAACAGGCCATGTCTCGACTGCCGAGATTTTCCCTGGATCAACAGAAATACCATCTCCCGTGATAACATATCCAAGAAATAAGACTCTGTCCAAAAAGAACTCTCATTTACTGAGCTTCGTAAATAATTGCTCTCTTCTTAAAGTCTCTAGAACAATCCGCAGGTGTTTCTCGTGCTCCTTGTGGTTCTTCGAATAGATAAGTATATCATCTATGAAGACAACCACGAATTGGTCCAAATACTGGTGGAAGACTCGATGCATTAAGTCCATAAAGATAGCTGGAGCATTGGTCAATCCAAATGGCATGACCAAAAACTCGTAATGCCTGTATCTTGTCCGAAATGCGGTCTTAGGAATGTCCTCCTTCCGTACCTTCACCTGGTGATATCCTGATCTCAAATCTATCTTTGAGAACACCTTGGCTCCACTAAGCTGATCAAATAGGTCATCAATGCGTGATAATGGATATTTATTCTTTACTGTTACGGCATTCAAGGCTCTATAGTCAATTCACATACGTACTGACCCATCCTTCTTTGGTACAAACAACACTGGTGCTCCCCAGGGTGATGCACTTGGTCGGATGTAACCTTTCTCTTCTAGTTCCTTCAATTGTGTCTTTAATTCATCCATCTCCTTCTTTGCCAGTCTATAAACATGTGATGCTATAGGTGCTGCTCCTGGTGTTAATTCAATTGAGAATTCTACGTCTCTCTCTGGGGGTAGTCCTGGTAATTCCTCTGGAAAAACGTCTTGAAATTCTGAAATAATGGAATGATAGACAACGTCATCCATTACGAGCTGTATACCATCAAGGATTTCTGTGGATCCTCGTGCAAACTCAAGTTCAGGCTGGCGTGGTACCTTGAAAAGAATGCTTCCTCCAAAGCAATCGAAGAAAGCGTGGTACTTGCTCACCCAGTCCATCCCAAGTACAATATCAAAAGTAGGCATAGGAAGAACTAAGAGTCGGGTATTCATCTCTCTGCCACGTATTGCTATAGGACACGATCTACAATTCTACTAATAGGTACTACTCCTCCTCCGGTAAGAATTCTAACACAACTAGATAAAGGTGTAGTGGTAATGTTGTGTTTGGCAGTAAAACTAGATGATATGAATGAGTGAGTGGCTCCCGTATCAAATAATGTCACAGCAGGAAAGGTAAAAGCAATAGTGATACCTGCTATAACATCAATTTCCTGATCCATGTCGTCTATTTCCATAGCAAAAGCTTACCCATTCCTCTGTGGCTGTCCATGATTAGCTCTCAGGTACTGATCTTCCTGGGTAGGCAGCGGTGGCCTTTGCTGAAATTCTCCTACTGCTGGAGGTCGAGGTGCTCCTGGTCTAGCCATCTGTTGAACTGGTCTTGTCACCACCCCATTTCCAGAGCCGGGTATTTTTTATTTATTTTTAATTTAGTTAATTGTGGATTATTTATATTTAATTGTATTTATATTTAATTATTGATTGTATTATATTTTTATTGTTTGTTTTAGGATTTTGGCTAGCCTGGACCCATGTCAGACCCTAGTGGACCCATGTCCGACCCAGCCCACACCCTTGTGAGAATTATTTTGGGGCTTAGAATATTTATTTTATTTTTAGGAGGTTAGTTGGAGAGATTTAGAACTAGTTTGAGTGCTTTTGGAACCCGGAACCCAAAACCGAGAGTTAGGAGGGCATTTTGGTCATTTGGACTTATGTAACCCTTTATTTAGGTGTGTAGCCGACCCCTTTTCCAGCCCCAACCCGTGAGAACAGCAGCCCCCTCTTCATTTTTCTTCATTCTTCACTTCTTCCTTCTTCTTCTTCTTCTCCACTTCTTTTTTCTTCTTCCTTCCTTCTCCAAGTAAGTTTCTCTTCCATTTTCTTCCTTCTTTCTTCCATTTCTTCTTCTTGATTGAACCCTAACCCTACATTCTTCCCTAACCTAGGTGGGTAGAGCCTAGATTTGGTGTTGGAGCTTGGATTTGAGGCTTGGAAGCTTGGATTGGAGGATTTGGAGCATTTTTAGAGATTTTGGCTTGGGATTCCAACTCCCAAGAGGTAAAACCCTGATTTTCCCCCTTGTAATTATTTTTATATAGTGTAGTTAATATTTTAGAACCTTCCTAGACCCTTAGGCTACCCGTGGGAGGAAGTTGGAACTAGTTTGGTTGGGTTTAGAGACTTTAACACTAGGTTTTGTGTCAATTTCGGGTGAAATCCGAATTTGGCCCAATTTTGGGTGATGCCCTAGGTTAGATGGACCTAGGTAGACGTTGTCGGGTGTCGTGAGGGTGAGAGCGTGTCTCCGTTCGGACACGGGAAGCCGCGTCGCGGAGAAACGGGCATTTCGGGCAAAATTGGGGCTTTTCGTCGTCGCCGATTCTAAGTGCGTGTGCGTTTCCGCCACGGGCCTAGAATCGACTCGGGAGTGCATTTTCTAGGATCTAGACATCGTTTAGAGTGCGTGGGTAAATTTTGGGCCGATTCCGAGTTCGTTTGGTGTGCGTTTCAGGAGGTTTTCCGAGCCGCGCACCACGTGTTCGTCGAAATGACCGAACGGCCATTTCGACTTGGTTTCCTCGTTTCGGGCTTGTGCGCGCATTGGGTTAGTATCGGGGAGTGTGTGCTAGAGTTTTTGAGTTATATTTTATATATTTATAGGCGTTGGTGAGTGTCGGGGTCGTTGGGCGTGCGTAGGTGGGGCGTTGTGAGCGTTGTGTGCATCGTTGTTGTGGTGTTGTGTTTGTGTATATATGTCTCTCTATATATATTTATTTGTGTGTGTGTTCCTATATATATATATATATATTTCTATTTATATAGATATATGTGGTTATGTGTTTGTGAGTGTGTTAGTGAGTGCTTGTGTGAGTGTGTGCTAGTGTGTAGGTGAGTGTGTGTGAGTGTGAGTGAGTGCCTATATATATATATATATATATATATATGAGTGTAGATATATATGTGTGTATATATATATAGATGTGTGTTTATATATGTATAGATATATGTGTGTGCTTATGTGTGTGTGTTGATAGTGTTGTGAGTGTGTGTGTGTATTAGTGTGCTAGTGTGTGTGTTAGAGTGTGTAGATGAGTGTGAATATATATATAGATATCTAGTTATATATATATAGATGTATATATATGTATATATATATATGTATATAGGAGTGTGTGTGTGTGTTTGAGAGAGGGGGGGGGGTGCCTGGGACTGGAACCAGCAGCTGCAGCAGCAGAAATAGGCGCAGCAGCAGCAGTATTCAGCAGTAGCAGCAGCTCGCTCGAGCGAGGCAGCGCCGCGGCAGCAGCTCGCTCGAGCGAGGCAGCGCCGCGGCAGCAGCAGAAGCATCAGCAGCAGGCTGCAGCAGAGCGCGCGGGTGCAGCAGCACCGCGGCAGCAGCGGCAGCGCGCCGCGGCAGCAGCTCGCTGCAGTGCACCGCGGCAGCAGCTCGCTGCAGCACGGCCTGCAGCAGCAGCAGTTCCAGCGCCGCGGCAGCAGCTCGCTCGAGCGAGGCAGCGCCGCGGCAGCAGCAAGAGCATGAGCAGCAGCTGTAGCAAGTAGAAAATGCAGCAGCAACAGCAGTTTAAGGTAGCAGCAGCAGCAAGTTAAGGCAAGGGCAGCAGCAAATGCGAGGGAGAGGGAGAGATATATACATAGATATATATAGGTAGTTAGATTATTAGATAGATAGATGGTTAAATAGATAGGTAAATAGTTTGATGGATAGATAACTAGATCTATAGTTAGATGGGTATATAGATTGTTAGATAGATAGACACATAGATAGATGCATAGATAAATAGATAGATAGATAGATATATGGATAGGTAGATATATGAATAGCTAGGTTGATAGATAGATATAAAAATAGATAGATTAACACATAGATGGTTAGATAGATACATAGGTAACTAGATACCTAGGTAGTTAGAGATAAATAGATAGATGCTATATAGATATTAGATGGATAGGTAAATAGTTTAATAGTTAGATACATAAATAAATAACTAGTTAGATAGTTAGATAGATAACTAGATAGGTTGATACTAGATAGGTAGATGGATAGGTAGAGGGATAGCTAGATATATAGATCTATATATATAGATATATACATAGCTAGATAGATAGTTAGATATCTAGGTATAGATATATATATTTGAGGGTAAGGTAAGGTAAGGTAAGGTATTGGGTATAGATATATAGGTATATGCCTATATGTATTAGATATCTATATTTTAGCCTAGATTATAGCTAGATATATAGGTTTATGCATAGTAAGTTAGCTAGAGGGGTAGTCGGGCTGAGTTTAGAGCGGTATCTCAATACCTTGAGATACCGAGGTATCTCAATACCTTGAGATACCGAGGTATCTCAATACCTTGAGATACCGAGGTATCTCAATACCTTAAGATAACCAAGGTATTGGGTTTCGAGCGGGGTTTTTGAGCAATGGCCTAGGAATAGTATTGAAGTGATTTTTATATGCTTATGTGTATATATTTACGCGTGCTAGCATAAGTTTTAGCGGGTTTAGGCGGGGTGCGTAGCTTAGGTTGAGGTATCAGATACCGAGGGTATCCCGGTATCTCAAGGAGGCGAGTTTGTGAGTTTTCTAGCTTAATGAGCTCGGTTTGACCTAGAATTTCAGGAGCACCCTAGTTTGACCCAGACTTGACCGTAGTTGACTCGGTTGACCGCCAAAGTCAACTTTTGACCTAGTTTTGACCCAGAGTTGACTTTTTGGACCCAGAGTTGACTTTTTGACCCAGATTTTACCGGTTTGATCCGTTTGACCTAGAACGACCCTAGAAGCCTATTTTTAATTATTTTATATCTGTTTAACTCATTAGAACCCTGTTTAACCTTGCTTTTCGCATTAGGTCCTTGCGACACCGGTTCGGATCGCCAGTTGCTCAGGACGTCAGGCGAGTACATTCTCTGATAGTTTTCATTATCTGATGATTATTATGATTCAGCTTCTAGTATAGTATCATCTGATTATTCTGGCACAACATGGGACACTGATTGATATTTCTGGATTTATTTACTTGCGACACGTACATTTCATGTTTCTGGCCTCTATTCTGGAATCACTACTGGCATCACCTACAGGCATCACTACAGGCATCATTCATGTTCAGGCTGGACTCATCTTGATTTGCGTGTCGGGTCTTGGATCCACTTGTATTAGTCGGGGCGGGGAAATACTCGAGTAAATATGTAAACATTCCTATCTGGCATCATCAGGAATCAATCCCTCTGGTCTAATCTGGAATGATAGCAGCCGCGCACCCAGTGCGCGGTGAGCCGTACTTACCCCTAGCCATTTACATGTCGAAACAAGTATTTCAAAGACACCGAGTTCATTCTTTATAGTCTGGACTCTCATGCATTTCTTGACTTGTCTCACTTACATGTTTCTGGACTTGACTCACTACATGTTTTTCATGCTGGACTCACTACACGTTCATGTGCACGGACTTGATCTTAGCTTAGATTCTTGTATCTTACAGTTACTATCTTGTTTCTGATATTCCTGCATCTTTACCTTTATGCACCAGTGACTTATATATTTCTTGTTTCATACTTGTTTCATTCTTCTTGCTACTTGCTATAACTGTTTTATAGTTTTTATCATTTAAATGGAACTGCTGTTAGAGATGTACTTGCTCCAGTTCTGACTGGACATATTTTTCCAGAGTATCCGGAGGATTGGTGTCCGACGTTCTGTGGACCTAAGCCTGTCGATGGTGCAGACAGGGACCCTCTAGTTTAGGGGTGATTTCTGGGTTGGTAGCCGGGATCACTAGGATCTTGTTGTTGTTTTATTAGCCTTAGTACCGGATTTGTCTCCGGTTTTGGATTGAGACCTTGTTTGTATATTATTTTGGATATTGTTGTATTATTATTTGATGTTATGGTTGTTGTAGTAGTTGTTGTTGGTTAGACTTTATAGTTGTTAGATCTCTGTGTTATCTTATCGTGCTTAGATTCGTGATTGAGTATATTGTGATTATCATTTGATATTTGCTCCTCCGTTTGGAGTTGTGATCTTGACAGGTTTATATATTATTTGTGTGGTTGCCCTCCTTTTGGAGAGGTCATGCCCGATTTTTGTGTGAGATTATTATCTAGATAGTTGACCTAGACAGCGTTCTACCGCCGATGCTGCGGCGTAGGCTGGACGTACCCACGACTCATGCCCGATTTTTCGGGTGCGGGTCGTGACACGTTTTTGGTGGCGGCCCCATGCAGGTCTCGATTCGCAATTAGTGCGATATCGTGGTGGTACAACAACTTAGTTGTACTGCTGCGAGCCTGCTATAGGATCTAGGATCTAGGATGAGAGTGTACTCAATCACGACTAGGAACAATTCTGATCTAATTATTCTGAAATTGATTTCTTTTGAAATATTACTCTCCTTCTTTGATGATATCGCATCTTGCACCATATTGACTTCTTTTGATCTGTGTTCAGGATGCCTCCGAAGACACGATCCCATCGTACCGTTCCAGCAGTTGCCACTGAGAGGTCTGCTACCTCTCGTCCAGCTCGTATTCAGGCAGCTGCTACCGCTCCACTCACCACTCCTGCGGTTGAGGGAGCATCTGCTTCTCTCGGGGATCCTCCTTCACCTGTCGATCCGAGGACTACCCCAGTCGTTCCGGTGGTTCCTCCACCACTTCCTGCTCCAGTAGATACCGCACAGTTGTTTGCGTTCTTCAGGGAGATGATGGACGCGCAGCACCGTCAGGTGGATGTGATGAGATTGGGCATTGAGAACGCCCACCAGGTGGCCATGACAGCAGTGGATAGGGTGGCACAGATTCAGCCACAGGCAGATCAGATTCAGCATCCGAGGCCGGGCAGTATTATCGACTTTCAGAGGATGCGGCCCAAGGAGTTCCGTGGTACAGAAGGTATCCTGTACACGGATGACTGGATAGAGCAGATTGAGGGCATCTTCAGGCTGGCGCAGATTCCAGACAGCATGCAGATAGAGGCAGCGGGCAGTCAGATGTTCGACCTCGCCTTGACATGGTATCGCACAGATACGAGGATTGCGGCGCCAGGGCTTACTTGGGAGGCTTTCAAGAGGCTTTTTAAGGAGAAGTTTTTCCCAGATGTGGCGCTCAGTGCTTTGGAGAGCCAGTTCGAGGCACTCGTCCAAGGGAGCATGACAGTGGACGAGTACGCAGCGGAGTTCTGCCGTCTGGGCAGATTTGTAGATGGCTTGAGTGAGGCAGCAAAGGCGAGAAAGTTTCGCAAGGGCTTGGTTATGGCGGTCAAGTCTTTGACCAGGAGCGACCGCGAGGCAACTTTTGAGCAGATAGTAGGAGATGCTCAGAGAGCAGAGGATGACTTGGAGCTCAAGTCTAAGAGAGGCAGGGATGATTCAGGCAGTGCCAGTGGTAGTACGGGACCAGCTAAGCGTCCCTATGTGCAGAAGGCAGCGCAACAGGGTCAGGATCAGAGGGTGCCCACTTGTGCCTACTGCAGGAAGGCAGGACACACTTGGGATGTTTGTAGGAGGAGGCTGAAGGTGTGTTTGTTCTGTGGATCCGCTGCTCACCAGATGCGAGATTGCTCCACTGCACCTCCATTGGGTGGAGCACAGGATCAGAGAGTTGGAGCTAGGCCATCTGTGGCACAGCATCATGCCCCGCACCAGCAGAGGGATACACCCCAGCAGGGCAGGGCTTATGCGTTGACGGTCGAGGAGGCCGATGCTACGGGTGTCGGGTTAGCAGGTCTGTCTCTTGTTTCTTCTTCCTGTCCTTTTCCATTCCTGTGGTGTGCTTCATTAGTACCTGTTAGATTTTTTTGTGCTGTGGTAGATAGTGTAGTGACCCCGATTGAGACTGTAATAACACGACCAGTAGGACCCTGATCTTGTATGTTGTTTAGGTAGAATTTCTTGACTGTGCTTGTTGGGGGTTTGACCTAGAGAGAGTGTGATTGACTTTAAATTTCGAGGACGAAATTTTCTAAGGAGGATAGGCTTGTCACCACCCCATTTCCAGAGCCGGGTATTTTTTATTTATTTTTAATTTAGTTAATTGTGGATTATTTATATTTAATTGTATTTATATTTAATTATTGATTGTATTATATTTTTATTGTTTGTTTTAGGATTTTGGCTAGCCTGGACCCATGTCAGACCCTAGTGGACCCATGTCCGACCCAGCCCACACTCTTGTGAGAATTATTTTGGGGCTTAGAATATTTATTTTATTTTTAGGAGGTTAGTTGGAGAGATTTAGAACTAGTTTGAGTGCTTTTGGAACCCGGAACCCAAAACCGAGAGTTAGGAGGGCATTTTGGTCATTTGGACTTATGTAACCCTTTATTTAGGTGTGTAGCCGACCCCTTTTCCAGCCCCAACCCGTGAGAACAGCAGCCCCCTCTTCATTTTTCTTCATTCTTCACTTCTTCCTTCTTCTTCTCCACTTCTTTTTTCTTCTTCCTTCCTTCTCCAAGTAAGTTTCTCTTCCATTTTCTTCCTTCTTTCTTCCATTTCTTCTTCTTGATTGAACCCTAACCCTACATTCTTCCCTAACCTAGGTGGGTAGAGCCTAAATTTGGTGTTGGAGCTTGGATTTGAGGCTTGGAAGCTTGGATTGGAGGATTTGGAGCGTTTTTGGAGATTTTGGCTTGGGATTCCAACTCCCAAGAGGTAAAACCCTGATTTTCCCCTTGTAATTATTTTTATATAGTGTAGTTAATATTTTAGAACCTTCCTAGACCCTTAGGCTACCCGTGGGAGGAAGTTGAAACTAGTTTGGTTGGGTTTAGAGACTTTAACACTAGGTTTTGTGTCAATTTTGGGTGAAATCCGAATTTGGCCCAATTTTGGGTGATGTCCTAGGTTAGATGGACCTAGGTAGACGTTGTCGGGTGTCGTGAGGGTGAGAGCGTATCTCCGTTCGGACACGGGAAGCCGCGTCGCGGAGAAACGGGCGTTTCGGGCGAAATTGGGGCTTTTCGTCGTCGCCGATTCTAAGTGCGTGTACGTTTCCGCCACGGGCCTAGAATCGATGCGGGAGCACATTTTCTAGGATCTAGACATCGTTTAGAGTGCGTGGGTAAATTTTGGGCCGATTCTGAGTTCGTTTGGTGTGCGTTTCAGGAGGTTTTCCGAGCCGCGCACCACGTGTTCGTCGAAATGACCGAACGGCTATTTCGACTTGGTTTCCTCGTTTCGGGCTTGTGCACGCGTTGGGTTAGTATCGGGGAGTGTGTGCTAGAGTTTTTGAGTTATATTTTATATATTTATAGGCGTTGGTGAGTGTCGGGGTCGTTGGGCGTGCGTAGGTGGGGCGTTGTGAGCGTTGTGTGCATCGTTGTGGTGGTGTTGTGTTTGTGTATATATGTCTCTATATATATATTTATTTGTGTGTGTGTTCCTATATATATATATATATATATATATATATATATATATATATATTTCTATTTATATAGATATGTGTGGTTATGTGTTTGTGAGTGTGTTAGTGAGTGCTTGTGTGAGTGTGTGCTAGTGTGTAGGTGAGTGTGTGTGAGTGTGAGTGAGTGCCTATATATATATATATATATATATATATATGAGTGTAGATATATATGTGTGTATATATATATAGATGTGTGTTTATATATGTATAGATATATGTGTGTGCTTATGTGTGTGTGTTGATAGTGTTGTGAGTGTGTGTGTGTATTAGTGTGCTAGTGTGTGTGTTAGAGTGTGTAGATGAGTGTGAATATATATATAGATATCTAGTTATATATATATAGATGTATATATATGTATATATATATATGTATATAGGAGTGTGTGTGTGTGTGTTTGAGAGAGGGGGGGTTTAGTATAATAGGAATTATATATAGATATCTAGTTATATAGATATCTAGTTATATATATATAGATGTATATATATGTATATATATATATGTATATAGATGTATATATATATATATATAATTTCTTACTTTACATGCGAAATTGGTTTTGTGCGTAGAGAAAGGAATTTGGTCAGGTTAGGTTTTTATGCATGAAAGAGTTCTGTAGGATTTTCGCTAAGTGAGGTTTACGCTGGGATGATTAACGGGTTGCGGGTTTAGTATAATAGGAATTATACTTTAATAAATAGTTTAAATAATTAATTAAATAATAACTAATACGGTTTTTAGGAATGGGGGTTTACACGTCGCCCCCTCATCCGACGACTGGAAAAGGTGCTCGAGGTACGACTCAGTGGCGGCAACGAGGTCGATGGCGAGGTGGACGACGCGGAGAGGCAGAGAATCGCGGGAGGAGGGAGGAGGAGAGGCTGGAGGAGAGGTGGGGGAGAAGCAGGAGGAGGGAGGTGAAGAGGGTGGACAACCCTAATAAAATTTAGACTAATCTGAGTAAAAATTCTTCCTAACTGGACTAGCACCAATACTGGACTAGATCAAAAAAAAATTGTAGTACCTTTATCAAAGGTCTTTAAGGGGTTGTTTGGTAACGTGTAAGTGGTGGGAGAAAGAGGCAAAATATAGAATTTTAGATTGGATTTGACAAAATTCTTTGTTTTGTTCGATAGGAATTTGAGATAAAAAGTTGGAGTGATAATTATATCTCAGTTCATGGCCTTGCAGCAGACCCCTTCTCCACATCCTCTTTCTTAGCTTGGATGTGGCTGGAGAAATTGGGAATAAATATTTTTTTTTTAGCAAAAACAACCCAGTTTTATGTTCGCCTCCAAGGAGGTGGCCGGAGAAGAGGGGGCGGCGGGCAGGACCCCCGCCGTCGAGGCGCCCGTGCCAAGCCCGACCTCCGTCGTCGAGGCGCCCGTGCCAAACCCGACCTCCGTCGTCGAAGCGTTCGTACTGACCCCGACCTCCGCCGTCAAGGTGACCTAGAGAGTTAGTGGTGGCTAGGAAATATTGGAGAAGAAGGAAGATGATTAGTAGAGAGTTGGTGGTGGATGGAAAATATTGGTGGTGGTAGGAAGAAGATGGGGCCTCAGGAGAGAGATCTAGAAGAAGATGGGGCTTCTTGTTGGCATAATTAAACAGAGAACAATGGTCAAATAATTCGATCAACATCCCATGTTGCTATTGTGTATCATTTCATATGTGTGACAGTAATTAATTATGATTTATTAAATTATTAAACTAATTAACTATAATTATTAAACTAACTATTATTATAATACATTCTTTCACTTCTTATTTTTTTTCTTTTCTATCTCAACTGTAGAAGAATGAAAAAACATGCAGGCCTCATAAATATCGTGCCCCCTCAACAAGCCGCAGAGAAGCCACATGCGGCATGATCAACCAAGTTGCAGAGAAGCCATAGAGTATACTATATGCAACCTGAACGACCACAGAGCAGGGAGGCCGCATAAAAAAATCTCGACACAGGTTCTGATGTCTGTCAGAAGATCTAACACTTCACTCATCACTCTGAGACACTTCGAGACTCGTGAAGATGATGGCTTAGGAAAAGATAACAAGTCACATCAATACATTAATTTCTTCGATAAACGTGCAATGCCACATGTTCCCTCGTATGCGGCTATGCCCTATGCGGCCACAACGTCGTGCGACCTCTCCAACATGCGGCCAAAGTGCCAATAGACCAAGGCCACACGAGAGTTTGCATACGACCTCTCCAACATGCGGCCAGAGCGTCCAGACGACCAAAGGACAAACGAGAGCTCGTATGCGATCGCGATAATATGCGGCCAAGCTGCTGTCACGCCCCGATCCCGAAGGTCCTGACGATGCCCCCGCCGGACGTAAATCACCCCGCCTCGACGCTCCCACGGGGCGTATATGTCGTTTGCCATCGAGGCGTAATGCCGTGCGAGCCTAGGGTTGCACTTGCACAAGAAAACATCGTTAACGTTATGGTTATCATCAAACCGATCGAGTACGCAGCGGAGGGACAGTGTTACAAACATTAATCCATCTGAGTATACGGGACAAAGATCAAGGCACGAGGTTCTCTGAATACAATGACATCGTTCCATACATTATGTCCCTCAATACAAAAGCAGCTCAAAACATCGATACGGCTCAAGGCATCGAAACCAGATTTCCGAGTCCTGGGGATGAGGTACGACTATCGCTTCCTTGGACGATCCAGCACCTGCGAACAAGCAAACTGTTGGTGGATCAGCACTTTGGAGAAAGTACTGGTGAGTATAAAATCAACGAACAGAAGCAACATTCACTAAAACCAACACTAAGTAATTATGTTATAAAATATTATATTACTAGTGATCTTTCTAGTTTTACCTAGGTTCGTTACATGAAGTACAGGAATGGAGTCATATTACTTCTTTTGGAAATATCTTTGAAAACAGAATTCAGTTCGATATCATTGAAGCACACAAGACAAGCCGATTATTCTACTATCAGGGTGTGCGCAGCGTGTCTCGTAAGCTATACTCAAAGACTCTAGGGACAATGCACCATCTAAGAACTATCCTTCTATCAAGCAAACAAGATGAACTATCTATATGATTTCAGTCCTCGAGAAACTCAGGATCAGTAGCGGTAATCCATCTAACTAATGACTCCTTGATCTGATGCTATTAGCAGCTGTGATATGGTTGCTCTTCACTAAAATACGCTCAAAATAGCAGTCATGACCAAGGTTCAGCTCTGCACTAATAGCCATTGTCCGACCGATTTGAATGCATGAAACACTATCAGATAAACTTTATAATGCATATGATCTGAACAAGCAAGCTATATATATATATATATATATATATATATATATATATATATATATATATATACCCCTTGCTGAACGGTTATCCCTGCTGCAGACATACAAGTTAGCAATAATTTGCATATATATATGGTTCTCTTTTTCTGTCTGTATCTGCATCAAACAATTATGTATACAATAAGGCTAGCCTAGCATGCGCCCTAACTACCTAAATGCAGCTATCTCCATGAACAAGCTAACTTCTCTAACACAACTCAAACTCTTCTCAACAGAAGCACCACCTCCCATCTAATAGCCACGTCCTCCTTGATCCCGTAGGACCGGAATATCAGGACGCACTATTAGTCTCACCCCATCAATCTTCATCCACCATTCTAATAGCCACGTCCCCCTAGATCCCGTAGGACCGGAACATCGGGACGTACTATTAGTCTCCAAACTTGTCATTTAGCCTCCATCCCCCGCAAGCTCCTCGATAACAAGCATATCACAAGTATAATACAACGTGACAATACAAGCTTTCAATCCATCTATCTCTAATCTAATAGCCACACCCACTAGATCCCGTAGGACTGGAACATCATGGCGGGCTACTAGTCTCTTCTCTAACAAGATAAGCCATTTACTCTTACAACAAAACAAGCATACATTCAATCAAGCTTTTGCATCCAAGACACGCAATTATATACACGACGATAAGAAAACATATGAACGATCTTTAATTAAAGCAAGCATGGCACGAGTCTATTTATCTCTTCAAGTTAGCATGCAGTTCTACTCTTTCTTTAGTATGGCAAGGTTCGTTCGATAGCTGTGTTAGTGTAACTAGCATGCAACATTTCTTTTTTATACTTAGCATGGCAATGGTTCTATCTCTTTTAGGCAATCATGTTCCCGTTCTATCATTCTCAATACGAACATTATCTTATTAAACAAACAAGCATTTCAAAAACTCAGATTTATTATTAAGGCGTACAATAATCAGAGAATAAAGTTCTGCCCACTCACCTAGATCAGTCATCTTTAGTTCAATAAGGATCTCTCCAAGAAGGTTTTCTTTTTGAGTCAGCAAACCGAGATCTCTTGTACATAGTGCCAATGCGGAGCGGGATACTACAACTGCTATGCGGCCTCCAACTTACAAGATCTTTCCATTACAACTGCAGAGATCTTCGCACAGTTGGTGCTGACTACGTGTCCAGCAGACTAAGTCACGCACACAATGGTTTAAAAATAATCCTGAGATCTCTTCAACAATATATCTCAACCAAGACCACGTGGCAATCTGCCCATGGCATGCGGCGAGAGTTGCAACCGTATTCCGTCGAAGGAGCCTTATGCGACCACCAAACAGAGGCATATGCGACACCCATAGCCCATCAACACGGTGGCTATAAATAAGAGAAACTTGAACATTCTAAGGGTTGACTTTCTTTCTTCTGCTTCAGAGAGAGAACATACTACCCTCGGCCAATACACACAGAGAGAGAGAGAGAGCATACTGAGATGAGCGAAGAGAGAAAGAAAGTAAGCTTTCTCAGCCTGCATCGGATCATCCACGAAGTAAAGAAGACACCATAGCACTCCTTGTCTATCGCCACACCCCAGATCTGTAAACCCCCTGATTTTTTCAAAATTTTAAAAACTGGATTTTGCACGATTTTCAGGAATTTTCTGGGATTTTTTTCAGTAATTTAAAACAGGGTTTTAATTATTCAATAATTTTTAATTGGTATTAAACAATATTAAAAGATTATGAAAATAATATTTTTGGATGTAAAATAAAAACTGGACTTAGGGCAATTTTTCTGGAATTTATCGGACCCCGGACCTATTTTTAAATGCCTAAAAACTAATTGTTTAATTAATTAATTATTTATTTATTTATTAAATGATTTTATTATTATTGTTATTATTATTATTATTATTTTTTTTTATCTAAATTAACCCCAGCCCGTGGGCCGGCCCAGCCCGGCCCATCAGACCCGGCCCATCCGCGGCCTAGCAGGTCGGGCGGGTCGGGCGGACCCGCTAGCCCGGACCCGACCCGGACCCCGGTCACCCCTGTCCCCCTCGATCCGGAATTACCGCCGCCGCCGCGTTCTCCGGCGACGTGGCCGGAGAACCACCCACGTCGTCATCCCCTCCGGATCACCCGCCCACGCCCCGGCCTCACCCCGCCTCGCAACCCCCCCTATATAAACCCCCATCTCCGCCTCCCTCCACCCCGCCAACCTAAGCCCTAACCCCGACTCCGGCGATCTCCGGCAGCCCCGATCCCCGCCGTCCACCTCCCTGCGCCGACTGCCCCCAGCCAGAACCACCCCTTCCTCCTCCTCTTCCCTTCTTCCTCCTCCCAAGCGGCCAGACCCCCGAGCCCTTCTCCCTCCTCTTCGAGCTGAGCGGCCGAGCCTCCGGCGACCACTGCCGGCGCTGCCCGCAACCCTAGCCGGCTGACCCTCGAACTCCGGCGAGCCCACCCAACGACGCCTCGACCGACGGCCAGCTTCCCCGAGCCCCGGACACGGCGGCAGGACGCAGGACACAGCCCGAACACAGTGGACACGGCACTGGACACGTGTCCAGGACACGATTCGGACTCGAAAAGCCCCGATTTCTCGGTCCCCTTCAGGTATTCGTATCTTGCAACCCTGATCTCCGTTTTCGATTCCGTCAAATCCTACGCATAGCCTGTATGACCCTCTCGGTGTCCGGACAAACTGTTCGGGACATCGCGGCCTGTGGCGATCGCACACCACGATCCAAAAACAGGAAAAATCAGACCCTGTTTCACCTCGGAACCGAGTACGCCCCGCCAAACGGGACGACTTGGTCGCGCGCGGTCTTCACAGATACGTGCGCCTCGTCGATACGGACGTGTGGGTTTTCGCGGAAGCTGATTCGGGTGTGCGTGCACACCGGAATCAACGCGTATCCGCGGACATCGCCCCGTATCCGTCTTTTCTGCAATTCGACCTAACTTTGTGTACACACGTCGGATCGAGACGAAACTTGCGCCATCAGACTCGTAGCGATACGCTGGTCCTGTGGGTCAAGTTTGGTTCGATTCTGAGAACGTTGACGAAATCGCGTGTCGTGGGCCCCACAGGCCCCGCTCGACGGGCAATTTTGTGTTCGGCTCATCGGAATCCAATTCTGGAAGTTCCGTTGGGTTCGTATCAGCGTTCCTGACCTGTTGACACTGAGTTTGGTGAATTTGGAGACCTTTGACCCTAACACGTTTTTCGGTGCAAAGCGGACCCACCGGTGGACCCCGTTTTGGCCCGAAACTGCCGTTTTTGCCCGGCGGCGGTAATTCCGGATCGAGGGGGACAGGGGTGACCGGGGTCCGGGTCGGGTCCGGGCTAGCGGGTCCGCCCGACCCGCCCGACCCGCTAGGCCGCGGATGGGCCGGGTCTGATGGGCCGGGCTGGGCCGGCCCACGGGATGGGGTTAATTTAGATAAAAATAATAATAATAATAATAATAATAATAATAACAATAATAATAAAATCATTTAATAAATAAATAATTAATTAATTAATTAAACAATTAGTTTTTAGGCATTTAAAAATAGGTCCGGGGTCCGATAAATTCCAGAAAAATTGTCCTAAGTCCAGTTTTTCATTTTACATCCAAAAATATTATTTTTATAATATTTTAATATTGTTTAATACCAATTAAAAATTATTGAATAATTAAAACCCTGTTTTAAATTACTGAAAAAAAATCCCAGAAAATTCCTGAAAATCGTGCAAAATCCAGTTTTTAAAATTTTGAAAAAATCAGGGGGTTTACAATCCATTCCAGGTCCAAAATGACGAGGGACTGGAGAAGCGTGGCAATGGCCAGCCAGAACATTTTTAAGCCCCTTTACAAATATTCTTTAATGGATCCATCAGGGCATGCTTAAGCTGTAGTCTATCAGTAATATGCTACAAGTCTCAGGTATTTCTAATCTCATCCACAGAAAGTCACAGATTAACTGCCAGAAATTAAGCAATGGAAATAAATACTGAAATCTCAAATAAGCTATCTCGGGAACAAATCCGAGAATTAGTCTGTTACATTTAAGAAAAGACAGGAATTTAAAATGCTGGAAAATGGAAATACTGTGTAGCTGAAGCAGGTGCTCAGGAGAAGTCTTCGGCCACTACTTCGTCCTCTGTTCCTGGTTCTGTTCCGAGGAGTGCTCCGGTACCGTACACTTCTGGGTAGTTCTCTTCAGCGGTACCTGGGGACATCATCCATTCCAGGTCCTCAGGGGACATAGCAAGGTACAAAAATATCTCAAGCCATAATGAATATCAGTGCAGCAATGACATAAACAGCAGGGTAACTATGTAAACCAGCTAAGTGATATGCAAGTGAGAGTTCTAGTCATACTCAGGCTGAGACTACTACAGGATCAGTGTTGGAGAAACCATAGCAGTATTTTTCGAGAGGGCCAGTACTTGTGCCAGAGCTCTGTATCAGAGACTAAGACACCTCCAGATAACCATGTTTTCATTATATTATTTTCAGCCTTGATATGATAATCCTCTCCCCACCCCATGTAATCTCACGTCACAGTTCCAGAATATCAGGTACAAGTCACGCAAGATATAACTAATGCAATGAGTCAGGATAGAATCTACGCATGTATCTGTAAATGTCATGATAATGTAACCGATACGGAATCACCAGGTAAATCTCAGGCAATTCCGTCACATGAATAGTGTCAGGTGTCCTGGGTTGAGCAGTTAAACAAATTACATAAGGAACTACCAGAAATCAAGTAAAATACTATAACCAGAAAAATCTGAGAATTGGCAAGCTTTACTTGCCCACTGATGTACAACCAAGTCCAGGAAATATGTAGCAAGCTGCAAGTTTTGGCGAGGTACACTTGCCTGTGGTTCCGGCTATGTTTACGGCTCTGACTTCGGCGGGAATTGCAGGCGGTACTCCGGTTGCTGAAACAAACATCACCATCAGATCCAGAAAATATCAATCAGCTAGAAACGCCTGTCCTTGAGTCGAATTTGGAGACAAGGGCAAAAACGGCAGTTTCGGGCCAAAACGGGGTCCACCGGTGGGCCCGCTTTGCACCGAAAAACGTGTCAGGGTCAAAGGTCTCCAAATTCACCAAACTCAGTGTCAACAGGTCAGGAACGCTGATACGAACCCAACGGAACTTCCAGAATTGGATTCCGATGAGCCGAACACAAAATTGCCCGTCGAGCGGGGCCTGTGGGGCCCACGACACACGATTTCGTCAACGTTCTCAGAATCGAACCAAACTTGACCCACAGGACCAGCGTATCGCTACGAGTCCGATGGCGCAAGTTTCGTCTCGATCCGACGTGTGTACACAAAGTTAGGTCGAATTGCAGAAAAGGCGGATACGGGGCGATGTCCGCGGATACGCGTTGATTCCGGTGTGCACGCACACCCGAATCAGCTTCCGCGAAAACCCACACGTCCGTATCGACGAGGCGCACGTATCTGTGAAGACCGCGCGCGACCAAGTCGTCCCGTTTGGCGGGGCGTACTCGGTTCCGAGGTAAAACAGGGTCTGATTTTTCCTGTTTTTGGATCGTGGTGTGCGATCGCCACAGGCCGCGATGTCCCGAACAGTTTGTCCGGACACCGAGAGGGTCATACAGGCTATGCGTAGGATTTGACGGAATCGAAAACGGAGATCAGGGTTGCAAGATACGAATACCTGAAGGGGACCGAGAAATCGGGGCTTTTCGAGTCCGAATCGTGTCCTGGACACGTGTCCAGTGCCGTGTCCACTGTGTTCGGGCTGTGTCCTGCGTCCTGCCGCCGTGTCCGGGGCTCGGGGAAGCTGGCCGTCGGTCGAGGCGTCGTTGGGTGGGCTCGCCGGAGTTCGAGGGTCAGCCGGCTAGGGTTGCGGGCAGCGCCGGCAGTGGTCGCCGGAGGCTCGGCCGCTCAGCTCGAAGAGGAGGGAGAAGGGCTCGGGGGTCTGGCCGCTTGGGGAGGAGGAAGAAGGGAAGAGGAGGAGGAAGGGGTGGTTCTGGCTGGGGGCGGTCGGCGCAGGGAGGTGGACGGCGGGGATCGGGGCTGCCGGAGATCGCCGGAGTCGGGGTTAGGGCTTAGGTTGGCGGGGTGGAGGGAGGCGGAGATGGGGGTTTATATAGGGGGGTTGCGAGGCGGGGTGAGGCCGGGGCGTGGGCGGGTGATCCGGAGGGGATGACGACGTGGGTGGTTCTCCGGCCACGTCGCCGGAGAATGCGGCGGCGGCGGTAATTCCGGATCGAGGGGGACAGGGGTGACCGGGGTCCGGGTCGGGTCCGGGCTAGCGGGTCCGCCCGACCCGCCCGACCCGCTAGGCCGCGGATGGGCCGGGTCTGATGGGCCGGGCTGGGCCGGCCCACGGGCTGGGGTTAATTTAGATAAAAAATAATAATAATAATAATAATAATAACAATAATAATAAAATCATTTAATAAATAAATAAATAAATAATTAATTAAACAATTAGTTTTTAGGCATTTAAAAATAGGTCCGGGGTCCGATAAATTCCAGAAAAATTGCCCTAAGTCCAGTTTTTCATTTTACATCCAAAAATATTACTTTTATAATATTTTAATATTGTTTAATACCAATTAAAAATCATTGAATAATTAAAACCCTGTTTTAAATTACTGAAAAAAATCCCAGAAAATTCCTGAAAATCGTGCAAAATCCAGTTTTTAAAATTTTGAAAAAATCAGGGGGTTTACAATCTACCCCCCTTAAGAAGATTGCGTCCTCGCAATCAAAGAATAACCGGTCAACAGAGATGACGCGGTCGCAAGCATCGTTTGAAAATACATCACGAGATACTTCAGGGAAATACCGTTTCCCTAAAATTTGAAAGTTTACACTTTCCAGGATAATTTAGTTAAAACCATATCTTTTATGAAAGCCAGGTTGTTATTAACAAGTTGCAATTTACTAGGTTGGGGCTGAGGTCACGAACCAACGAGCACGAAATACAACAAGACTAAAAACGGATAACTATAAATCACTTACTCGCATCGGCTTCCTGCACAGCAATCGCGTAAGCTTGCTCTCGTCCTTGAGGTAGATTCCTCTGCTGCTGCTGAGTTTGCTGGTTCGCCCTTGGTGCTCCTTCTCCATGTTGAGTGCAATCCCTTACTGAATGCTGACGGGATCCGCATGCCAAACACAATCCTAGTCTGCGTCGGCATTCCTTGGCGATATGGCCTGCTTTGCCATAGTAGTGACAAGTAAGGAGGACTACCGTTTGTGGTGTAGGTGCCTTCTGCTGTTGGTGTGGTCTCTTTGCAGATTCTTCTTGTAGTGTTCTGGAGGTTGATGATGGGGAAGACCTCTTCAGTCTGGCCTCTCTCTTGGTGACGCGCTCCACGCGTCGAGCCGCAGCAAGAACGTCCGAGTATGATGTTGGTGCGACGGACTCAATCAGTTTCTGCAGCTCAATGTTCAGTCCGTCGAAGAATTTCTCGGCCTTCTCTTCCTCAGTCGGGATCAGGGTGGGGGCGAAGCGACTCAGACGGATGAATTCTGCGTTGTACTCTTCCACCGTCATGGAGTCCTGAGTGAGGCGGTTGAATTTGTCCCGCAGTTCTGATCGAGCGATGGCAGGAATGTACATCTCTTGGAAGAGTCTGTAGAACTCCTCCCAAGTGACTCGGTCTGGTCCGAGTCGCGTCTCCTCGGATAGCCACCAGTGATGGGCATTGTCCGTCAATTGCATTCGGACGGCGGTCATCCAGCGTTCTCGGGGAAGCTCAGCTGCTTCAAGTTGATGCCGTATGTTGGTGAGCCACTCGTGCACTTCTGTGGGCTCCTCTTTTCCAGAAAAAGTGCGGGGCTTCAGTTGGCGGAAGTCAGTGATTGAGCCTGTAGTTGGCCGTCGAGCTGGTAGGTTGGCCCGCCCCAGTGCAGTTACGATGCTGTCCCTCAAGAAGTTAGCTTCGCGACGCTGAGCCTCGTGTTGGACTTGCTGCTGAGCTTGCATCATCGCGTAGATCATCTGAAATATTTGCTGCCCGTCGATCGGCTGTCCTGGTGGGAACACGGGCATTGGTGGGACGAACTGCGGCGGAGGCGGGATGTCATCACGCCGGAATCGGGAGGTAGGTTGACCTGCCGGCTGGCTCTGTTGAGTTGTGGGAAATCCTCCGACTGGTGTCACTTCGTCGTCGTAGGTGACACCTGTAGCTGGTGGTGTTCTGACGGGAGTCTCGTTGCATTCTTGTGGGTCCATTTTCCTGTATCCAAAATACCCAATAAGAGGCGCACAGGAATCAAGGCAAGATGCAAGTTTAAATTAGTTTGAATACGATACAGATATCAAAAACGATTCAAGCAAGTGGATGAGATCCTAAAACTTAACCTATTCTTATTGCAGGCCTGTTCGGTCCCTAAGTTGGAACCGAACACTTTAGTCGTTGACCTGTATGGGCCACCACAAAAACCATGTCACGCCCCAGTCCCAAAATGACGAGGGACTGGAGAAGCGTGGCAATGGCCAGCAGCACGCACCGATGGACAACCCAATTTAATGGATCCATCAGGGCATGCTTAAGCTGTAGTCTATCAGTAATATGCTACAAGTCTCAGGTATTTCTAATCTCATCCACAGAAAGTCACAGATTAACTGCCAGAAATTAAGCAATGGAAATAAATACTGAAATCTCAAATAAGCTATCTCGGGAACAAATCCGAGAATTAGTCTGTTATATTTAAGAAAAGACAGGAATTTAAAATGCTGGAAAATGGAAATACTGTGTAGCTGAAGCAGGTGCTCAGGAGAAGTCTTCGGCCACTACTTCGTCCTCTGTTCCTGGTTCTGTTCCGAGGAGTGCTCCGGTACCGTACACTTCTGGGTAGTTCTCTTCAGCGGTACCTGGGGACATCATCCATTCCAGGTCCTCAGGGGACATAGCAAGGTACAGAAATATCTCAAGCCATAATGAATATCAGTGCAGCAATGACATAAACAGCAGGGTAACTATGTAAACCAGCTAAGTGATATGCAAGTGAGAGTTCTAGTCATACTCAGGCTGAGACTACTACAGGATCAGTGTTGGAGAAACCATAGCAGTATTTCTCGAGAGGGCCAGTACTTGTGCCAGAGCTCTGTATCAGAGACTAAGACACCTCCAGATAACCATGTTTTCATTATATTATTTTCAGCCTTGATATGATAATCCTCTCCCCACCCCATGTAATCTCACGTCACAGTTCCAGAATATCAGGTACAAGTCACGCAAGATATAACTAATGCAATGAGTCAGGATAGAATCTACGCATGTATCTGTAAATGTCATGATAATGTAACCGATACGGAATCACCAGGTAAATCTCAGGCAATTCCGTCACATGAATAGTGTCAGGTGTCCTGGGTTGAGCAGTTAAACAAATTACATAAGGAACTACCAGAAATCAAGTAAAATACTATAACCAGAAAAATCTGAGAATTGGCAAGCTTTACTTGCCCACTGATGTACAACCAAGTCCAGGAAATATGTAGCAAGCTGCAAGTTTTGGCGAGGTACACTTGCCTGTGGTTCCGGCTATGTTTACGGCTCTGACTTCGGCGGGAATTGCAGGCGGTACTCCGGTTGCTGAAACAAACATCACCATCAGATCCAGAAAATATCAATCAGCTAGAAACGCCTGTCCTTGAGTCGAATTTGGAGACAAGGGCAAAAACGGCAGTTTCGGGCCAAAACGGGGTCCACCGGTGGGCCCGCTTTGCACCGAAAAACATGTCAGGGTCAAAGGTCTCCAAATTCACCAAACTCAGTGTCAACAGGTCAGGAACGCTGATACGAACCCAACGGAACTTCCAGAATTGGATTCCGATGAGCCGAACACAAAATTGCCCGTCGAGCGGGGCCTGTGGGGCCCACGACACGCGATTTCGTCAACGTTCTCAGAATCGAACCAAACTTGACCCACAGGACCAGCGTATCACTACGAGTCCGATGGCATAAGTTTCGTCTCGATCCGACGTGTGTACACAAAGTTAGGTCGAATTGCAGAAAAGGCGGATACGGGGCGATGTCCGCGGATACGCGTTGATTCCGGTGTGCACGCACACCCGAATCAGCTTCCGCGAAAACCCACACGTCCGTATCGACGAGGCGCACGTATCTGTGAAGACCGCGCGCGACCAAGTCGTCCCGTTTGGCGGGGCGTACTCGGTTCCGAGGTGAAACAGGGTCTGATTTTTCCTGTTTTTGGATCGTGGTGTGCGATCGCCACAGGCCGCGATGTCCCGAACAGTTTGTCCGGACACCGAGAGGGTCATACAGGCTATGCGTAGGATTTGACGGAATCGAAAACGGAGATCAGGATTGCAAGATACGAATACCTAAAGGGGACCGAGAAATCGGGGCTTTTCGAGTCCGAATCGTGTCCTGGACACGTGTCCAGTGTCGTGTCCACTGTGTTCGGGCTGTGTCCTGCGTCCTGCCGCCGTGTCCGGGGCTCGGGGAAGCTGGCCGTCGGTCGAGGCGTCGTTGGGTGGGCTCGCCGGAGTTCGAGGGTCAGCCGGCTAGGGTTGCGGGCAGCGCCGGCAGTGGTCGCCGGAGGCTCGGCCGCTCAGCTCGAAGAGGAGGGAGAAGGGCTCGGGGGTCTGGCCGCTTGGGGAGGAGGAAGAAGGGAAGAGGAGGAGGAAGGGGTGGTTCTGGCTGGGGGCGGTCGGCGCAGGGAGGTGGACGACGGGGATCGGGGCTGCCGGAGATCGCCGGAGTCGGGGTTAGGGCTTAGGTTGGCGGGGTGGAGGGAGGCGGAGATGGGGGTTTATATAGGGGGGGTTGCGAGGCGGGGTGAGGCCGGGGCGTGGGCGGGTGATCCGGAGGGGATGACGACGTGGGTGGTTCTCCGGCCACGTCGCCGGAGAACGCGGCGGCGGCGGTAATTCCGGATCGAGGGGGACAGGGGTGACCGGGGTCCGGGTCGGGTCCGGGCTAGCGGGTCCGCCCGACCCGCCCGACCCGCTAGGCCGCGGATGGGCCGGGTCTGATGGGCCGGGCTGGGCCGGCCCACGGGCTGGGGTTAATTTAGATAAAAATAATAATAATAATAATAATAATAACAATAATAATAAAATCATTTAATAAATAAATAAATAATTAATTAATTAAACAATTAGTTTTTAGGCATTTAAAAATAGGTCCGGGGTCCGATAAATTCCAGAAAAATTGCCCTAAGTCCAGTTTTTCATTTTACATCCAAAAATATTATTTTCATAATATTTTAATATTGTTTAATACCAATTAAAAATCATTGAATAATTAAAACCCTGTTTTAAATTACTGAAAAAAATCCCAAAAAATTCCTGAAAATCGTGCAAAATCCAGTTTTTAAAATTTTGAAAAAATCAGGGGGTTTACAATCTACCCCCCTTAAGAAGATTGCGTCCTCGCAATCAAAGAATAACCGGTCAACAGATATGACGCGGTCGCAAGCATCGTTTGAAAATACATCACGAGATACTTCAGGGAAATACCGTTTCCTTAAAATTTGAAAGTTTACACTTTCCAGGATAATTTAGTTAAAACCATATCTTTTATGAAAGCCAGGTTGTTATTAACAAGTTGCAATTTACTAGGTTGGGGCTGAGGTCACGAACCAACGAGCACGAAATACAACAAGACTAAAAACGGATAACTATAAATCACTTACTCGCATCGGCTTCCTGCACAGCAATCGCGTAAGCTTGCTCTCGTCCTTGAGGTAGATTCCTCTGCTGCTGCTGAGTTTGCTGGTTCGCCCTTGGTGCTCCTTCTCCACGTTGAGTGCAATCCCTTACTGAATGCTGACGGGATCCGCATGCCAAACACAATCCTAGTCTGCGTCGGCATTCCTTGGCGATATGGCCTGCTTTGCCACAGTAGTGACAAGTAAGGAGGACTACCGTTTGTGGTGTAGGTGCCTTCTGCTGTTGGTGTGGTCTCTTTGCAGATTCTTCTTATGGTGTTCTGGAGGTTGATGATGGGGAAGACCTCTTCAGTCTGGCCTCTCTCTTGGTGACGCGCTCCACGCGTCGAGCCGCAGCAAGAACGTCCGAGTATGATGTTGGTGCGACGGACCCAATCAGTTTCTGCAGCTCAATGTTCAGTCCGTCGAAGAATTTCTCGGCCTTCTCTTCCTCAGTCGGGATCAGGGTGGGGGCGAAGCGACTCAGACGGATGAATTCTGCGTTGTACTCTTCCACCGTCATGGAGTCCTGAGTGAGGCGGTTGAATTTGTCCCGCAGTTCTGATCGAGCGATGGCAGGAATGTACATCTCTTGGAAGAGTCTGGAGAACTCCTCCCAAGTGACTCGGTCTGGTCCGAGTCGCGTCTCCTCGGATAGCCACCAGTGATGGGCATTGTCCGTCAATTGCATTCGGACGGCGGTCATCCAGCGTTCTCGGGGAAGCTCAGCTGCTTCAAGTTGATGCCGTATGTTGGTGAGCCACTCGTGCACTTCTGTGGGCTCCTCTTTTCCAGAAAAAGTGCGGGACTTCAGTTGGCGGAAGTCAGTGATTGAGCCTGTAGTTGGCCGTCGAGCTGGTAGGTTGGCCTGCCCCAGTGCAGTTACGATGCTGTCCCTCAAGAAGTTAGCTTCGCGACGCTGAGCCTCGTGTTGGACTTGCTGCTGAGCTTGCATCATCGCGTAGATCATCTGAAATATTTGCTGCCCGTCGATCGGCTGTCCTGGTGGGAACACGAGCATTGGTGGGACGAACTGCGGCGGAGGCGGGATGTCATCGCGCCGGAATCGGGAGGTAGGTTGACCTGCTGGCTGGCTCTGTTGAGTTGTGGGAAATCCTCCGACTGGTGTCACTTCGTCGTCGTAGGTGACACCTGTAGCTGGTGGTGTTCTGACGGGAGTCTCGTTGCATTCTTGTGGGTCCATTTCCCTGTATCCAAAATACCCAATAAGAGGCGCACAGGAATTAAGGCAAGATGCAAGTTCAAATTAGTTTGAATACGATACAGATATCAAAAACGATTCAAGCAAGTGGATGAGATCCTAAAACTTAACCTATTCTTATTGCAGGCCTGTTCGGTCCCTAAGTTGGAACCGAACACTTTAGTCGTTGACCTGCATGGGCCACCACAAAAACCATGTCACGCCCCAGTCCCAAAATGACGAGGGACTGGAGAAGCGTGGCAATGGCCAGCAGCACGCACCGATGGACAACCCAATTTAATGGATCCATCAGGGCATGCTTAAGCTGTAGTCTATCAGTAATATGCTACAAGTCTCAGGTATTTCTAATCTCATCCACAGAAAGTCACAGATTAACTGCCAGAAATTAAGCAATGGAAATAAATACTGAAATCTCAAATAAGCTATCTCGGGAACAAATCCGAGAATTAGTCTGTTATATTTAAGAAAAGACAGGAATTTAAAATGCTGGAAAATGGAAATACTGTGTAGCTGAAGCAGGTGCTCAGGAGAAGTCTTCGGCCACTACTTCGTCCTCTGTTCCTGGTTCTGTTCCGAGGAGTGCTCCGGTACCGTACACTTCTGGGTAGTTCTCTTCAGCGGTACCTGGGGACATCATCCATTCCAGGTCCTCAGGGGACATAGCAAGGTACAGAAATATCTCAAGCCATAATGAATATCAGTGCAGCAATGACATAAACAGCAGGGTAACTATGTAAACCAGCTAAGTGATATGCAAGTGAGAGTTCTAGTCATACTCAGGCTGAGACTACTACAGGATCAGTGTTGGAGAAACCATAGCAGTATTTCTCGAGAGGGCCAGTACTTGTGCCAGAGCTCTGTATCAGAGACTAAGACACCTCCAGATAACCATGTTTTCATTATATTATTTTCAGCCTTGATATGATAATCCTCTCCCCACCCCATGTAATCTCACGTCACAGTTCCAGAATATCAGGTACAAGTCACGCAAGATATAACTAATGCAATGAGTCAGGATAGAATCTACGCATGTATCTGTAAATGTCATGATAATGTAACCGATACGGAATCACCAGGTAAATCTCAGGCAATTCCGTCACATGAATAGTGTCAGGTGTCCTGGGTTGAGCAGTTAAACAAATTACATAAGGAACTACCAGAAATCAAGTAAAATACTATAACCAGAAAAATCTGAGAATTGGCAAGCTTTACTTGCCCACTGATGTACAACCAAGTCCAGGAAATATGTAGCAAGCTGCAAGTTTTGGCGAGGTACACTTGCCTGTGGTTCCGGCTATGTTTACGGCTCTGACTTCGGCGGGAATTGCAGGCGGTACTCCGGTTGCTGAAACAAACATTACCATCAGATCCAGAAAATATCAATCAGCTAGAAACGCCTGTCCTTGAGTCCAATTTGGAGACAAGGGCAAAAACGGTAGTTTCGGGCCAAAACGGGGTCCACCGGTGGGCCCGCTTTGCACCGAAAAACGTGTCAGGGTCAAAGGTCTCCAAATTCACCAAACTCAGTGTCAACAGGTCAGGAACGCTGATACGAACCCAACGGAACTTCCAGAATTGGATTCCGATGAGCCGAACACAAAATTGCCCGTCGAGCGGGGCCTGTGGGGCCCACGACACGCGATTTCGTCAACGTTCTCAGAATCGAACCAAACTTGACCCACAGGACCAGCGTATCGCTACGAGTCCGATGGCGCAAGTTTCGTCTCGATCCGACGTGTGTACACAAAGTTAGATCGAATTGCAGAAAAGGCGGATACGGGGCGATGTCCGCGGATACGCGTTGATTCCGGTGTGCACGCACACCCGAATCAGCTTCCGCGAAAACCCACACGTCCGTATCGACGAGGCGCACGTATCTGTGAAGACCGCGCGCGACCAAGTCGTCCCGTTTGGCGGGGCGTACTCGGTTCCGAGGTGAAACAGGGTCTGATTTTTCCTGTTTTTGGATCGTGGTGTGCGATCGCCACAGGCCGCGATGTCCCGAACAGTTTGTCCGGACACCGAGAGGGTCATACAGGCTATGCGTAGGATTTGACGGAATCGAAAACGGAGATCAGGGTTGCAAGATACGAATACCTGAAGGGGACCGAGAAATCGGGGCTTTTCGAGTCCGAATCGTGTCCTGGACACGTGTCCAGTGCCGTGTCCACTGTGTTCGGGCTGTGTCCTGCATCCTGCCGTCGTGTCCGGGGCTCGGGGAAGCTGGCCGTCGGTCGAGGCGTCGTTGGGTGGGCTCGCCGGAGTTCGAGGGTCAGCCGGCTAGGGTTGCGGGCAGCGCCGGCAGTGGTCGCCGGAGGCTCGGCCGCTCAGCTCGAAGAGGAGGGAGAAGGGCTCGGGGGTCTGGCCGCTTGGGGAGGAGGAAGAAGGGAAGAGGAGGAGGAAGGGATGGTTCTGGCTGGGGGCGGTCGGCGCAGGGAGGTGGACGGCGGGGATCGGGGCTGCCGGAGATCGCCGGAGTCGGGGTTAGGGCTTAGGTTGGCGGGGTGGAGGGAGGCGGAGATGGGGGTTTATATAGGGGGGGTTGCGAGGCGGGGTGAGGCCGGGGCGTGGGCGGATGATCCGGAGGGGATGACGACGTGGGTGGTTCTCCGGCCACGTCGCCGGAGAACGCGGCGGCGGCGGTAATTCCGGATCGAGGGGGACAGGGGTGACCGGGGTCCGGGTCGGGTCCGGGCTAGCGGGTCCGCCCGACCCGCCCGACCCGCTAGGCCGCGGATGGGCCGGGTCTGATGGGCCGGGCTGGGCCGGCCCACGGGCTGGGGTTAATTTAGATAAAAAAAAAATAATAATAATAATAATAACAATAATAATAAAATCATTTAATAAATAAATAAATAATTAATTAATTAAACAATTAGTTTTTAGGCATTTAAAAATAGGTCCGGGGTCCGATAAATTCCAGAAAAATTGCCCTAAGTCCAGTTTTTCATTTTACATCCAAAAATATTATTTTCATAATATTTTAATATTGTTTAATACCAATTAAAAATCATTGAATAATTAAAACCCTGTTTTAAATTACTGAAAAAATCCCAGAAAATTCCTGAAAATCGTGCAAAATCCAGTTTTTAAAATTTTGAAAAAATCAGGGGGTTTACAATAACAAAAACCATGTCACGCCCCAGTCCCAAAATGACGAGGGACTGGAGAAGCGTGGCAATGGCCAGCAGCACGCACCGATGGACAACCCAATTTAATGGATCCATCAGGGCATGCTTAAGCTGTAGTCTATCAGTAATATGCTACAAGTCTCAGGTATTTCTAATCTCATCCACAGAAAGTCACAGATTAACTGCCAGAAATTAAGCAATGGAAATAAATACTGAAATCTCAAATAAGCTATCTCGGGAACAAATCCGAGAATTAGTCTGTTACATTTAAGAAAAGACAGGAATTTAAAATGCTGGAAAATGGAAATACTGTGTAGCTGAAGCAGGTGCTCAGGAGAAGTCTTCGGCCACTACTTCGTCCTCTGTTCCTGGTTCTGTTCCGAGGAGTGCTCCGGTACCGTACACTTCTGGGTAGTTCTCTTCAGCGGTACCTGGGGACATCATCCATTCCAGGTCCTCAGGGGACATAGCAAGGTACAGAAATATCTCAAGCCATAATGAATATCAGTGCAGCAATGACATAAACAGCAGGGTAACTATGTAAACCAGCTAAGTGATATGCAAGTGAGAGTTCTAGTCATACTCAGGCTGAGACTACTACAGGATCAGTGTTGGAGAAACCATAGCAGTATTTCTCGAGAGAGCCAGTACTTGTGCCAGAGCTCTGTATCAGAGACTAAGACACCTCCAGATAACCATGTTTTCATTATATTATTTTCAGCCTTGATATGATAATCCTCTTCCCACCCCATGTAATCTCACGTCACAGTTCCAGAATATCAGGTACAAGTCACGCAAGATATAACTAATACAATGAGTCAGGATAGAATCTACGCATGTATCTGTAAATGTCATGATAATGTAACCGATACGGAATCACCAGGTAAATCTCAGGCAATTCCGTCACATGAATAGTGTCAGGTGTCCTGGGTTGAGCAGTTAAACAAATTACATAAGGAACTACCAGAAATCAAGTAAAATACTATAACCAGAAAAATCTGAGAATTGGCAAGCTTTACTTGCCCACTGATGTACAACCAAGTCCAGGAAATATGTAGCAAGCTGCAAGTTTTGGCGAGGTACACTTGCCTGTGGTTCCGGCTATGTTTACGGCTCTGACTTCGGCGGGAATTGCAGGCGGTACTCCGGTTGCTGAAACAAACATCACCATCAGATCCAGAAAATATCAATCAGCTAGAAACGCCTGTCCTTGAGTCCAATTTGGAGACAAGGGCAAAAACGGCAGTTTCTAGCTGATTGATATTTTCTGGATCTGATGGTGATGTTTGTTTTAGCAACCGGAGTACCGCCTGCAATTCCCGCCGAAGTCAGAGCCGTAAACATAGCCGGAACCACAGGCAAGTGTACCTCGCTAAAACTTGCAGCTTGCTACATATTTCCTGGACTTGGTTGTACATCAGTGGGCAAGTAAAGCTTGCCAATTCTCAGATTTTTCTGGTTATAGTATTTTACTTGATTTCTGGTAGTTCCTTATGTAATTTGTTTAACTGCTCAACCCAGGACACCTGACACTATTCATGTGACGGAATTGCCTGAGATTTACCTGGTGATTCCGTATCGGTTACATTATCATGACATTTACAGATACATGCGTAGATTCTATCCTGACTCATTGCATTAGTTATATCTTGCGTGACTTGTACCTGATATTCTGGAACTGTGACGTGAGATTACATGGGGTGGGGAGAGGATTATCATATCAAGGCTGAAAATAATATAATGGAAACATGGTTATCTGGAGGTGTCTTAGTCTCTGATACAGAGCTCTGGCACAAGTACTGGCCCTCTCGAGAAATACTGCTATGGTTTCTCCAACACTGATCCTGTAGTAGTCTCAGCCTGAGTATGACTAGAACTCTCACTTGCATATCATTTAGCTGGTTTACATAGTTACCCTGATGTTTATGTCA
Source organism: Iris macrosiphon (assembly GCA_036927795.1). Lineage (NCBI taxonomy): Eukaryota > Viridiplantae > Streptophyta > Magnoliopsida > Asparagales > Iridaceae > Iris > Iris macrosiphon. The sequence goes on from JAYESA010000015.1 coordinate 4,466,822, forward strand.
TTGCTGCACTGATATTCATTATGGCTTGAGATATTTCTGTACCTTGCTATGTCCCCTGAGGACCTGGAATGGATGATGTCCCCAGGTACCGCTGAAGAGAACTACCCAGAAGTGTACGGTACCGGAGCACTCCTCGGAACAGAACCAGGAACAGAGGACGAAGTAGTGGCCGAAGACTTCTCCTGAGCACCTGCTTCAGCTACACAGTATTTCCATTTTCCAGCATTTTAAATTCCTGTCTTTTCTTAAATGTAACAGACTAATTCTCGGATTTGTTCCCGAGATAGCTTATTTGAGATTTCAGTATTTATTTCCATTGCTTAATTTCTGGCAGTTAATCTGTGACTTTCTGTGGATGAGATTAGAAATACCTGAGACTTGTAGCATATTACTGATAGACTACAGCTTAAGCATGCCCTGATGGATCCATTAAATTGGGTTGTCCATCGGTGCGTGCTGCTGGCCATTGCCACGCTTCTCCAGTCCCTCGTCAATTTGGGACTGGGGCGTGACATGGTTTTTGTGGTGGCCCATGCAGGTCAACGACTAAAGTGTTCGGTTCCAACTTAGGGACCGAACAGGCCTGCAATAAGAATAGGTTAAGTTTTAGGATCTCATCCACTTGCTTGAATCGTTTTTGATATCTGTATCGTATTCAAACTAATTTGAACTTGCATCTTGCCTTGATTCCTGTGCGCCTCTTATTGGGTATTTTGGATACAGGGAAATGGACCCACAAGAATGCAACGAGACTCCCGTCAGAACACCACCAGCTACAGGTGTTACCTACGACGACGAAGTGACACCAGTCGGAGGATTTCCCACAACTCAACAGAGCCAGCCGGCAGGTCAACCTACCTCCCGATTCCGGCGCGATGACATCCCGCCTCCGCCGCAGTTCGTCCCACCAATGCCCGTGTTCCCACCAGGACAGCCGATCGACGGGCAGCAAATATTTCAGATGATCTACGCGATGATGCAAGCTCAGCAGCAAGTCCAACACGAGGCTCAGCGTCGCGAAGCTAACTTCTTGAGGGACAGCATCGTAACTGCACTGGGGCAGGCCAACCTACCAGCTCGACGGCCAACTACAGGCTCAATCACTGACTTCCGCCAACTGAAGCCCCGCACTTTTTCTGGAAAAGAGGAGCCCACAGAAGTGCACGAGTGGCTCACCAACATACGGCATCAACTTGAAGCAGCTGAGCTTCCCCGAGAACGCTGGATGACCGCCGTCCGAATGCAATTGACGGACAATGCCCATCACTGGTGGCTATCCGAGGAGACGCGACTCGGACCAGACCGAGTCACTTGGGAGGAGTTCTCCAGACTCTTCCAAGAGATGTACATTCCTGCCATCGCTCGATCAGAACTGCGGGACAAATTCAACCGCCTCACTCAGGACTCCATGACGGTGGAAGAGTACAACGCAGAATTCATCCGTCTGAGTCGCTTCGCCCCCACCCTGATCCCGACTGAGGAAGAGAAGGCCGAGAAATTCTTCGACGGACTGAACATTGAGCTGCAGAAACTGATTGGGTCCGTCGCACCAACATCATACTCGGACGTTCTTGCTGCGGCTCGACGCGTGGAGCGCGTCACCAAGAGAGAGGCCAGACTGAAGAGGTCTTCCCCATCATCAACCTCCAGAACACCACAAGAAGAATCTGCAAAGAGACCACACCAACAGCAGAAGGCACCTACACCACAAACGGTAGTCCTCCTTACTTGTCACTACTGTGGCAAAGCAGGCCATATCGCCAAGGAATGCCGACGCAGACTAGGATTGTGTTTGGCATGCGGATCCCGTCAGCATTCAGTAAGGGATTGCACTCAACGTGGAGAAGGAGCACCAAGGGCGAACCAGCAAACTCAGCAGCAGCAGAGGAATCTACCTCAAGGACGAGAGCAAGCTTACGCGATTGCTGTGCAGGAAGCCGATGCGAGTAAGTGATTTATAGTTATCCGTTTTTAGTCTTGTTGTATTTCGTGCTCGTTGGTTCGTGACCTCAGCCCCAACCTAGTAAATTGCAACTTGTTAATAACAACCTGGCTTTCATAAAAGATATGGTTTTAACTAAATTATCCTGGAAAGTGTAAACTTTCAAATTTTAGGGAAACGGTATTTCCCTGAAGTATCTCGTGATGTATTTTCAAACGATGCTTGCGACCGCGTCATCTCTGTTGACCGGTTATTCTTTGATTGCGAGGACGCAATCTTCTTAAGGGGGGTAGATTGTAAACCCCCTGATTTTTTCAAAATTTTAAAAACTGGATTTTGCACGATTTTCAGGAATTTTCTGGGATTTTTTTCAGTAATTTAAAACAGGGTTTTAATTATTCAATGATTTTTAATTGGTATTAAACAATATTAAAATATTATGAAAATAATATTTTTGGATGTAAAATAAAAAACTGGACTTAGGGCAATTTTTCTGGAATTTATCGGACCCCGGACCTATTTTTAAATGCCTAAAAACTAATTGTTTAATTAATTAATTATTTAATTATTTATTAAATGATTTTATTATTATTGTTATTATTATTATTATTATTATTATTTTTTTATCTAAATTAACCCCAGCCCGTGGGCCGGCCCAGCCCGGCCCATCAGACCCGGCCCATCCGCGGCCTAGCGGGTCGGGCGGGTCGGGCGGACCCGCTAGCCCGGACCCGACCCGGACCCCGGTCACCCCTGTCCCCCTCGATCCGGAATTACCGCCGCCGCCGCGTTCTCCGGCGACGTGGCCGGAGAACCACCCACGTCGTCATCCCCTCCGGATCACCCGCCCACGCCCCGGCCTCACCCCGCCTCGCAACCCCCCCTATATAAACCCCCATCTCCGCCTCCCTCCACCCCGCCAACCTAAGCCCTAACCCCGACTCCGGCGATCTCCGGCAGCCCCGATCCCCGCCGTCCACCTCCCTGCGCCGACCGCCCCCAGCCAGAACCACCCCTTCCTCCTCCTCTTCCCTTCTTCCTCCTCCCCAAGCGGCCAGACCCCCGAGCCCTTCTCCCTCCTCTTCGAGCTGAGCGGCCGAGCCTCCGGCGACCACTGCCGGCGCTGCCCGCAACCCTAGCCGGCTGACCCTCGAACTCCGGCGAGCCCACCCAACGACGCCTCGACCGACGGACAGCTTCCCCGAGCCCCGGACACGGCGGCAGGACGCAGGACACAGCCCGAACACAGTGGACACGGCACTGGACACGTGTCCAGGACACGATTCGGACTCGAAAAGCCCCGATTTCTCGGTCCCCTTTGGTCCAATTTGGAGACAAGGGCAAAAACGGCAGTTTCTAGCTGATTGATATTTTCTGGATCTGATGGTGATGTTTGTTTTAGCAACCGGAGTACCGCCTGCAATTCCCGCCGAAGTCAGAGCCGTAAACATAGCCGGAACCACAGGCAAGTGTACCTCGCTAAAACTTGCAGCTTGCTACATATTTCCTGGACTTGGTTGTACATCAGTGGGCAAGTAAAGCTTGCCAATTCTCAGATTTTTCTGGTTATAGTATTTTACTTGATTTCTGGTAGTTCCTTATGTAATTTGTTTAACTGCTCAACCCAGGACACCTGACACTATTCATGTGACGGAATTGCCTGAGATTTACCTGGTGATTCCGTATCGGTTACATTATCATGACATTTACAGATACATGCGTAGATTCTATCCTGACTCATTGCATTAGTTATATCTTGCGTGACTTGTACCTGATATTCTGGAACTGTGACGTGAGATTACATGGGGTGGGGAGAGGATTATCATATCAAGGCTGAAAATAATATAATGGAAACATGGTTATCTGGAGGTGTCTTAGTCTCTGATACAGAGCTCTGGCACAAGTACTGGCCCTCTCGAGAAATACTGCTATGGTTTCTCCAACACTGATCCTGTAGTAGTCTCAGCCTGAGTATGACTAGAACTCTCACTTGCATATCACTTAGCTGGTTTACATAGTTACCCTGCTGTTTATGTCATTGCTGCACTGATATTCATTATGGCTTGAGATATTTCTGTACCTTGCTATGTCCCCTGAGGACCTGGAATGGATGATGTCCCCAGGTACCGCTGAAGAGAACTACCCAGAAGTGTACGGTACCGGAGCACTCCTCGGAACAGAACCAGGAACAGAGGACGAAGTAGTGGCCGAAGACTTCTCCTGAGCACCTGCTTCAGCTACACAGTATTTCCATTTTCCAGCATTTTAAATTCCTGTCTTTTCTTAAATGTAACAGACTAATTCTCGGATTTGTTCCCGAGATAGCTTATTTGAGATTTCAGTATTTATTTCCATTGCTTAATTTCTGGCAGTTAATCTGTGACTTTCTGTGGATGAGATTAGAAATACCTGAGACTTGTAGCATATTACTGATAGACTACAGCTTAAGCATGCCCTGATGGATCCATTAAATTGGGTTGTCCATCGGTGCGTGCTGCTGGCCATTGCCACGCTTCTCCAGTCCCTCGTCATTTTGGGACTGGGGCGTGACATGGTTTTTGATAATTGTAAACACCCAAAAAATTTTCAGATTTTTTAAAATCAATTTTTGGAATTAAATATGCAATTTTCAGTAATTTACATAGGGCCTGTGGTAAGTTGGTAATTTTTAATTGCCAATAAATAACATTAAAATGAATTAAAAACATGATTTTATGGTGTAAAATAGAAAACCGGACTTAGGGTAATTTTCTGGGATTTTATTGGGCCTCAGACCTATTTTTAAAAGCCTAAAAACTATTTTTCTAAATTAATTAATCATTTAATTAATTAATATTAATTATTATCATTATTATTATTTTGTTTTATTATTTTTATTAGGTTTCTTGGGCCCGGCCCGGCCCAGTGGGCCGAGCCCGTTAGCCAGAGCCCAACCCTCCTCCTTAGCGGGTCGGGCGGGTCCGCTCACCCGGATCCGCGCCCGACCCGGAACCCGAAACCCGCCCGCACCCCTGTTCCCCGTTCTTCCCCACGAAGCGGAAATCCCGCCGCCGCCTTCGCCGGAGAACCGCTCCCCACGTCGACCTCCCCTCCGACTCTTCCGCCCACGACGCCCGGCCTCGCCCCAGCCCAACCCCCCTATTTAAGACCCCTCGTCCCCGCTCCTTTCTCCCCCCAAAACCAAACCGAAACCCTAGATCTACCCCGACTCCGGCAGCCCGTCCGGCGACCTCCACCTCCCTCAGTCACCTGCGACGACCTCCCCCAGGCGAACCACCTCCTTCTCTTCCCTTCCTCCTCCTCCCCAGGCGGCCAGACCCCCGTGTCCAACTTCCCCCGCTGATTCGAGAGCCGCCGTCGATCCCCGCCGCTCCGGTGCGCCGCCGGAGACTTCGCCTGAGCCGCCAGAGCCCGGCCCGACCTCGCCGACCGACGGTCAGCTTCCCCGAGCCCCGGACACGGCGGCAGGACGCAGGACACAGCCCAAACACAGTGGACACAGCACTGGACACGTGTCCAGGACACGATTCGGACTCGAAAAGTCCCAATTTCTCGGTCCCCTTCAGGTACTCGTATCTTGCAACCCTGATCTCCGTTTTCGATTCCGTCAATTCCTACGCGAAGCCTGTATGACCCTCTCGGTGCCCGGACAAACCGCTCGGGGCATCGCGTCCTGTGGTGATCGCACACCGCGATCCAAAAACAGGAAAAACCAGACCCTGTTTCACCCCGGAACCGAGTACGCCCCGCCAAACGGGATGACTTGGTCGCGCACGGTCTTCACAGAAACGTGCGCCTCGTCGATACGGACGTGTGGGTTTTTGCAGAAGCTGATTCGGGTGTGCGTGCACCCCGGAATCAACGCGTATCCGCGGACATCGCCCCGTATCCGCCCTTTCTGCAATTCGACCTAACTTCGTGCACACACGTCAGATCGAGACGAAACTTGCGCCATCGGACTCGTAGCGATACGCTGGTCCTGTGGGTCAAGTTTGGTTCGATTCTGAGAACGTTGACGAAATCGCGTGTCGTGGGCCCCACAGGCCCCGCTCGACGGGCGATTTCGTGATCGGCTCATCGGAATCCAAATCTGAAAGTTCCGTTGGGTTCGTATCAGCGTTCCTGACCTGTTGACACTAAGTTTGGTGAATTTGGAGACCGTTGACCCGGACACGTTTTTCGGTGCAAAGCGGGCCCACCGGCGGACCCCGTTTTGGCCCGAAACTGCCGTTTTTGCCCTTGTCTCCAAATTGGACCCAAGGACAGGCGATCCTAGCTGTTTGACACCTTCTGAGCGCGATGGTACTGTTTATTTTAGCTTTCGGAGACATCTCTGGAAATTTTTGAAACCAGGACCTTAGTGGAATCCAAACTCCAGGCAAGTGCACCTTGCCAAACTTGCAGTCATTATTTTCATATTTTTTGAATAAATACTCTGCTGGATGTTTTGTGTAAATTCATATAAACTGTTTTAAACTGCTTAAACCTAGGGAACGTATGACGTACCTAGTGTCCGATCATAGTCGGGTACCGACACCGTACGCGGTGTTGGGTTCGTCATTTAGAGATGGATTTACGATCCCCTTACTCTTGTACTTGACCTATCAAGTACCCTAAAACCCAGGACACCTGACACTATCAAGAACATAATCTTCCTGAGTTATTCGTGGTGATTCTGTATAGGATACAGGACTTGACAGAGTTATTTTATTTAGACATTATGACTTGTTGCATTAGTTATAATCCCGCTGACATGGACATGAGACGTTATGGTCATGGCTTGCGTGATTACATTGGGTGGGGAGAGACACACAGGCTACAGGCTGTTCTATATATATATCTACTATTAGTGTGAGGTCGTAGACTCTCCAGCAGAGCTAGACCCTTTACTTGTTATTACTGCTACCGGCTCCCCGACACAGAGCTTGTAGCGGTCTCAGCCTGAGTACTAGTGTTGCTCTCATTTGCATATCACATAGATGGTTAGTTACTTAGTTTACCCTGCTGTTTCATTTACTTATTGCACTGCTTATTCATTTGGCTTGTTTTATCTTGTGCCTTGCTTGTCCACTGAGGACCTGGATTTGGATGATGTCCCCAGGTTTAGCTGAGGAGCAGTATCCCGAGGTATACGGGACAGGTGCTGAAGCTATTGCTGGAGCTGAACAGAACACAGAAGACGAGGTGACTGCCGAGGACTTCTCCTGAGTGCTTGTTCCAGTACTCAGTATTTTATTTCATGTTTATTTCCTTGTTCCTGGCCTATAGAGCCAGTTTATTTCAGACTTGAGTCGGATTGTTTCTCCGACTGATTTGCTGTGATTGTTATTGCTACTCATTTCCATTTCATTATGCAGTTTATTTCTTTATCATTATGGATGAGATTAGTGTGGCTTGTTAGTAGACCTTATTTACAGCTTAAGTACGCCCTGATGGCTCCATTCAATTGGGTTATCCATCGGTGCGTGCTGCTGGCCGTTGCCACGCATCTCCAGTCCCCCGGCATTTTGGGACTGGGGCGTGACATGGTTTTTGTGGTGGCCCATACAGGTCCAAACTAAATTGTTCGGTTTCAACTTAGGGACCGGACAGGCCTGCAATAAGATAGGTTTAGGATCTCATCCATATATTTAATCATTTTTGAACTCTATGTCGAATTCAATTAAATTGCTTGAACTGCATCCTGTTTGATTCCTCTGTGCGTTCTCATTGTTTTCTTTTGATGCAGAGAAATGGATCCCAGACGTGGTGACGAGACCCCCTTGGGAACACCGACTGAAGTAGGGCTTACCTGCGAGGCTGGAACGACGCCAGACACTAGAGGACAATCCTCTCAGAACAATCCAACTGGCCAGCCAAGTTCCAGATTCAGGCGTGATGACATCCCGCCTCCTCCCCAGTTCTCTCCAATGATGCCTGTCTTTCCCCCAGGACAGGCAATGGACGGCCAGCAAATGTTCCAGATGTTCTACGCCATGATGCAGGCGCAACAACAGATTCAACAGGAGACCCAACGCCGAGAGGCCGAGAACCTAAGGAACAGCCTGGTCGCAGCATTGGAGCATGCACCAAATAGGCGGCCAGCGACGGAATCCATCACGGATTTCCGCCAACTTAAGTCCCGTACCTTCTCGGGCAAGGAAGGACCAACTGAAGTACATGAATGGCTTACAAACATACAACATCAGTTGGAGGCCGCTGAACTACCAAGGGACAAATGGATGACTGCCGTCAGGATGCAACTGACGGACAACGCACATCATTGGTGGCTGTCCGAAGAAAGAAGGCTCGGACATGATCAGGTTACCTGGGAGGAGTTCTCCAGACTCTTCCAGGAAATATACATCCCTGCTGTGGCTCGGTCAGAACTCCGAGACAGATTCAACCGCCTGATCCAGGGCAACATGACGGTGGAGGAATACAACGCCGAATTCATTCGCTTGAGCCGCTTCGCCCCTTCTCTAATTCCTACCGAAGAGGAGAAGGCGGAGAAGTTCTTTGATGGGCTCAGGTTCGAGCTTCAGAAGTTAATCGGATCAGTCGCGCCCACCTCTTACACCGACGTCCTAGCTGCAGCACGTCGGCTGGAGCGCGTTACTCGGAGGGAATCAAGCCTGAAACGTCCCTTCTCCTCTGCACCGTCCAAGTCATCACCAGGAGAATCTGCTAAACGGCCCCAGAAGAACACGCCTCCAAGAGCAGCAACCAAGAACCTGCCTACTTGCCACTACTGCAGCAAGGTAGGACATATTAAAAAGGAATGTAGACGCAAGCTGGGACTCTGCCTGGTTTGCGGATCTGGACAACACTTCTCCAAGGACTGCTCGGAACGTCGGGAGAGAGTTCCGAATCGACCAGCTCCACCTGCAGCTCTTCCAGCTGGGGGAGCAACTCAGACAGGGCCTGGAGGAGCCAGGCCACCTCTACCACCTCAAGCAGCATTGTTCCAACAAGCTCGTCAGCAAAGGGGTCCCGCTCAGGGACGAGGTCAGGCCTATGCACTAGCAGTCACTGAGGATGCTACTGCAGGCGAAGTGATAGCAGGTACCATATTAGTAGCTTCAATTCCTGCTGTAGCATTATTTGATTCTGGGGCTTCGTATTCTTTTATTGCTGCTAGTTTCGTAGCTACACATAGAATAGCTACCGCACCTCTCTCGAAGATGAAGAGAATTCTAACTGGAGGTGGAATTATCCCGGTTAGTGATACTTGTAGATCATGTTCGGTAGTAGTCTGTGGCCGAGAGATGCGAGCCCAATTCCTGATCTTTTCTATGCCTGATTACGATGTTGTACTTGGTATGGACTGGTTAAGTCAGTACCATGCGACACTGGATTGCCGGCTTGGAAAAGTGATATTTAGACCCCCTAGCCAACCTGAGTTTGAATTTCTTCGAGGAGCTGTAGAACAAGGGGTCCAGCCAACTCTTAGGGTATTGACTGTAGAAGAAGATTCAGGATACCCTAGAGTCATATCGGAATTTGTGGATGTATTTCCCGACGACCTTCCAGGTTTACCACCTGATCGGGAGATAGAATTCACGATAGACCTAACTCCAGGAGCCGAACCTATCACTTCATCGGTATATCGGCTAGCACCTAAGGAGTTAGTGGAGCTGAAAACCCAAGTTGACGACCTTCTGGAGAAAGGATTTATCCGGCCCAGTGTTTCACCATGGGGAGCACCTATACTCTTTGTACCCAAGAAGGACGGAACTGTGCGGTTGTGCATTGATTACAGAGCCCTTAATGCTGTAACTATCAAGAACCGGTACCCTCTGCCCCGCATTGATGACTTGTTTGACCAGTTAAGTGGTGCCAGGGTATTTTCTAAGATTGACCTTAGATCCGGTTATCACCAGATTAGGGTTAAGAAAGAAGATATCCCAAAGACGGCCTTCAGAACTAAGTATGGACATTATGAGTTCCTAGTGATGCCGTTTGGTCTAACCAACGCACCCGCCGTATTTATGAGTTTGATGAACGGGGTCTTCCATCAGTACTTGGATAAGTTCGTGGTGGTATTCATTGATGATATCCTAGTCTACTCCAAGAACCACGAAGAGCATGAGGAACACCTCAGGATAGTGCTAGAAACCTTGAGAAGGGAGAAGCTATATGCCAAACTCAGCAAATGTGAGTTCTGTATGGACAAGGTGCCATTCTTAGGGCACATTATCTCGGGTGAAGGACTGTCTGTGGACCCAGAGAAGGTCACTGCTATAGAAACCTGGCCTACCCCTACCTCGGTTGCTGAAGTGAGAAGTTTTTTTGGACTTGTTGGGTATTACCGGCGGTTCGTAGAAAAATTTTCAAGGATTGCAGAACCTATGACTAAGCTGACACGGAAGGATCAGGAGTTCATATGGTCGGAAGAATGTCAGAATGCCTTTGAAGAACTGAAGAGGCGTCTAACAACAGCGCCAGTCTTGACTCTTCCCTCAGGGTCAGGAGGTTTTGTTGTATATAGTGATGCGTCCGGTAGCGGGCTAGGTTGTGTCTTGATGCAACACGGCAAAGTTATCGCCTATGCGTCGAGGCAGCTGAAGGTCCACAAAAAGAACTACCCGACGCACGACCTGGAGCTAGCTGCAGTGATTTTTGCATTGAAGATCTGGAGACATTATCTGTATGGAGAGAAGGTTGAAATATTCACTGATCATAAGAGCTTGAAGTATGTTTATACACAGAAGGAGCTCAATATGAGGCAAAGGCGTTGGCTTGAGTTGATGGTGGACTTTGACATCGATCTGCAGTACCACCCGGGGAAAGCAAATGTTGTAGCCGACGCCCTCAGCAGAAAACCCTCAGCTTATTTCTTAACAGAGAAGCCTCAACTATTGCAAGACTTGCAAGATCTTCAGATTGAGGTTGTTCTGCCTGGACAAAAGGGTTTGCTGGCTAACCTAGAAGTGAAGTCATCGCTGGTGGAGAGAATCAAGGAAGCTTTGCCTAATGATGCCAGATTCCGAAGGCTGAAAGAGAGAACCGAAGCAGGCTTGCCAACGGGACTTCGCATCCACGAGGACGGAACATTACGGTGCGAAAATCGCCTATATGTTCCAAATGGAGAATTAAGGCAGGAGTTGATGACAGAAGCCCATAGCTCCATCTACTCGATTCATCCAGGAGGAACCAAGATGTACCGGGACTTAAGACAATATTACTGGTGGCACGGAATGAAAAGGGAGATTGCCCGATTTGTGGCAAAATGCTTAGTCTGCCAGCAGGTGAAGGCCGAGCACCAGAGGACTGCAGGTATGTTGCAGCCACTTCCCATCCCTGAATGGAAGTGGGAGCATATTACCATGGACTTCGTCACTGGATTTCCAAGAAGCCCTAGTGGTAAGGATGCAGTATGGGTCATTGTGGATCGGCTCACTAAGTCGGCTCACTTCTTGCCGTTCAGAGTCGGACAATCCACAGAAGTACTAGCCGACATGTATATGCGTCAGATCGTAAAATTATATGGAGTGCCGGTTAGTATCGTATCAGATCGAGACTCACAATTTACATCTCACTTCTGGAGAAGCATGCAAGAGAGTCTCGGCACCAGGCTCAAGTTCAGTACTGCCTATCATCCTCAGACAGACGGACAGTCAGAGCGCACCATCCAGATCCTAGAAGATATGCTGCGATCTTGTATACTGGACTTCGGAGGATCTTGGGAAGATCATCTGCACTTAGTGGAGTTCTCCTACAACAACAGCTATCAGGCAAGCATTCAGATGGCACCTTTCGAAGCATTGTACGGAAGGAAGTGCAGATCTCCGATATGCTGGAGTGACGTTGGCGAACGTCAAATACTGGGTCCAGAGTTGGTAACAGAGACAGTGGAGAAAGTAAAGCAGATTCAGAACCATCTCCGTGCAGCCCAGGATAGACAGAAGTATTGGGCCGATGTACACCGACGACCCCTGGAATTTAAAGAAGGAGAGCATGTATTTTTGAGGATCTCACCCATTAGAGGTACTATCAGATTTGGCAGCAGAGGTAAGCTAAGCCCAAGGTACATTGGGCCATTCGATATCTTGGAGCGCATTGGTGAGGTGGCTTACCGTCTTGCATTACCTCCATCTTTAGAGGGAGTGCATGACGTATTCCACGTCTCACAACTGAGGAGATATGTGACAGACCCAAGTCATATAGTTGATCACTCTGAGATCTCGGTGGGACCTAGCCTGAGATACGAAGAGCAGCCAGTGGGTATACTCGACACCAGCGAGAAGACACTGCGAGGACAGACTATCAGGCTGGTTCGAGTAGCTTGGAAACAACACTCCCCAGGCGAATCGACCTGGGAGCGAGAAGATGTTATGCGACAGCGCTATCCGCATTTATTTGCAGAATCAGGTAACCTAAGCATTTTAATTCTGTAAAATCTTGTCTTTATAGTTTACCCTTTGATTGCGAGGACGCAATCCTCTTAAGGGGGGTAGATTGTAAACACCCAAAATTTTTTCAGATTTTTTTAAAATCAATTTTTGGAATTAAATATGCAATTTTCAGTAATTTACATAGGGCCTGTGGTGAGTTGGTAATTTTTAATTGCCAATAAATAACATTAAAATGAATTAAAAATATGATTTTATGGTGTAAAATAGAAAACCGAACTTAGGGTAATTTTCTGGGATTTTATTGGGCCTCAGACCTATTTTTAAAAGCCTAAAAACTATTTTTCTAAATTAATTAATCATTTAATTAATTAATATTAATTATTATCATTATTATTATTTTGTTTTATTATTTTTATTAGGTTTCTTGGGCCCGGCCCGGCCCAGTGGGCCGAGCCCGTTAGCCAGAGCCCAACCCTCCTCCTTAGCGGGTCGGGCGGGTCCGCTCACCCGGATCCGCGCCCGACCCGGAACCCGAAACCCGCCCGCACCCCTGTTCCCCGTTCTTCCCCACGAAGCGGAAATCCCGCCGCCGCCTTCGCCGGAGAACCGCTCCCCACGTCGACCTCCCCTCCGACTCTTCCGCCCACGACGCCCGGCCTCGCCCCAGCCCAACCCCCCTATTTAAGACCCCTCGTCCCCGCTCCTTTCTCCCCCCAAAACCAAACCGAAACCCTAGATCTACCCCGACTCCGGCAGCCCGTCCGGCGACCTCCACCTCCCTCAGTCACCTGCGACGACCTACCCCAGGCGAACCACCTCCTTCTCTTCCCTTCCTCCTCCTCCCCAGGCGGCCAGACCCCCGTGTCCAACTTCCCCCGCTGATTCGAGAGCCGCCGTCGATCCCCGCCGCTCCGGTGCGCCGCCGGAGACTTCGCCTGAGCCGCCAGAGCCCGGCCCGACCTCGCCGACCGACGGTCAGCTTCCCCGAGCCCCGGACACGGCGGCAGGACGCAGGACACAGCCCAAACACAGTGGACACAGCACTGGACACGTGTCCAGGACACGATTCGGACTCGAAAAGCCCCGATTTCTCGGTCCCCTTCAGGTACTCGTATCTTGCAACCCTGATATCCGTTTTCGATTCCGTCAATTCCTACGCGAAGCCTGTATGACCCTCTCGGTGCCCGGACAAACCGCTCGGGGCATCGCGTCCTGTGGTGATCGCACACCGCGATCCAAAAACAGGAAAAACCAGACCCTGTTTCACCCCGGAACCGAGTACGCCCCGCCAAACGGGATGACTTGGTCGTGCACGGTCTTCACAGAAACGTGCGCCTCGTCGATACGGACGTGTGGGTTTTTGCGGAAGCTGGTTCGGGTGTGCGTGCACCCCGGAATCAACGCGTATCCGCGGACATCGCCCCGTATCCGCCCTTTCTGTAATTCGACCTAACTTCGTGCACACACGTCAGATCGAGACGAAACTTGCGCCATCGGACTCGTAGCGATACGCTGGTCCTGTGGGTCAAGTTTGGTTCGATTCTGAGAACGTTGACGAAATCGCGTGTCGTGGGCCCCACAGGCCCCGCTCGACGGACGATTTCGTGATCGGCTCATCGGAATCCAAATCTGAAAGTTCCGTTGGGTTCGTATCAGCGTTCCTGACCTGTTGACACTAAGTTTGGTGAATTTGGAGACCGTTGACCCGGACACGTTTTTCGGTGCAAAGCGGGCCCACCGGCGGACCCCGTTTTGGCCCGAAACTGCCGTTTTTGCCCTTGTCTCCAAATTGGACCCAAGGACAGGCGATCCTAGCTGTTTGACACCTTCTGAGCGTGATGGTACTGTTTATTTCAGCTTTCGGAGACATCTCTGGAAATTTTCGAAACCAGGACCTTAGTGGAATCCAAACTCCAGGCAAGTGCACCTTGCCAAACTTGCAGTCATTATTTTCATATTTTCTGAATAAATACTCTGCTGGATGTTTTGTGTAAATTCATATAAACTATTTTAAACTGCTTAAACCTAGGGAACGTATGACGTACCTAGTGTCCGATCATAGTCGGGTACCGACACCGTACGCGGTGTTGGGTTCGTCATTTAGAGATGGATTTACGATCCCCTTACTCTTGTACTTGACCTATCAAGTACCCTAAAACCCAGGACACCTGACACTATCAAGAACATAATCTTCCTGAGTTATTCGTGGTGATTCTGTATAGGATACAGGACTTGACAGAGTTATTTTATTTAGACATTATGACTTGTTGCATTAGTTATAATCCCGCTGACATGGACATGAGACGTTATGGTCATGGCTTGCGTGATTACATTGGGTGGGGAGAGACACACAGGCTACAGGCTGTTCTATATATATATCTACTATTAGTGTGAGGTCGTAGACTCTCCAGCAGAGCTAGACCCTTTACTTGTTATTACTGCTACCGGCTCCCCGACACAGAGCTTGTAGCGGTCTCAGCCTGAGTACTAGTGTTGCTCTCATTTGCATATCACATAGATGGTTAGTTACTTAGTTTACCCTGCTGTTTCATTTACTTATTGCACTGCTTATTCATTTGGCTTGTTTTATCTTGTGCCTTGCTTGTCCACTGAGGACCTGGATTTGGATGATGTCCCCAGGTTTAGCTGAGGAGCAGTATCCCGAGGTATACGGGACAGGTGCTGAAGCTATTGCTGGAGCTGAACAGAACACAGAAGACGAGGTGACTGCCGAGGACTTCTCCTGAGTGCTTGTTCCAGTACTCAGTATTTTATTTCATGTTTATTTCCTTGTTCCTGGCCTATAGAGCCAGTTTATTTCAGACTTGAGTCGGATTGTTTCTCCGACTGATTTGCTGTGATTGTTATTGCTACTCATTTCTATTTCATTATGCAGTTTATTTCTTTATCATTATGGATGAGATTAGTGTGGCTTGTTAGTAGACCTTATTTACAGCTTAAGTACGCCCTGATGGCTCCATTCAATTGGGTTATCCATCGGTGCGTGCTGCTGGCCGTTGCCACGCATCTCCAGTCCCCCGGCATTTTGGGACTGGGGCGTGACATGGTTTTTGAATTGTAAACCCCCTGATTTTTTCAAAATTTTAAAAACTGGATTTTGCACGATTTTCAGGAATTTTCTGGGATTTTTTTCCAGTAATTTAAAACAGGGTTTTAATTATTCAATGATTTTTAATTGGTATTAAACAATATTAAAATATTATGAAAATAATATTTTTGGATGTAAAATGAAAAACTGGACTTAGGGCAATTTTTCTGGAATTTATCGGACCCCGGACCTATTTTTAAATGCCTAAAAACTAATTGTTTAATTAATTAAATAATTATTTATTTATTAAATGATTTTATTATTATTGTTATTATTATTATTATTATTATTATTTTTTATCTAAATTAACCCCAGCCCGTGGGCCGGCCCAGCCCGGCCCATCAGACCCGGCCCATCCGCGGCCTAGCGGGTCGGGCGGGTCGGGCGGACCCGCTAGCCCGGACCCGACCCGGACCCCGGTCACCCCTGTCCCCCTCGATCCGGAATTACCGCCGCCGCCGCGTTCTCCGGCGACGTGGCCGGAGAACCACCCACGTCGTCATCCCCTCCGGATCACCCGCCCACGCCCCGGCCTCACCCCGCCTCGCAACCCCCCTATATAAACCCCCATCTCCGCCTCCCTCCACCCCGCCAACCTAAGCCCTAACCCCGACTCCGGCGATCTCCGGCAGCCCCGATCCCCGCCGTCCACCTCCCTGCGCCGACCGCCCCCAGCCAGAACCACCCCTTCCTCCTCCTCTTCCCTTCTTCCTCCTCCCCAAGCGGCCAGACCCCCGAGCCCTTCTCCCTCCTCTTCGAGCTGAGCGGCCGAGCCTCCGGCGACCACTGCCGGCGCTGCCCGCAACCCTAGCCGGCTGACCCTCGAACTCCGGCGAGCCCACCCAACGACGCCTCAATCGACGGCCAGCTTCCCCGAGCCCCGGACACGGCGGCAGGACGCAGGACACAGCCCGAACACAGTGGACACGGCACTGGACACGTGTCCAGGACACGATTCGGACTCGAAAAGCCCCGATTTCTCGGTCCCCTTCAGGTATTCGTATCTTGCAACCCTGATCTCCGTTTTCGATTCCGTCAAATCCTACGCATAGCCTGTATGACCCTCTCGGTGTCCGGACAAACTGTTCGGGACATCGCGGCCTGTGGCGATCGCACACCACGATCCAAAAACAGGAAAAATCAGACCCTGTTTCACCTCGGAACCGAGTACGCCCCGCCAAACGGGACGACTTGGTCGCGCGCGGTCTTCACAGATACGTGCGCCTCGTCGATACGGACGTGTGGGTTTTTGCGGAAGCTGATTCGGGTGTGCGTGCACACCGGAATCAACGCGTATCCGCGGACATCGCCCCGTATCCGCCTTTTCTGCAATTCGACCTAACTTTGTGTACACACGTCGGATCGAGACAAAACTTGCGCCATCGGACTCGTAGCGATACGCTGGTCCTGTGGGTCAAGTTTGGTTCGATTCTGAGAACGTTGACGAAATCGCGTGTCGTGGGCCCCACAGGCCCCGCTCGACGGGCAATTTTGTGTTCGGCTCATCGGAATCCAATTCTGGAAGTTCCGTTGGGTTCATATCAGCGTTCCTGACCTGTTGACACTGAGTTTGGTGAATTTGGAGACCTTTGACCCTGACACGTTTTTCGGTGCAAAGCGGGCCCACCGGTGGACCCCGTTTTGGCCCGAAACTGCCGTTTTTGCCCTTATCTCCAAATTGGACTCAAGGACAGGCGTTTCTAGCTGATTGATATTTTCTGGATCTGATGGTGATGTTTGTTTTAGCAACCAGAGTACCGCCTGCAATTCTCGCCGAAGTCAGAGCCGTAAACATAGCCGGAACCACAGGCAAGTGTACCTCGCCAAAACTTGCAGCTTGCTACATATTTCCTGGACTTGGTTGTACATCAGTGGGCAAGTAAAGCTTGCCAATTCTCAGATTTTTCTGGTTATAGTATTTTACTTGATTTCTGGTAGTTCCTTATGTAATTTGTTTAACTGCTCAACCCAGGATACCTGACACTATTCATGTGACGGAATTGCCTGAGATTTACCTGGTGATTCCGTATCGGTTACATTATCATGACATTTACAGATACATGCGTAGATTCTATCCTGACTCATTGCATTAGTTATATCTTGCGTGACTTGTACCTGATATTCTGGAACTGTGACGTGAGATTACATGGGGTGGGGAGAGGATTATCATATCAAGGCTGAAAATAATATAATGAAAACATGGTTATCTGGAGGTGTCTTAGTCTCTGATACAGAGCTCTGGCACAAGTACTGGCCCTCTCGAGAAATACTGCTATGGTTTCTCCAACACTGATCCTGTAGTAGTCTCAGCCTGAGTATGACTAGAACTCTCACTTGCATATCACTTAGCTGGTTTACATAGTTACCCTGCTGTTTATGTCATTGCTGCACTGATATTCATTATGGCTTGAGATATTTCTGTACCTTGCTATGTCCCCTGAGGACCTGGAATGGATGATGTCCCCAGGTACCGCTGAAGAGAACTACCCAGAAGTGTACGGTACCGGAGCACTCCTCGGAACAGAACCAGGAACAGAGGACGAAGTAGTGGCCGAAGACTTCTCCTGAGCACCTGCTTCAGCTACACAGTATTTCCATTTTCCAGCATTTTAAATTCCTGTCTTTTCTTAAATGTAACAGACTAATTCTCGGATTTGTTCCCGAGATAGCTTATTTGAGATTTCAGTATTTATTTCCATTGCTTAATTTCTGGCAGTTAATCTGTGACTTTCTGTGGATGAGATTAGAAATACCTGAGACTTGTAGCATATTACTGATAGACTACAGCTTAAGCATGCCCTGATGGATCCATTAAATTGGGTTGTCCATCGGTGCGTGCTGCTGGCCATTGCCACGCTTCTCCAGTCCCTCGTCATTTTGGGACTGGGGCGTGACAAGATCAAAAAAATATTGTACTTAGATTGTCCGTCCAAGACCTCTTTGTACTTTTTTTGTTTGTTAATTAAATCAAGCTCTCTTAGAATTTTTGAATTTAATGAAGAACAAGATGGCGAATCTGCTGGGGACGTCTTTCTCCTCTGATGAGAAAGTTGTGGCATAATCTGACCCATCTAAGCTCGGGTCCACTCAAATGATGCTTGTGGTCCGCTTCGAACAGCAGGCCTTCGAGGACATGCTCTCCGGGGACAGCGCGAGTCCTTCTCCGAGGCAAGCAAAGTCCAAGAAGACCCGTATGACATGAGTATCAAAGGCTACCGTGCCTCACCCAACTGTGGAGCAGGCAATCCCCGTCTCTCTCCATTCCACAGGGATCGCACATCATGCGTCCCCTGCTTATGCGTCAGCCTCTTTCAACCAAAAGGGTGCTCACCTCTTGAAGACCCGCAGGACGTGGGTAGAAAAGGCCACCGCGCCTTACCCCGCTGTGGAGCTTACGCTCCTCGCCTCTCTCTCTGTTGCTGAAGACGCTCGCCAGGCGTCCCCTCAAGCTGTCCATGCGACATCCTCGCCTGACGCAGAAAACGCTCAGCACCCAAACTCTGGCAGAGGAAAATACTAAGATGCCAGACGTTCAGGTGTTGATGCAAACTCTATGCAGCCAAGGAGGAGGCCGCATAAGACTCACTATGCGACATCGGTTGACGGCCGCAAGCAGATGGCCGTATGCGACTCTGGCAGCAGCCGAGCCTCTGTTTTTGACCGAACCTCAAGCAACGCTGACCCTATGCGCCATACTGAGAATGGTGAAAACACAAACTTGGACTCTTCATACTATGTGCCTCGGGGTGCCAAGTCAAAGAAGTCTGGGGCAGTGTGAGCTCATCATGCTCAAGCAACTGTCCATTCGGCTGACCGTCGGAGGGCACCGTTAACTGTTATGCGACCCCCTGATGAAAAGTTGTATAAGACCGACCGGTGCGTCCAGCCCTCAGCGGAAAATAGAAAAGGTCCGTCTCAAAAGTCTTCCACTAACGATCTGGGGAAAGTTTTTGTACGAATTCTAGATCAGAGAGCAAAAATAACACACATGCACACGTACGCTCGGTCTACCCATGCTCATAAAAATGGTGCAAAGGTGAGTCAGCCCTTGCTGACTTGCGCAATGTGATCAATCACAAGCGCAAGGCGAGGGAAGCAGCTACGTTATGTGAAGTGTCCTCCCTAGGACATCAATGTGCCAAAATCATCATCAACTGCTGCTGTAACAAAGTGGCAGTACCTACAAGCAGATAGTCGGTATTCCAATGAATGTACCCGATGGCACCTATCCGGCAACAATCCAAGGATCAGGTACAAACACCCGAGGAGGATGAGATACCATTCGTCTCATGTTATTTTGCTCAGAAAGGCCCTTCCACCTTGGGAGAGAAGAAGTCCAACACCACAAGTCTGTCAATCTCAACCAGCGCATTGAGAAGGCGATTACCAGGAGGACCAACAGTGGGACCTACGGAAGGAGTTTTCTAGGACACCCGCTCGAAGAAGAAGCTATCATCTGCTGGGGGTAGCTCTT
The DNA here is from genome assembly GCA_036927795.1 of Iris macrosiphon. Taxonomy (NCBI): domain Eukaryota; kingdom Viridiplantae; phylum Streptophyta; class Magnoliopsida; order Asparagales; family Iridaceae; genus Iris; species Iris macrosiphon. The sequence continues at coordinate 4,486,684 of JAYESA010000015.1, forward strand.
TCTCAGAATCCCTGGGGGTTACACAAGCTGGGGGTAGTAATCTCGGGGACCTATACGATAATCCGGCGTTCCGAGGAGATGGGGATTCCCAAGGAATGGATGCTGAAGTCCCTGGGGGTAGCCACACTCGGAAAGAAGATGCCACCTCCGAACAGGGTGCGACACTGACAACCTTCCCTGATGTCACTACCACATTTTTCTAGGAAAGGGTATTTTGGTCATTTTATAATTTGTGCATGTTGTATATTTATTTATAGTATTATTTATTTATTGTTAGATGTTGCATTATAATTTGGACTTGTGTTAGTGGACCTAACTAGATTAGAATTGACTCTTGGACCAACATTTATTTTAATTAGACTTGAGCCCAATAACTAGCCAAATTACTTAAATTAGTGATTTGATTAATCAAATCATTAGGATTTGAATCTTTTTTCCTTAATCATTTTCTTTATGATAACCCAATAGAGGTAATTGGGTCTTTATACCATTGCTTGGGGAAAGGGTAAGTGGTCGGCCCCTATAGAGAGGGGATATTCTCTCCCATCCATCTCATTTCATTCTAATTGCTTTCCACTTGGTGTTCTTCCCCAATTCAACCCATCCCTCCACCAATTTCCTACCAAATAACTTTCAATTACTCTTATTCTTCACCATTAGAAGCTTTAGAAGGAAGGAGACAAGGATCTAGAAGGAGAAGGAGATTGCATAAGTTGAGGGCTCTTTGTGTCCAATTGGAGACTTGTAAAACTCCCTTCCTAGAAAATCGTATATACCTTTCTTTTCATTAATTATTAATTAAATTATAGTAATTAGGTCCAAATAGGAGAAATAGATTTTTAATAATTTTTATGTTAGGTGTTCGGGCACTTAGAGGACTTATGGGACCATCAGGAATTTTTCGGAATTTATTCCATGTAGGAGACCCCTTGAGCAGTTGCTAGCCTAACGATGTGCAATACCCTATCCTATAAATTTTCTTATGAGTATAAATATATATATATATGTATATACAAATATATATATGTATATATATATTTTATTTAAAGAAAGGAAAAGAAAAGAAAAGAAAATAAGAATTTAATATTAACTAATATAAATAACAATAATGATAATAACTACTAATCCCATTCACTAGCAATTGCTAGCAAGTGCAGCCCACTGGCTTTGGAACAAATCCGCAGCAATTTGCAACTGCCACTTGCAACCAAAAACAAGCCCCGCCTTTTCCCTTCAGCCAGGGACCCGAACCCCTTCAGCGAACACATGTAAACCCGCGGACCCGCGAGCCATATCCCCCTCTCTCTCTTAATATATAGTATATATATATATATAATAGCTCTCTAAAACCCTAGTCTAGAAACTTCAGACTTCCTCTTCCCATCTAGAGCCGTCACCCCAGCCAGAGAAGCCTCCCCAAGCCATCCGACCATCCCGTCGACGCCGACATCGCGAACTGCAGTTTTCCACTCGAGGCACCTTCGCTCCGGCGTGATTTTCTGTCGACTCGCTTGACCAAACGCTGTTCCGTTTTCATAGGTATGATCATCCTTTAACCCTCTCCAATATTTATTTTATAGCCAACCTCGAAAAACGTGTCCCTAGGTGAAAAACAGCGTCCAAAGTGGACGGACAGACAGAATTCGGCAATCGCAGAATTCCAGAATGACCACCCATATTGCCGAGTTCGTATCTCCCACCACAGAGATCCGAATTCGGTGATTCTTTTTGATACCTGTAGATTACATGACCTACTTTATTTTTTGTATAATAACTTTGTGCTATTAGTTGCTGTGGACAAAATTGTATTCGTCACAAAACTGCGCGCACCCACTTTTTTCGGTTTTCTAAAAGTTGGAGATCGGAGCGCGCCCCGCCAAACGGGACCGCCCCGCCGTGTGCCAAGTGTACTGAATGGTGCACACAGCATAATCGGACCCGTGAAAATTCGTGGGGACTGATTTGGACGCGTGAGCGCGCCGAAATCAGGCCGTATCCGCGAACACGTTCCGTATCGTCACTTTTGTGGAACTCGCACGTATTTTGTGCACGCTTGTCAGATTGCGACGAAACTTACGCCACTGGACTCGTGGTAACACGCTGGTCCTGTGACCCAATTTTCACGCAATTCTGAGACGGTTGACCAGATCGCCAATTGGCGGGCCCTACAGTTGACTTTTTGGACCAAATTATGTTCGGCTCATCGGAATCCAAATTTGGACATACCGTTGGGATCGTATTGACATTTAGAATTGTTTGACCCATAGTCTGTCCCATTTAGAGACTGTTACCCTCGGCACGCTTTTCGGTGCAAAGTGGGCCACATATGGAACCCTCTTTGGCCGGAAATGACCTTTTTGCCCCTGTGTCCAAATTGGACGTAAGGACAGGCGTTTCTAGCAGTTTGATATCTTCTGAGACTGTTGGTGATATTTATTACAGCTTTCGGAGTAGTACCTACCGGATCCACCGATACCAGGACGACAGTTGATATTCAAACATCAGGCAAGTGTACCTTGCCATCTCTGCAGTATTGTTACCTATTTTTCTTACTTCATATATTTACTGTGCATGCTTAACCTAGGACCGTTTGACATACTTAGCGTCCGATTATTAGTCGGGTGCTAACATCGTACGCGGTGTTGGGTAATGTCATCTAGATATGGACATACGTGACACTTTATCTTCTCGTACTTGTCTTACCAAGTACACTTTGACCCAGGACACTGGACACTGATCATGAGACAGGATCTTTCCAAGATGTTCGAGGTGATTCTGTATAGGACTTGGCATAGATTCTATATTCTAGATACATTATGACTTGTGCATTAGTTATGACCCCGCTGACATGGACGTGAGACGTTATGTTCATGATTTGCGTGGTTACATTGGGTGGGGAGAGACACACAGACTACAGGCTGATTATATATATACACCCCTACTATTATGAGGCCAAGACTCTGAAGCCCGAGCTTGGCCCATTACTCATTATTACTGCTGCTACCCGGCTCCCCCACACAGAGCTTGTAGTATGCTTCAGCCTGAGTTCTAGTGCTGCTCTCATCTTGCATATCACTTAGTTGGTTATTTTTAGTATTCCCCTATTGTTCCATCTATTGCTGGATAGATTCACAGGCTACAGGTTGACATTGTTATGCCGGCTACTCAGTCTCCCGCTGAGCTAGACCACCTCCTGATACCACTGCTACCGGCTCCCCTTCACAGAGCTGGTAGTTGTTCAACCTGAGTACTACTGATATTCTCTCTTACATTTATACAGATGTTACATACTTACCCTGCTTATCTCATTATTTGCTGCACTGTTTATATTCTGGCTTGTATTATTTTCTGTACCTTGCTATGTCCCCTGAGGACCTGGATATGGATTTTGTCCCCAGATTTTGCAGACCAGGTTTACCCCGAGGTTTACGGTACCGTAGCAGGAGGAGCCGATCCAGGAGCCGTACCACCATCTGAGGACGAGGTCTTAGCTGAAGACTTCTCTTGAGCATCCATGTTCATGCTCAGTTTTATTTATTATTTCAGTCTTTTCTTTTCTGGTCTGTGGAACCATTGTACTAGATATTTATCGGGTTGTTCCCCGAAGTACTTTGTGAGACTAGCTGATGATTTACATTCCTATTTATCCTGTGGATCATATTTTATATCTTGTGTGGATAAAATTAGTTGTGCCATGATTATCGTAGACTTGTTTTACAGCTTAAGTATGCCCTGATGGATCCATTATATTGGGTTGGTCCATCGGTGCGTACTGCTGGCCATTGCCACGTATCCGGTCCCATGGTATTTTGGGACTGGGGCGTGACATGGTTTTTATGGTGGCCCATGCAGGTCTACGACTAAATTGTTCAGTTTCAACTTAGGGACTGAACCAGCCTGCCCTGAGGATAGGATAAGTTATAGGATCTCATCCATTAATTGAACCATTCTTGAACTCTATATCGAACTCGAAATTGTTACTTGATTTGCATCCTGTGTTGACTCCTATGAACGTTCTTATAGTTTATCTTTTGGTTGCAGAGAAATGGATCCCAGGAACGGAGACAAGATTCCTTTGGATACACCACACGACGCTGTGGTTACTTATGGAGATGGAGTGACTCCTGGAAGAGGAGGACAAGCATCGCAGAGCGATCAAACCGGTCAGCCTAATCCATGGTTCCGGAGAGATGACATCCCACCTCCACCACAGTTTACTCCCCAGATGCCAGCTTTCCCGCCAGGACAAGCCATGGACGGGCAATAAATATTCCAGATAATGTATGCGATGATGCAAGAACAGCAGCAGATTCAGCAAGAAGCCCAACGTCAGGAGGCCGAGAATCTGAGAACCAGCCTGGTATCCGCATTGGAGCAGGCAAATCCACCAGCGAGGCGATCGGCGACGGGATCTATTACCGACTTCCGTCAGCTCAAGCCTCGTACTTTTTCTGGTAAAGAGGGACCAACAGAAGTTCATGAATGGCTCACAAACATTCAGCATCAGTTGGAAGCCACAGAACTTCCGAGAGAGAAGTGGATGACTGCAGTCAGAATGCAGTTAACGGAGAATGCACATCACTGGTGGTTAGCAGAGGAGATGAGGCTCGGGCAGGACCGAGTCACCTGGGAAGAGTTTTCCAGACTCTTCAAAGAAATGTACATTCCGGCAGTTGCACGATCAGAGCTCAGAGACAAGTTCCACCGCCTTATCCAAGGCAGCATGACAGTGGAGGAATACAACGCGGAGTTCATACGCCTCAGTCGCTTTGCCCCGACATTGATTTCGATGGAGGAAGAAAAAGCTGAGAAGTTCTTTGACGGCTTGAAGTTCGAGCTTCAGAGATTGATTGGATCGGTAGCACCTACCTCTTATACCGACGTTCTCGCAGCAGCCCGACGCATGGAGCGCGTCACCAGAAGGGAGTCGACCTTGAAGAGGCATATCACATCAGCACCATCGAGGACAGGACATGGGGAAGCAGCAAAACGGACCCAGAGAAGCATGCCAGAGAGGACAGCACACAGGGCCATATCTCTCCCTACTTGTCACCACTGTGGCAAGATAGGTCACATTGAGAGAGAATGTCGACGCAAGTTGGGACTCTGCCTGGCTTGTGGGTCCAACCAGCATCAGACCAGAGACTGCACCGAGCGCAGAGAGGGAGCACCGAGATTAGCTTTGCCTGCACCACGGCCAGTTTACCCAGCAGTGGGAGCACAGCAGGCAGGAGTCGGAGGCGTCAGGCCACCAGCCCCAGGAGGGAATCAGCAGAGACCACCCCTGGCACCACAGGCAGCTTTATTCCAGCATGCTCAGCAGCAGTGAGGCCAAGCACAGGGGCGAGGACAGGCATTCACTTTAGCTGTTGAGGAGGAGGCTACAGCAGGCGAGGTCATCGCAGGTACTATTTTAGTAGCTTTATTACCAGCAGTTGCATTATTTGATTCTGGAGCATCGCATTCATTTATAGCAGCTAGCTTTGTAGCCACTCATAGAGTAGCTACCGCACCCCTTCCGAAGATGAAGAGAATTATTACGGGAGGTGGAATTATTCCGGTTAGTGACGTCTGTAGATCATGTTCTGTAGTCGTTTGTGGCCGAGAAAAGCGAGCACAGTTTCTGATATTTTCTATGCCGGATTATGATATCGTACTTGGTATGGACTGGTTAAGTCAGTACCATGCGACTCTTGATTGCCGACTTGGGCGGGTTATATTTAGACCGCCTGGACATCCGAAATTTGAGTTTCTCCGAGGAGCAGTAGAGCAAGGAGCTCAGCCTACTCTTAGGGTACTATCGGTAGAAGGGGAGACAGGTTACCCAAGAGTCATATCAGAATTTGTGGATGTATTTCCCGATGATCTTCCAAGTTTACCGCCTGATCGGAAAATAGAATTCACAATAGACTTAACTCCAGGAGCAGAGCCAATCACTTCAACAGTTTATCGGCTAGCACCCAAGGAGTTAGTGGAGTTGAAAGCACAGGTTGATGATCTTTTGGAGAAGGGTTTCATTCGGCCCAGTGTTTCACCTTGGGGAGCACCCATATTATTTGTGCCGAAGAAGGATGGAACAGTACGATTGTGCATTGATTACAGGGCACTGAATGCTGTAACCATCAAGAACAGGTATCCCTTACCACGCATTGATGATCTATTCGATCAATTGAGTGGTGCAAGGGTATTCTCAAAGATCGACCTTAGATCCGGCTATCATCAGATCAAGGTAAGGAAGGAAGACATCCCGAAGACAGCTTTCAGGACAAAGTATGGGCATTATGAGTTCTTGGTGATGCCGTTTGGTTTAACCAACGCGCCAGCAGTGTTTATGAGCTTAATGAACAGAGTCTTTCATCAGTTCTTGGATAAATTTGTAGTGGTATTCATTGACGACATTCTCATATATTCCAAGAACCATGAAGAGCACGAGGAGCACCTCAGAATCGTGTTAGAGACCTTGAGGCAGGAGAAGTTATATGCCAAACTCAGTAAGTGTGAGTTCTGTATGGACAAAGTGCCTTTCTTGGGACACATCATATCAGGAGAAGGACTTTCAGTGGATCCAGAGAAAGTTGCAGCAATAGAGACTTGGCCTACACCCACATCAGTTGCAGAGGTGAGAAGTTTTCTCGAACTTGCGGGATATTACCGAAGGTTTGTAGAGAATTTCTCGAGGATTGCAGAACCGATGACGAAGCTGACACGGAAGGACCAGGAATTTATATGGACAGAAGACTGCCAGAAGGCTTTTGAAAAACTGAAGAGAAGATTAACAACATCACCTATCTTGACTCTTCCTTCAGGGTCAGGAGGTTTTGTTGTTTACAGTGATGCATCAGGCAGTGGACTAGGATGTGTTTTGATGCAACATGGCAAAGTCATTGCTTATGCGTCGAGACAGTTGAAGGTCCACGAGAAGAACTACCCAACACATGATCTGGAGCTAGCAGCAGTTATATTTGCATTAAAGATCTGGAGGCACTATCTTTATGGAGAAAGAATAGAAATCTTTACTGATCACAAGAGTCTGAAGTATGTGTATACTCAGAAGGAGCTTAACATGAGACAGAGACGCTGGCTGGAACTGATGGTGGATTTTGACATCGATCTGCAGTATCATCCGGGAAAGGCGAATGTTGTTACAGACGCACTCAGCAGGAAGCCTACGGCTTATTTCTTGACGATACAGCCCGAGTTATTGAGAGATTTACAGGAGCTACAGATAGAGGTCGTCTTACCGGGACAGACTGGATTGATGGCTAATCTTGAGATTCAGTCATCACTCGTAGAGAAGATTAAAGAGGCATTGCCCTCCGATGCTAGATTTCGAAGACTCAAAGAAAGGACAAAAGCCGACATGCAGACAGGACTTCGCATCCACGAAGACGGGACATTGAGGTTTGGAAACCGCTTGTATGTTCCAAATGGAGAATTGAGACAGGAGTTAATGACCGAAGCACATAGCTTTATGTACTCTGTTCACCCAGGAGGAACCAAGATGTATCGGGACTTGAGACAGTACTACTGGTGGCATGGAATGAAGAGAGAGATAGCTCGCTTTGTAGCCAAATGTCTGGTATGTCAACAAGTAAAGGCGGAGCACCAGAGGACAGCAGGATTATTGCAACCACTTCCGATTCTAGAGTGGAAGTGGGAGCACATCACTATGGACTTCGTCACGGGTTTTCCCAAGAGTCCAAGTGGGAGAGATGCAGTGTGGGTAATAGTGGACCGACTCACCAAGTCAGCCCATTTTATACCCTTTAGAGTGGGTCAGTCTACAGAAGCTTTAGCTGATTTATATATGAGGCAGATCGTGAGATTGTACGGCATACCAGTCAGCATTGTATCGGACAGAGATTCGCGCTTCACATCGCACTTTTGGAGGAGCATGCAAGAGAGTCTTGGTACTCGTCTGAAGTTCAGTACATCTTACCACCCGCAGACAGATGGGCAGTCGGAGCATACTATTCAGACCTTGGAGGACATATTGAGGGCTTGCATGTTAGACTTTGGAGGATCATGGGAGGACCACCTACATCTTGTAGAGTTTTCTTACAACAATAGCTATCAAGCGAGTATTCAGATGGCTCCGTTTGAAGCATTGTATGGGAGAAAATGTAGGTCTCCTGTGTGTTGGAGTGACGTGGGAGAACGTCAGATTCTGGGACCCGAGTTGGTGGTCAACACCGTAGAGACAGTCAAGAAGAATCAGGGACACTTGCGAGCAGCGCAAGACAGGCAGAAACAGTGGGCAGACCTTCATCGTCGACCCTTGGAGTTCAAAGAGGGCGATCACGTCGTCTTGAGGATATCACCGACCAGAGGCACCATCCGATTCGGAGGGCGCGGCAAGTTGAGTCCAAGGTATATTGGACCATTTGACGTGCTCGAGAGAGTTGGAGAGGTGGCATATCGACTTGCGCTACCACCTTCACTGGAGGGAGTACATGACGTATTCCATGTGTCGCAGCTCAGGCGATATGTGGCAGACAGCAGTCATGTCCTCGACCATTCAGAGATCACCATTGGGCCGAGCTTGTCATACCAAGAGCAACCCGTGGGAATCCTTGATCGTCGAGAGAAGGTATTGAGGAACCAGTCTATTCCCTTGGTTCGCGTAGCATGGAGGCATGGCGCGCCAGGAGAATCAACTTGGGAGCGCGAGGACGATATGCGCAAGCGTTTTTCGAACCTATTCGCAGACCAAGGTATGAATTTATATTGTTAATTTATATCTTATACCATCCTTGCATTCTATCGTGGCTTAATTTTAATTTCGAGGACAAAATTTTTACAAGTTGGGTAGAATGTAAAACCCCCTTCCTAGAAAATCGTATATACCTTTTTTCATTAATTATTAATTAAATTATAGTAATTAGGTCCAAATAGGAGAAATAAATTTTTAATAATTTTTATGTTAGGTGTTCGGGCACTTAGAGGACTTATGGGACCATCAGAAATTTTTCGGAATTTATTCCATGTAGGAGACCCCTTGAGCAGTTGCTAGCCTAACGATGTGCAATACCCTATCCTATAAATTTTCTTATGAGTATAAATATATATATATATATGTATATACAAATATATATATGTATATATATATTTTATTTAAAGAAAGGAAAAGAAAAGAAAAGAAAATAAGAATTTAATATTAACTAATATAAATAACAATAATGATAATAACTACTAATCCCATTCACTAGCAATTGCTAGCAAGTGCAGCCCACTGGCTTTGGAACAAATCCACAGCAATTTGCAATTGCCACTTGCAACCAAAAACAAGCCCCGCCTTTTCCCTTCAGCCAGGGACCCGAACCCCTTCAGCGAACACATGTAAACCCGCGGACCCGCGAGCCATATCCCCCTCTCTCTCTTAATATATAGTATATATATATATAATAGCTCTCTAAAACCCTAGCCTAGAAACTCCAGACTTCCTCTTCCCATCTAGAGCCATCATCGCAGCCAGAGAAGCCTCCCCAAGCCATCCGACCATCCCGTCGACGCCGACATCGCGAACTGCAGTTTCCCACTCGAGGCACCTTCGCTCCGGCGTAATTTTCCGTCGACTCGCTCGACCAAACGTTGTTCCATTTTTATAGGTATGATCATCCCTTAACCCTCTCCAATATTCATTTTATAGCCAACCTTGGAAAACGTGTGCCCCTAGGTGAAAAACAGCGTCCAAAGTGGACGGACAGACAGAATTCTGCAATCGCAGAATTCCAGAATGACCACCCATATTGCCGAGTTCGTATCTCCCACCACAGAGATCCGAATTCGGTGATTCTTTTTGATACCTGTAGATTACATGACCTAGTTTATTTTTTGTATAATAATTTGTGCTATTAGTTGCTGTGGACAAAATTGTATTCGTCACAAAACTGCACGCACCCACTTTTTCCGGTTTTCTAAAAGTTGGAGATCGGAGCGCGTCCCGCCAAACGGGACCGCCCCGCCGTGTGCCAAGTGTACTGAATGGTGCATGCAGCATAATCGGACCCGTGAAAATTCGTGGGGACTGATTTGGACGCGTGAGCGCGCCGGAATCAGGCCGTATCCGCGAACACGTTCCGTATCGCCATTTTTGTGGAACTCGTGAGTATTTTGTGCACGCTTGTCAGATTGCGACGAAACTTGCGCCACTGGACTCGTGGTAACACGCTGGTCCTGTGACCCAATTTTCACGCAATTCTGAGATGGTTGACCAGATCGCCAATTGGCGGGCCCCACAGTTGACTTTTTGGACCAAATTATGTTCGGCTCATCGGAATCCAAATTTGGACATACCATTGGGATCGTATTGACATTTAGAATTGTTTGACCCATAGTCTGTCCCATTTAGAGACTGTTACCCTCGGTACGCTTTTCGGTGCAAAGTGGGCCACATATGGAACCCTATTTGGCCGGAAATGACCTTTTTGCCCATGTGTCCAAATTGGACGTAAGGACAGGCGTTCCTAGCAGTTTGATATCTTCTGAGACTGTTGGTGATATTTATTACAGCTTTCGGAGTAGTACCTACCGGATCCACCGATACCAGGACGACAGTTGATATTCAAACATCAGGCAAGTGTACCTTGCCATCTCTGCAGTATTGTTACCTATTTTTCTTACTTTATATATTTACTGTGCATGCTTAACCTAGGACCGTTTGACATACTTAGCGTCCGATTATCAGTCGGGTGCCAACATCGTACGCGGTGTTGGGTAATGTCATCTAGATATGGACATACGTGACACTTTATCTTCTCGTACTTGTCTTACCAAGTACACTTTGACCCAGGACACTGGACACTGATCATGAGACAGGATCTTCCCGAGATGTTCGAGGTAATTCTGTATAGGACTTGGCATAGATTCTATATTCTAGATACATTATGACTTGTGCATTAGTTATGACCCCGCTGACATGGACGTGAGACGTTATGTTCATAATTTGCGTGGTTACATTGGGTGGGGAGAGACACACAGACTACAGGCTGATTATATATATACACCCCTACTATTGTGAGGCCAAGACTCTGAAGCCCGAGCTTGGCCCATTACTCATTATTACTGCTGCTACCGGCTCCCCCACACAGAGCTTGTAGTATGCTTTAGCCTGAGTTCTAGTGCTGCTCTCATCTTGCATATCACTTAGCTGGTTATTTTTAGTATTCCCCTATTGTTCCATCTATTGCTGGATAGATTCACAGGCTACAGGTTAACATTGTTATGCCGGCTACTCAGTCTCCCGCTGAGCTAGACCACCTCCTGATACCACTGCTACCGGCTCCCCTTCACAGAGCTGGTAGTTGTTCAACCTGAGTACTACTGATATTCTCTCTTGTATTTATACAGATGTTACATACTTACCCTGCTTATCTCATTATTTGCTGCACTGTTTATATTCTGGCTTGTATTATTTTCTGTACCTTGCTATGTCCCCTGAGGACCTGGATATGGATTTTGTCCCCAGATTTTGCAGACCAGGTTTACCCCGAGGTTTACGGTACCGTAGCAGGAGGAGCCGATCCAGGAGCCGTACCACCATCTGAGGACGAGGTCTTAGCTGAAGACTTCTCTTGAGCATCCATGTTCATGCTCAGTTTTATTTATTATTTCAGTCTTTTCTTTTTTGGTCTGTGGAACCATTGTACTAGATATTTATCGGGTTGTTCCCCGAAGTATTTGTGAGACTAGCTGATGATTTACATTCCTATTTATCCTGTGGATCATATTTTATATCTTGTGTGGATGAGATTAGTTGTGCCATGATTGTCGTAGACTTGTTTTACAGCTTAAGTATGCCCTGATGGATCCATTATATTGGGTTGGTCCATCGGTGCGTACTGCTGGCCATTGCCACGTATCCGGTCCCATGGTATTTTGGGACTAGGACGTGACAAGACTTGCATTGGGAATCCATCTCCCAATAGGCACAATTCAAAATTTTCCTTCTAATTAGACTCTAAATATGTAATTTAATAATTAGAAACCCTCCCATGTATTAGGACTACCTATAGGAAGAAGATTTGACTACTAGGGACTCCTATTGTGAATGTTATGGTGTATTTTGTGTCTAATTTGAAAAACATCCGAGATTGGTGCACCATGTGCTTATAAATAGGTCTAGTGGACAAAATTGATATGTGTTTGGTTGTGGAAGACTAGTGTCGTGTCCACAATTAGATACGAGTAGATCGTATCATGACAATTTTGTGATACATGTTGATTTTGAGGTTTTTCCTTCGACACGAGGTTTGCACTTTTCATATTTTGACACAGACACATAGTTGAGTAGCTAGCACTTTATATTATTCATAATTATGATTCTAGGCTTGCTCGTATCATTCGCGATACATTTGGTGATGTGTTGGGACCATATCGCAAGCGTATCATAGAGTGAGTATGATACGGGTGCGATGCACTCCACGTGTTTGTTGCATGCGTTCTACTCTATTTGAATTTGTGTTTAGCTATTTTAATATTATATATATATATATATATATATATATATATATATATATATATATATATATATATATATATATATATATAGTTTATAGTTTATAGTTTATATAATCATCTGCATATGTTATACTAAGTATTAGTGTGTATTGGATATATTTATAGAATATGGGGAGATTGTGGACTGTCTTGAGTGATGCATGTGTATAGTGGACAGATTGGGGTGCTCGTATCAGTGTGTATACTGATATGTTTCTCCCCAATTTATATGGGGAGATATGGAGGACTAATTGGGGTTTAGGAGGTTGGTACTGTCTTTGACAGTGACATTAGAGGTCGGGCATGTTGCTATGCAGACACATCAGCTGTGTTGGAGGTAGTCGGGTATACAACAGTGGTTGCTAAGTGGTGGACTGTCCATTGTTGGACATTTGGGTTTTAGACAGTGAAGGCAACAAGTAGTGGTCTGTTGCCCAAAGGAGGAAAGCACAGCAATATGGGGGCAAGTGGGGCTGTTCAGGTGTGCTGTGCATGAATGCACAACAGTGGGAAGTCGAGCAGTTGCCTTTGGAGCAACATAATAACTTAGTGGTCAAGTTTAAGATGGGAACAACAACAGTATATTGTATGGAATATTGGTTTGGTTGGAGCAGCAGCAACAATAGACCTTAGTGGGTTGCTATTGTTGCTTATTGATTATTGTGTTGAGGTGTAGGAAAGATGTATCGGTTTATGACCTTAGTCTGGTGCATTGGAAGGAAGCAACAAGTAGTACAAGCACTTGGAGTAGGAGAGCAGTAGGTAGCAGTTATTAGTTCTAGTGTGGAGTGTTGATACTTTGACGTATCAGTACTAAGAGCATGAGTTCTGTCACACCCCAGATCCAGAATACTGGAGAGCGGGAGAATGAATCAGCCAACCACACCTTGAGAAATACCGAAGCAACCCGCAATGTGTTATGGTTGTCTAGAGATAAGGGGGTGCATACTACAATCAAGTCTTCTAGGGTCAAGAACTTATATATCTCAATCATTAAAACAAGTAAAAATAACATAGAATATTTCAAAACAAGCAGTAAGGCGTCCCCAACGCCACATTAGAATATTCTAGAGATATAGCAAAAATAAGTGATATGTTATATACACGATCAAAAGTATACATGATAGTGAGTCAGCTGCAGTTTGGATATATTACAGTCATGTAGGGAACTAGTGTCCAGATTATCCGACTAACAAGTAGCGGTTGGCTAAACGCCAACATGATTATAATTTACAGAAGACAAGCAGTGAATGAAGGAACCCACTCGTGACCCTCGGCAGCCATCCTTCTAGTGCGTGCCATCAGTGAGGGTGAGATACGCTTGATCCTCAGGTGCTGGCTCTAAATCTGGCCATGCAAAATCAGTGGGATTAGACCATAAATAACAAGTACCACAAAGGAAGCACGAAATGAAGAAACAAAAACAGTTCTATAGCATGAGATGCTTAAACCAATAATCAATGGCATATGTCCCATCCATGACATGCCATGACACCCCTTCACCAAATAAGGACAGGAAATGCCATATCATATCAAGATAGAATACGTCCCTTGATTATGGTCAACCTAGAATAACTTTGCGTCATAGTTTCAATCCATAGGCTATCGTAACACAATAGCGCAACCCAACAACCAAACAAGGACATGAGTTAAACTATCATGCCACGACAGTCTATGTCCCTAATTTCACTCAACAGAAGGCATAATACACAAGCAGGGATACAATATTAAGTAAAATAACATAATGATGACAAGTAGCTTTGATCTGTGTCCCGTTGTAACACAACAACACAACTCAACAACCAAACAAGAATATGAGTTGAACTTTCATGCTGCAATGATCCACTTCTCTAACTAAAACAGATTTAACGACCAGACATGTGTTACTGCTTGATATATGATCTATGAATTATCCCAGTAATACAATATATAAGTATCCTCAAATCATGCCATAATCGAGCAGGGCTGGTTGAACCAATGATATACAAGCAAGAATATGTGATGCACCAGTCCCTTACAAGAGCCCTGAGCTAATAATGATCAGTAGTAGTTTCAGGCTTTCTACAGGAAAGATACTGGTTCGGCTTATAAAAAAGTCAGATAGTGCACTCCACTAGTGCGGATGATATACAGTATCCATGGTGGCCAGCCTTTACTCCGAGCTAACTTATGGTGGTTCGATATGCACGATCTCGAGATACCGTTCCCTCTCAATGCTCTACAAATTAAGTTGCCTAGTTAACCCTGGGTGATTTAGAATCTCGTGTCGTGGTCATATGAACATTCCTTTCCTAAATGTCGTATGTTAAGTACGGACACTCTTGATATGAATCCATATTGTCTCTTAAAGTTAAATCTAGATTCACTCAAGTGTGATGAAATAATCAATACTATCTAGCCACGGCTAAAGTCACTGTCCAACTACCAGATCCGTATGTAAACCCCCTCACCCAAAATAGATATTTTATATATATTTTATATTATTATAGATATTGAATTTCTTTAGAGTATTCTGTTATTTAATTAGCAAATAAATTTCTCGATATATTTACTTATATAAATATTTATTTAGAATCATTTTTAGGTTATTTTAGATTTTTGAAATTAATTAGGATTTATTTGGATATATATAGTCTTAATATTAGATAGATGCTAATTTATTGTTAATAGATATTAATAAGATTTTATAAATTATTTGTATTATATTTAATTATATTCAAGATTATAAATTATTGAGATAAATTCAAACTCTATTTTAAATTAATTCAAATCCTGAACTTACTAGGAAAGCAACTTAATATATATCATATCCTTATTTAAATTCATCATAATCCTATCCAAATTAACCAATTCTAGTTGTATTTAATTAAGTAGTCTCCACCATTATAAATACCTCATCCTTCATATTTTTCTTCCCCAAATTCCTCTCTTTTTCGTCCAAAAATAGTCAAAATTCGTCATAAATTCAGTCTCATTTTCTACTAGTTATGACGAATTAAAAAGACGATATCTCCTAGCTCCGGACTCCAAACGCGCTCCAGTTTTTTTTGTTAGAATGATAATGAGGTTAGGTTTCTGATTATATAAATTGTTTTTCTAAATTATGAGTATTAAATTCTGTAAAATTCGTAGAGCACAGCATATCCAAAAATAGATGTGTTTCGATATTTTTGGGATTCTGGGAGAACCAGGAATCAGAATCATGAACCGTTTAAAGTTTCAGAAAGCTAATATCGAGATCATCGACATATATTTTTCCCAGAATTTATTTCGAAGTATTTACATACTGTTAATTCTGTAGAACTTCTAGGTTAGAATTTAACCATCGGTGTACAATACAAAATTTGTATGTGCCATAATTCCCAAACGAATTTGAATTCGGATGAGCTATAAATTCTAGCATATTTTTGATGCTGAAATATACAAGAAATCATACATGAAAGTTGAGTTTGTGTCGGTTGACTTTTTGGTCAACAGATCGTCTCGATTTGCGTGCCATGAATCTCGAGTTAAAAAAATTCAGTTTCTTTGGACAAAATTTAGGAATTAACATAAAAATTAAAATAATAAGATTAAAATAGGATTTTAGAGTAATTATTCCAGAATTAAATAAATTAAAATAAATTATCTTTTGATGTGATAAATTTGTAATACATAGGCTATTTGGACTGTGACTTGGACTCTGATTCATACCAGCAGCAGGACCCCAGGCAAGATACCTTGCCAAATTGCTTACAGTATTTTGCATGCCTAGTATATTTTTTTATATTTATTGCATTTCTGTTTATTTATTGCATGTGTAGTTTCTTTCAGTCATACTATATATTAGATATGTTGACACACACATGGCACCTAGTATCATGAGAGGACAATCATTAGACGTATGGACTTTTAACCACTCTGGTAAACCGTAGTATATAGTTCGCACTACAGGCGTGTGTCGCGCTGGTCGCTACCCCCGCGGTATGTCAATTTCTGGAGTCTCGCTGGTCGCTACCCCCGCGGTATGTCGATTTCTGATGTCCATTGACGTGTGTGTGAGTTGTGAGGTAGATCGAGTAGCCTACCCTTGCCCATACGTTAAAAAGTTGTCCTCATTTGCATTCATATAGATTGTCATGTACAGCGTACTTATCTATTTTCAAACCATATGCATGTTTACTGTATTCAAATTGGCTCGTATTTTCTGTATCTTGTTACCTCCCTCTGAGGACCTGGTCCGCTGCCAGGTGTATCTTTTCTTGAGTATTTGCAGGAGCACATATTTGGATGGTTACATGTGATCCGAGGATGTCTTCTCTTCGAGCTGTGACGGATAGCTGGTATTCTTATATTGTGTTGTGGTGTTGTACTCATATTGTATTTGCTCTTATATTCGAGTTGGTAGTGAATTTGTTTCCATCCAACTATCATCCTTAGATACTTCTTATTAAGATCTAGTTTCATAGATACTGGTTATTTATTTCTATATGATTTTGGTGGATGAGATTTAGATTTTATCCTGTGACTTGTATTACATTTTATACCACTTGTGGATTTATATTCATATTACAGCGTACGTATGGATTTGGTTTCCATATATTGGAGTTGCCATATCCATGCGGCTGGCATGCTTATGTATCCTAGTCCTACGTATTTTTAGGACTGGGGCGTGACATGTTTTTGTGGTGGCCCATGCAGGTCGAGAGCATATTGTCTCGGTTACGTTACTGTACCGAACAAGCCTGCACCTAGGACTAGAGTATAGGATCTCATCCAAAATTGACTGTGATTCATCTCCTCCTATCTGTTCTATTTTGAATAATTGTATCCTGCTTGATTCATATGCTTCCCTAATAGTTCCTTGAGTATAGTCTTCTGCTAGAATATAGGAACCCCTATTATTAGGATGATAATTAGAGTAGCACACCTATTAAGAATACAACGAGAATATAGACACACCACTAAGTTTAGAATATCTAGTGAACCTAGAATTCCTTATCTTTAGATTGTTATACCATTACCCCTTGATGTATTAAGAAGACTTGAGAGTAGTATAGACACTACTAGAGTTAGTTAGAAGTTTTACCATAATGTTTGACACCTAGTATCACATAGTCTTTTGACCTATTAATTGAAGTGTAACCGAATGATATTTATCGCATGCTAGCAAAAGTCGATAGTGTTTATTCAGACCATAGAATTTAAAGGTCCTTGTCCTATTTGGTCGACTAGCGACTTAGATAAGGAGGTTGTATGATAACTGTAGAGATTGTAGAGTCTTTTATTATTATTGCTTATGTTGTTTTTGCTTTTGCGAACTTGAATTATTTTGTAACTTCTCACATCATAATCCAGCGTTATATTTTCTGTGCTACCTTGAATTATGCTGCTATTATAGCCTAGTTTTTGCAAGCTTAATCTTATATCGAGCTTGTTCATGACATATGTGTTATTGGGGTCAGATCAACCACACTAATATAAATTGTCTAATCAGAATCAGTGTATTATGGTCTAGCTAGCCATAATTCGCTTGATTCGCCCTTCGCAATAGTATTTTACGTGGATTGAGATGTATAGTGGACCAGTAGACAAATATACTTACCCTCTAGATACGATAAAGCATATCATATCAAGTACATAACTGCACCGATGTGAGCATGCGAATAGAAAATTACCAAATAGGACTTCAATCCACAACTGCTTTGACAATTCCTATTTGAATTCTTTAAACGCCTTGATCCCGATACTTCTATTCTATTACCTCGCCCTTGAACTCTTTATTATCGATCTCCGTCTTCCCTTATTTCGGAAAGACGAAATCTCGTGCTTGGTATAAGTTTAATACACAGAGAGTACTAGATATACCCCGTAGGCCGATCACATACTTGAGGATTATTCTTTTGTAATTAAGGACATATCATATATGATATAATCGGCGTTGAAGTTTTGAGGATTGAATGACATGAGTAAATAAATTAAGGAATATTTTCTTAAGTGTAAGAGCCTTATGTGATAGATGGGTAAATTCTAAGTTGGGTAGAAATTGCATTATTAAACTTGAGGTAAATTCTTTTAGATTGTGATCAAGTGAGATTAGATAGAGAGAAACCATGTTCTATTTTAATTTCGAGGACAAAATTTTTGTAAGTTGGGTAGATTGTAAACTCCCTCACCCAAAATAGATATTTTATGTATATTTTATATTATTATAGATATTGAATTTCTTTAGAGTATTCTGTTATTTAATTAGCAAATGAATTTCTCGATATATTTACTTATATAAATATTTATTTAGAATTATTTTTAGGTTATTTTATATTTTTGAAATTAATTAGGATTTATTTGGATATATATAGTCTTAATATTAGATAGATGCTAATTTAGTGTTAATAGATATTAATAAGATTTTATAAATTATTTGTATTATATTTAATTATATTCAAGATTATAAATTATTGAGATAATTCAAACTCTATTTTAAATTAATTCAAATCCTGAACCTACTAAGAAAGCAACTTAATGTATATCATATCCTTATTTAAATTCATCATAATCCTATCCAAATTAACCAATTCTAGTTGTATTTAATTAAGTAGTCTCCACCATTATAAATACCTCATCCTTCATATTTTTCTCCCCCAAATTCCTCTCTTTTTCGTCCAAAAATAGTCAAAATTCGTCATAAATTCAGTCTCATTTTCTACTAGTTATGACGAATTAAAAAGACGATATCTCCTAGCTCCGGACTCCAAACGCGCTTCAGTTTTTTTTGTTAGAACGATAATGAGGTTAGGTTTCTGATTATATAAATTGTTTTTCTAAATTATGAGTATTAAATTCTGTAAAATTCGTAGAGAACAGCATATCCGAAAATAGATGTGTTTCGATGTTTTCGCGATTTCGGGAGAACCAGGAATCAGAATCATGAACCGTTTAAAGTTTCGGAAAGCTAATGTCGAGATCATCGACATATATTTTTCTCAGAATTTATTTCGAAGTATTTACATACTGTTAATTCTGTAGAACTTCTAGGTTAGAATTTAACCATCGGTGCACAATACAAAATTTGTATGTGCCATAATTCCCAAACAAATTTGAATTCGGACGAGCTGTAAATTCTAGCATATTTTTGATGCTGAAATCAACAGGAAATCATACATGAAAGTTGAGTTTGTGTCGGTTGACTTTTTGGTCAACAGATCGTCTCGATTTGCGTGCCATGAATCTCGAGTTGAAAAAATTCAGTTTCTTTGGACAAAATTTAGGAATTAACATAAAAATCAAAATAATAAGATTAAAATAGGATTTTAGAGTAATTATTCCAGAATTAAATAAATTAAAATAAATTATCTTTTGACGTGATAAATTTGTAATACATAGGCTATTTGGACTGTGACTTGGACTCTGATTCATACCAGCAGCAGGACCCCAGGCAAGATACCTTGCTAAATTGCTTACAGTATTTTGCATGCTTAGTATATTTCTTTATATTTATTGTATTTCTGTTTATTTATTGCATGTGTAATTTTTTTCAGTCATACTATATATTAGATATGTTGACACACACATGGCACCTAGTATCATGAGAGGACAATCATTAGGCGTATGGACTTTTAACTACTCTGGTAAACCGTAGTATATAGTTCGCACTACGGGCGTGTGTCGCGCTGGTCGCTACCCCCGCGGTATGTCAATTTCTGGAGTCTCGCTGGTCGCTACCCCCGCGGTATGTCGATTTTTGATGTCCATTGACGTGTGTGTGAGTTGTGAGGTAGATCGAGTAGCCTACCCTTGCCCATACGTCAAAAAGTTGTCCTCATTTGCATTCATATAGATTGTCATGTACAACGTACTTATCTATTTTTAAACCATATGCATGTTTACTGTATTCAAATTGGCTCGTATTTTCTGTATCTTGTTACGTCCCTCTGAGGACCTGGTCCGCTGCCAGGTGTATCTTTTCTTGAGTATTTGCAGCAGCGCATATTTGGATGGTTACATGTGATCCGAGGATGTCTTCTCTTCGAGCTGTGATGGATAGCTGGTATTCTTATATTGTGTTGTGGTGTTGTACTCATATTGTATTTGCTCTTATATTCGAGTTGGTAGTGGATTTGTTTCCATCCAACTATCATCCTTAGATACTTCTTATTGAGATCTAGTTTCATAGATACTAGTTATTTATTTCTATATGATTTTGGTGGATGAGATTTAGATTTTATCCTGTGACTTGTATTACATTTTATACCACTTGTGGATTTATATTCATATTACAGCGTACGTATGGATTTGGTTTCCATATATTAGAGTTGCCATATCCATGCGGCTGGCATGCTTATGTATCCTAGTCCTACGTATTTTTGGGACTGGGGCGTGACACCGTACAAGAAAATAATTATATATATCATGTAGCAAGTGTATGTGGCACGATGGCTCACAATATATCGAGTAGCACTCTTGGTGCGATCAAGTGTATTAGCACGAATACGATAGTCGGGGCAGAAACAAATTCTAGTATCAAGGCTGTGGACAAGTCATCAAGTAGCAAGTTATTCAGGATGGGACAAGCAAATGATGGTCACAATAATTTGTCACTTTATTATATCAATAGATAAAATAAGAGTAGTACGAGAACCCCTCGAGATCAGATCCACAATCCTTACACCAAACAAGGACCATGATTGCAGACCTTCCACCGAGTTGAACTACGCCACTTATTCTGTCTAACATATAATAAGGTGATCGAGGAAAAGTAATCTAATTAGCAAGCAAGTGCATCAAGGGCCACATCTACAGGGCTCATGTCGGGTACTTAGTCATTAGCACATGGTCACAGCTGGGTTATATAAGTCATTTCTAAGTTTAACACTTAGCATCACAATTATTTAATGAAACAGAAATATTAAACCAAACATGTGTCAAAGTGGACGCATGGGAACAATTGACGCATGAGTCAGTTGGCCGCATGACCAAACGGCCTGCATGAACCAATAGGCCGCATGGGTCGAGACAAAGTCCACTTCTCGAGCCAAGTGCAGCATGATAACTAAAATACAAGTCAAGTCAGAAAAAATGACTGATGTGACAAGTGATAAAAGTGACAGAAGAAAAGACAAAAGTAGGAAAAGTAGTGCCAAGTCAGTCAGTAGTTATGCGTCCAGAAGAAGAAAGACGCATAACTCCTGGCCGTATGGTCGACTAGGCCGTATGCTCCTCTGGGCCGCATGCACACTTGGCCGCATGAAATCTTTTGGGACTTAGAGAAGTTTCATTCGTTCAAGTTTTAGGCATTTGGCCAAGGGATGCATGTGTAGAAATCCATTCCATGCGTCCAACAAGATGGCCGCATAAAATCTGTTGGGCGAGAAGTCCAGGCCGCATGCAATATGCTGGGCGCATGGAGCTCCTTCGTCCCAATCCAGCAAGTTTGGCCACGAAAAAGCTCTGAAATCCAAACATTGTTTCTTCCATAGAAACCTCAAACGAAGTCCAAATCCAGCAAAGTAAGGTTCTAAACTACTCAAAATCAAGTGCTCATCAACATAGAATAATAAGTTTTTAAAAATATTAAGTTTTAAGAGATCAAAACCCAATAACACTCAAGAATACAAAGAAAATCCTAAAAGTTTTCCACGAACCTCTGGTAATATCCGGCAAGTCCGAGGAAACTCTTAACCTCTGTAACCGATGTAGGGGTTGGCCATGTCCCAACTGCAACTATCTTCTCCGGGTCAACTGTTAGTCCATCTCCGGTGATTTTGTGTCCCAGGAAGGGTACCCTATCCAAACATAACTCACATTTGCGGAGCTTGGCGTACAGCCTCTCCTGCCTCATCGTCTCCAACACGATCCTGAGATGTCTCTCCTGCTCCTCATGGCTCTTAGAATATACCACTATATCATTGATAACTACCACCACGAACTTATCCAAGTACTGGTGGAAACCATTGTTCCTCAAGCTCATAAATACTGCTGGCGCGTTGGTCAAACTAAACGGTCATGACTATAAACTCATAGAGCCCATACTTCGTCCGGAAAGCCGCCTTCGAAACGTCCTCTCTCCGTACCTTGATCTGATGATAGCATGATCTGAGATCGATCTTCGAGAATACACTTAGCTGATCCAAATAAATCATCGATGTGCGGCAATGGGTACTTGTTCTTTATCGTTACTGCATTAAACCCTGTAATCGATACACAAACATACCGTCCCTGAAATTAATACGCAAACGTACCGTCTCGTCCTTCTTCGGCACCATACGATGGGTACTCCCCATGGAGAAACACTAGCCCGACTGAAACCCTTGTCTAAGAGATCCTCTACTATGGACCTTCAACTCAGCCAACTCTATCGGTGCTAGTCTGAAGACGGAAAAATAACTGGCTCGGCTCTTGGAGTCAACTCTGTAACAAAACTCTTTCTGTCAGGTGGCAGGCCTAAAAGATTCTCTAGAAACACATCCTCAAACCCTGATATAATATGGTGGTACACTGGTTCACCTCCTGCGTTGTATACCCCTAAGGTAGATAGGCACCATGCTCCCAGGCTCTCTGAAGAAACTCAAACTCAAGGTAATCCGGTGGTCTAAGGATGACACAACCACGACGGTAATCAAGCATTGCGTGGTATTGGCTCAACCAATCCATGTCTAGGATAATGTCATAGTCTAGACTTTAACCTCAAGATAAAATTTTCTGTTCTATTTTCAACATCAATCCCCAAAAGAAAATGTTTCCTTGCCTAATGTATAATTTCTCTTCTCCTCAAGGTTTTCCCTAAAATTTTATTCCTCGAATTTCTTCTTTTCGTTATTCATCTCTCCAAGTCACAAGTACAATAATGGTATCACTCAAGCACATATTAGAATTCCGAGAATTCGATCATTATCTTCCAAATGAGATCCTAAAATTTCATCTCCTCTAGCTCATAATCATCGTTCCTAGCATTGATATCATATACAACCACTAGTTTCCATCATCAGGCTATGCATTTCCATAAATTATTCTAGGTCATGATCAACAATCCTTCCAGCTCTCAGTACTTCCAAGATCACTGCTACCTCAAGCATGGGTAGGGTACTACTGGGTCCAACTCTCTTGCCAACCTTCCACACTAGTTCTAGAATCCAAAGAACCCATCAATCTATCCTGATAAGGTAACAATCTTCTCAGAGAAAGGTATACGAATTTTGTCTTCTGTCGTCTGGTCTTCGATCTTTTTTTGGAGGAAAATTATCAGTCACAAGCATTCGTCTTCCCGAACAATAGGGGACGAGAAACAAGGATAGCGATATTGACGAAGATTGAACGAATGCAAATTGGAAGTCCAAGGACGATAATCACATACAAAGAGTTTTTAAAATCGATTATGGATTGAGATCCTATTCAACAATCATAATATATATTCCTAATTTGCAGGCTCGCTTGGCACGGTCAGGTGACCAAGACGATTTAATTCAGACCTGCATGGGCCACCACAAAAATATGTCATGTCCCAGTCCCAAAATACGTAGGACCAGGAATACGTGACACGCCAGCTACGCATTCTGTCACGCCTCGGTCCCGCCCGGGCCGCCGCTCCGCCCTGCCCCGCCCCGTACGGCCGGGATTTAACGAACCGGGCACGAATCACCGTGCCTTGGCGCGCCGGACGCGAATCACCGCGCCCGTCCCGCGGGCGCGAGGGAGGAAGGGAGCCAAGCGAATGGCCCGTTCGAGCTTTCGGGGGACGTGATGCCGCACGGGCCTGGGGTTGCGCCCGTGCAAGGCCAATCGTTTAAGTTGATAGTTGGCTATCATCGCATCAATCGAGTAAGCAGCGGAAAGGGACTTGTTGCAATGCAATGCATTAGCCAACTGAGTGTTCGGGACAATCGAGGCAACTTGGGTTCCTTTAGCAAAGGCACACGTTCGTTCCATACATTATGCCCCCTTATACGATAGCATTCTCGGGTCAACAATCGAAACCAGGATTCCGGGTCTTCGGGACTGTGGCACGCCTATCGCTCCCTCGGACGATCCAGTACCTGCACAAGCAAGTAAACTGTTGGGGGGTCAGCACTTTTATAAGTACTGGTGAGATAAATCAACTGAACAGAAACAAGCATTCACTCAAACAGGCACTAAGTAATCATGTTATAAAATATTACATTACTAGTGATCTTTCTAGTTTTACCTAGGTTCGTTTCATGCAGTTCTAGCAGAGTCGATTTACTTGTTTAGAAACATGTTTGGAAACAGAGTTTCATATACTAAGCAGGCAAGCAAACCGATCATGTTCCAGGGTGTGCGCAGCGTGTCTCGTGCGACTCGAGGGTCAGATGCAAAGCTAGACACACAATGCACAATCTTAGGGGCAGTCCTCTATCCAAGCCAACACAATGACTTAGCTATATGAATGGCGGTCCCCGAGTATCTCAGGATCGGCAGCGGTTAGTCCAGCATACCAATGACTCTTTTATCTGATGCTAATGGCAGCTGTGACTCATGGTTGCTTTCCACTATCTCTGTAGCAGCCGTGACACATGCAGTTCAGCTCTGCACCAAAAGCCATTGTCCGACCGCGTGCGAATGCATGGAACACTATCAAAACACTCAGTATGCAGACGAGACGAACCATCTATAAACACTCTCTGTTGCGGGGCAATCCGCCTTATCACTTGAACACATTCAGGCACAGTATGGTTCTCTCGAAGCATAGACGATAGTGAACATGTTCATGCACTCTAAGCCAGCGATCAGGATTCTCGTTAAGCAGACTTTATTTCAAGACAGCTAGGTGAGTTCTCTTATTAGCATGCAAGGCAGGTTCTATCATTCTCTTAAGAAAACATTGCAAGCAAAAACTCAGGTTATTTATTAAGGCGTGCAAGAATCAGAGAACGAAGTTCTGCCCACTCACCTTGATACATAACGCCGGCGCGGAGCGGGGCGTTACATACTTACCCACCAACAAAAAGTTTCGTCCTCGAAACTTCAAGGATAAACTTCTCGATATCCCGAGTAGCGATAGTGCCGTCCCTCACCGTACTCAATCGAAACAATCAAGCAATTCAAGTTCAGGAAACATTTTGCACTTTGAGAATATCTATGGACTTATTGTATGGAACGCTCTTTGCAAAACCATATCATCTCAGAGTCATAGAGGCCCGAAGATCGATTCTGCTCTGATACCATTCTGTCACGCCCCGGTCCCGCCCGGGCCGCCGCTCCGCCCTGTCCCGCCTCGTACGGCCGGGATTTAACGAACCGGGCACGAATTACCGTGCCTCGGCGCGCCGGACGCGAATCACCGCGCCCGTCCCGCGGGCGCGAGGGAGGAAGGGAGCCAAGCGAATGGCCCGTTCGAGCTTTCGGGGGACGTGATGCCGCACGGGCCTGGGGTTGCGCCCGTGCAAGGCCAATCGTTTAAGTTGATAGTTGGCTATCATCGCATCAATCGAGTAAGTAGCGAAAAGGGACTTGTTGCAATGCAATGCATTAGCCAACTGAGTGTTCGGGACAATCGAGGCAACTTGGGTTCCTTTAGCAAAGGCACACGTTCATTCCATACATTATGCCCCCTTATACGATAGCATTCTCGGGGCAACAATCGAAACCAGGATTCCGGGTCTTCGGGACTGTGGCACGCCTATCGCTCCCTCGGACGATCCAGTACCTGCACAAGCAAGTAAACTGTTGGGGGGTCAGCACTTTTATAAGTACTGGTGAGATAAATCAACTGAACAGAAACAAGCATTCACTCAAACAGGCACTAAGTAATCATGTTATAAAACATTACATTACTAGTGATCTTTCTAGTTTTACCTAGGTTCGTTTCATGCAGTTCTAGCAGAGTCGATTTACTTGTTTAGAAACATGTTTGGAAACAGAGTTTCATATACTAAGCAGGCAAGCAAACCGATCATGTTCCAGGGTGTGCGCAGCGTGTCTCGTGCGACTCGAGGGTCAGATGCAAAGCTAGACACACAATGCACAATCTTAGGGGCAGTCCTCTATCCAAGCCAACACAATGACTTAGCTATATGAATGGCGGTCCCCGAGTATCTCAGGATCGGCAGCGGTTAGTCCAGCATACCAATGACTCTTTTATCTGATGCTAATGGCAGCTGTGACTCATGGTTGCTTTCCACTATCTCTGTAGCAGCCGTGACACATGCAGTTCAGCTCTGCACCAAAAGCCATTGTTCGACCGTGTGCGAATGCATGGAACACTATCAAAACACTCAGTATGCAGACGAGACGAACCATCTATAAACACTCTCTGTTGCGGGGCAATCCGCCTTATCACTTGAACACATTCAGGCACAGTATGGTTCTCTCGAAGCATAGACGATAGTGAACATGTTCATGCACTCTAAGCCAGCGATCAGGATTCTCGTTAAGCAGACTTTATTTCAAGACAGCTAGGTGAGTTCTCTTATTAGCATGCAAGGCAGGTTCTATCATTCTCTTAAGAAAACATTGCAAGCAAAAACTCAGGTTATTTATTAAGGCGTGCAAGAATCAGAGAACGAAGTTCTGCCCACTCACCTTGATACATAACGCCGGCGCGGAGCGGGGCGTTACATACTTACCCACCAACAAAAAGTTTCGTCCTCGAAACTTCAAGGATAAACTTCTCGATATCCCGAGTAGCGATAGTGCCGTCCCTCGCCGTACTCAATCGAAACAATCAAGCAATTCAAGTTCAGGAAACATTTTGCACTTTGAGAATATCTATGGACTTATTGTATGGAACGCTCTTTGCAAAACCATATCATCTCAGAGTCATAGAGGCCCAAAGATCGATTCTGCTCTGATACCATTCTGTCACGCCCCGGTCCCGCCCGGGCCGCCGCTCCGCCCTGCCCCGCCCCGTACGGCCGGGATTTAACGAACCGGGCACGAATCACCGTGCCTCGACGCGCCGGACGCGAATTACCGCGCCCGTCCCGCGGGCGCGAGGGAGGAAGGGAGCCAAGCGAATGGCCCGTTCGAGCTTTCGGGGGACGTGATGCCGCACGGGCCTGGGGTTGCGCCCGTGCAAGGCCAATCGTTTAAGTTGATAGTTGGCTATCATCGCATCAATCGAGTAAGCAGCGAAAAGGGACTTGTTGCAATGCAATGCATTAGCCAACTGAGTGTTCGGGACAATCGAGGCAACTTGGGTTCCTTTAGCAAAGGCACACGTTCGTTCCATACATTATGCCCCCTTATACGATAGCATTCTCGGGGCAACAATCGAAACCAGGATTCCGGGTCTTCGGGACTGTGGCACGCCTATCGCTCCCTCGGACGATCCAGTACCTGCACAAGCAAGTAAACTGTTGGGGGGTCAGCACTTTTATAAGTACTGGTGAGATAAATCAACTGAACAGAAACAAGCATTCACTCAAACAGGCACTAAGTAATCATGTTATAAAACATTACATTACTAGTGATCTTTCTAGTTTTACCTAGGTTCGTTTCATGCAGTTCTAGCAGAGTCGATTTACTTGTTTAGAAACATGTTTGGAAACAGAGTTTCATATACTAAGCAGGCAAGCAAACCGATCATGTTCCAGGGTGTGCGCAGCGTGTCTCGTGCGACTCGAGGGTCAGATGCAAAGCTAGACACACAATGCACAATCTTAGGGGCAGTCCTCTATCCAAGCCAACACAATGACTTAGCTATATGAATGGCGGTCCCCGAGTATCTCAGGATCGGCAGCGGTTAGTCCAGCATACCAATGACTCTTTTATCTGATGCTAATGGCAGCTGTGACTCATGGTTGCTTTCCACTATCTCTGTAGCAGCCGTGACACATGCAGTTCAGCTCTGCACCAAAAGCCATTGTTCGACCGTGTGCGAATGCATGGAACACTATCAAAATACTCAGTATGCAGACGAGACGAACCATCTATAAACACTCTCTGTTGCGGGGCAATCCGCCTTATCACTTGAACACATTCAGGCACAGTATGGTTCTCTCGAAGCATAGACGATAGTGAACATGTTCATGCACTCTAAGCCAGCGATCAGGATTCTCGTTAAGCAGACTTTATTTCAAGACAGCTAGGTGAGTTCTCTTATTAGCATGCAAGGCAGGTTCTATCATTCTCTTAAGAAAACATTGCAAGCAAAAACTCAGGTTATTTATTAAGGCGTGCAAGAATCAGAGAACGAAGTTCTGCCCACTCACCTTGATACATAACGCCGGCGCGGAGCGGGGCGTTACACATTCGACCAGACTCTGGTCTGACTCGAATACGTATAAGCTGTAAAATATAAAGGGCACTAACTAGATATCCCATAATTGTAACCCTCTATGTCTCAATCCACAATGTACAGCAGTATACAAGAAAGAGCTATATGTGCTAGAGTCGGCCGCCCAATAACACACAAACTTGAATATACTTGAGAAGAGATGAGTCTACAAAACTAGGCTACAACAGCAGATGAATAATCAATATAAATAACTATAATGCCGGTAAAAATGATGTGAGTACCTAGTACAATGCCCGCAAGATATGCAACTCCATCAGCAACTCCAAATGCTCCGTAATTATCCATACTGCAAAACTGGCAGGGAACCAGGTCCTCGGAGGGACGTAACAAGGTACAAAAATACAGCAATGCCAAGTAAACAGAAAAGTATAAGTGCAACGACAGGGTACTCTATCATAACCAAACAAGTGAGACACAGTTTGAAGATAATGTTCGACGCGTGGGCTGTCCAAAATAAAACCGTAGCTTCGGACACGGAAACACACGGAACATACTGCAGCTTCGGACAAAGAGTCACACGGGTGATACCACTACACTAGAATACAGTAAACTACATATACATATATAAGCGCGTGCAGAGGAGCCCAAACGTCTAGTAATTGTCTTCCCCTTTCCAAGCGGTCAACGATGGTGCGCTGAACCTGAACCTCTATCTATAGTCTCGACACACAGAAATAACTTAACAGACGCGACCCTAAGGCCGTCCCAGTCTCTGGTCATGATGTCAGTATCAGGATACAGGAATCTGGCACGATCACTGTGTATGAGTGTGTCCTGGGGTGTCGATATACTCAGGTACGTACATCGAGGTGCTACGAAGCATCTATCAATTATTCTAAGATGTTACGACGAACGTCAGCACCCGGTTGTGATCCGAACGTGAAGTATCGAATGTCAACATAAATACGCGCACAATGTACATAAAGAACAATAAATATCTGTAATCTGAAACACAAGGTGGCAAGGTACACTTGCCTGCGTGCGGCTGCTGATGACGGGGTCCCGGTACCGCGTCCAAGCCCTCAGTCCCGCAGTACCTAGAGATGAGATACAAACCAATAATCAATAATCTATTCCACGACAGACAGGGATGCGACACACATCTACACCTAAACTCAGTCTCAAACTCAAATAGTTAACTAATAATTTTACAGTCCTCAATCTCTGATCCTTGATCCGAATAATACCTATCTCAAAATCAATCACCTGTATAATATCATCAGACCCAATCCTCAATCCCCAATATTCATCATGATGCTTTTCAGTAGTTTAAGTCATGATCATCCTCAGATTTTACCCTGGTATTCATCGACATTAATATGCACGTTTAAATATATCATCCTTGAATAAATTAAATATTAATCAATTAAACCCTCGATTACACAAACCATTAATTTAAAATTTGAATGCCGCTTTCCAATAACCTAGCTACTACTCACTTAAATTCATTATCAAATATTAGCTCTCTAAATAACCAATGTTTTGTTATCCCCGCGTTATTTCACTATAATTTAACATGCTCCTCCATTAACCATCAATTGCTTGGAACAATTAAATCCTAAAACTCAATGCATTCATAAGCCTAAAATTTCCATACATATCTTTTAATTCTATTTTAATTACTTATGTAAGTAAAACCTAATCTCAATATTAAACCCTAATCTCATATCTCTTCTCATATTGGATCATCATTACACTAACATTATACAACCAAGTTATACAACATAACCCTAACTAATACACAAAATAATACATAAATGTAAAGAGAGGGGGAGAAGTATACCTAGGCGGCCGGAGCGAGGTGGTGCTGGCCGGACTCGATGGGTGTCAATGGTGGTGGTAGTGATCTCACAGTGGTGGTGGTGGTGATGATGGGAGCTTGTGGTGGTGATGATGAGATCTAATGGTGGTGGTGGTGATGATGAGATCTAATGGTGGTGGTGGTGATAACAGGGAGGAGGTCGGACGGGCGGACGGGGAGCTCCGAAGTCGGAGGAGGTCGGACGGGCGGACGGGGGGAAGACTACACAGCGGGATCGGGGGCGGTCAGTCGCCGGAGCTGCGCGGGGGTGATGCAGACTGGAGCTGCGCGGGTGCGGGGTGCACCGCCAGAGTCGGGGGAAAACAGCACCGTGGAGTCGAGGGCGGTCAGTCGGCAGTAGGCGGGTCAGGGGAAGCTGTAGACCGGAGTCGGTTCAGTCGGCAGTAGGCGGCCGGACTGGATGCTGCTCAGGCCGGTGCGAGTCAGCCGGCCGGAGTCGAGTATAGTAGTAGGCGGGGGAGTATGAACCGGAGTCGAGTGTAGCAGCGGCCGAACTGGATCAGTCGGCCGGAGTGGAGTTGTTCCTTCAGGGAGAATAAAGGAAGAAGAAGAAGAATAAAGGAAGAAGAAGAAATTTGTATGGGAAAAATATGGAGGAGGGAGGAAAGAGAGAGAGAGAGGGAGTGTGATTCCCAATGTCTAGGGATTAGGGCCGGCTTGGGAGTTGTGAGGGTGATGTTGATGTTTTATAGGGAGATGTGTGAGTGATGTGTGGTGGGGATGCTCTCATTTAAATTGGAGGGCTAGGATTTCACATGGAGGAGTGGGTTTCTCCATGCAAAGGAAGGGGGGAAATGTTGACTAGGTCAAAGAATGGTAAGCTCTCCATTTGGTCATGGCCAATAAGGTGAGGACACCTAAATTAATAAATTACAATTAAGCCCCTTAAATTCGGAAAATTGCACGAACACATAAAATAATACAAAAATTATAGAAAAAATGGTGTTTGGTGATTTGCATGGTGAGGGAGTATTGCGTGTGTGGCATGGGTTTAATTTAATGGCCATTGGGATTAATTGGAGATTAAAATAGGATTAGACAAAATTGGTATCCTCGATTTAAATAGAATTAAAGTGTCCCGCGCTTTTAAATTAAATGGGGCACTTGGGGTCAAAATTTGGAAATGACACAAAGGTCAAAAATGGTGGGGGCTTGGAGTCAGTCTTGGACCCTTTAGTTGGTCCGGCTCAACGGGTTAAGTTGGTATCTCAAAATTGAGGGTAACGACACAGGTGTCCGACACAAAATTAAATATAGGATTTTAGGATACGGGAAGTTGTGCGATTAATTTAAGGACAACGGATTTGATTTTTGTGTGACGAAAAGTCCAGTGCCTAAATTGGTGAGTCAAGTCAGAAGTACAATAGTCCGATAGAATTTATGGGCTGATATTGGGCTCCGAATAATTAAGCAATGATAGGGCGCGCCAAGGGTCAAATTAAATAATATAACAGACAACTCTACTCTAAACCTCAACATCTGTTGCTAATCCAAAATTTT
This sequence comes from Iris macrosiphon, assembly GCA_036927795.1. Classification (NCBI taxonomy): domain Eukaryota; kingdom Viridiplantae; phylum Streptophyta; class Magnoliopsida; order Asparagales; family Iridaceae; genus Iris; species Iris macrosiphon. The sequence goes on from JAYESA010000015.1 coordinate 4,518,735, forward strand.
CTAAATCCAAACCTGACTATCTATAGAATTAATCGAGGGGGTTTACAGTTTCTTCTGCTCATGGATGGAATCAGCTACTTCCTGCTTGGACCGTGGGGCCTGAACATGAACTTTATTGGACTCCTTCTGCTCCGGGAAGAGGTAGCGAGTCCAAGTTGTGATGTGAGGAGAAGACCCCTCAGTAGATTTTTTCTTCTTCTTTGAAGATCTCTGGCAAAAGCCGTGGTGGCATAGCAGCTCCTGGTACACCGCCAGGATCTCGAGGTTCTCCGCTTCTAACTCTCCGAGTTTTTTATTGCTCGGGATATACTCTTCGTAGGGCTCGTCGCCCCAAGGAAGCTTTGAGACAGCATGCATCTCATGCAAAGCCAATCTCATATCGTCGTCGGGTGTAAAAAAAGGTTCCCGTATGAAGATTGTACAACTCCATCAGGGCAACAAATAGAGGACGGTTCACCTCCAAACCGTAGCATGTGCCCCTCACAGCAAAAAATAAGTCTGCAACTCTAACCTCCCACTCAAACTTCTTCAGAATCCACTGGGTCAGACGGCACCAGGAGACGTTATAATGAGCCAAGCTGAGAGATCGCAACTGCCCCGGGAGGTAAGTTCCCTTCTTGGTAACCCGATAGAGGAAGGTGCCCGCCGCGTATATACCGAGGTTTCATCCCAGATCACTTCCAACGAGACCAGACTTCAGTCCCAGCAAGGAGTACGAGGGTGACTCCTTCGTGCTATAAAATTCCCTCTTGTTCTTTCTAGTACCATACCAGATATTATCGAGGAGCGCTCCTTGTGGTTCAGGGGTCAAATTCTAGTCCATCTACCGTTGACCCATCATCACCTTCAAGTCTGATAAAGGTATGTGACGTTCAAAGGAGGAAAATGATATCTCCGTCTCACGAAACATAAATGACCAGTTCTCTCTGGTCATTCCCATGCCAGACTGAGAAGACTCCAATGTCACGCCCCGAGGCGTCCCCCGAGTCGTGACCGCCGTGCGGGCCTGGAATTGCGCCCGCACAAGGCTTTTAAATGATTTGCATAGCAAGCACATACTCAGAGTACGCAGATAAATTGAAACACAGATTTGAAACATAGAAAAGTTCTCTTTATTGATAATGAACATCTATTACAAACTCTTGAACGAGTTAGCTAATATGCCGAACGGCTTACAAAAGGGTTGACTCAAAATGAGATAGCAGTCCTGTACATTACATCCTTTTATAAACTAAAATGATAAAGACCTCTAGGCTGGAGGATCGCTTTGCCACGGAGCTGCATTTGTGTATGAAGAGTTGCAGGCTCCTGTTTCAAAATGCTTCGGGGGCGCGGTGAAGATGCGCCAACAGTTGGACTGGATCGGGTAGACGACTTCGGCTCCTCGCTCGGTTCGCCTTGGTGCGGAGAACCTGTTTCAACGAGGGTCAGCATATCGAAACATGCTGGTGAAGGCGAGCTAGCCTGACTATACCAATCAACACGTTGTTTAGTGAAGCATGCATATTTGGTTGGTTTCTATCTTGCCTTAGTTCATTTACAGTTAAGCAGCATATTGAATTTACTGAAATGAACGTGCCACCGTTCGGTGGATTTTACCTGACCGTCTGAATTACCTGCACAATACTTACCCTGCCTTCCCTGCCACGGAGACACAAGTTAGTATGCAACAGGTTTAAATATACACGATGCACACACGATGCATTGCAAGCCATATTCACACGATAAACACACGGGGCGTTGCAAGCATATACACACGAGGATCATTGGCTTGATGCCATATGGACTAGTCAAGGACATGAATAGCATGCAACGAGAAAACACGAGGAGCTCATAAAACACGATGCGTTGCACGTTATCCATTCCGCACACGATTTGACTATAAACACGAAGTCTGCCCAGGTCGGATCGGTGCCAGTGCCCCAGCGACCGTCCGCAGAACTTATATCCTTGTGCACAAGTTGTCCATGATCGAACACGATTATTAAGTTAACAGTTCATGCAGTTAAGGCAACACGAGTACACGACAAGCAGTATTGCATGATAATCAAGTATCCGTTCATGAAGTTTATTGACAAGCATAGTGAACCAAGTCTATTCTCTTTTATCTTGGTTTCTTTTATTATTACTTGGTATCGTTTGATCGGGGCAAGGAATAGTTCAAGCTTTTAGGTGTGAAGCTTGGAAGCAGGGCTAGCTAATCGGGTTGGTAGCCACTCACTTAGATTTTGGAAAGAAGAAGGAAAGAGGCGCTTCACGACTCCGTTCGCAAGCCGCCTACTGCTCGTTCACCTGCACACGAACAGCTCGATTAATACTTCTTCCTCTCTTTCCATTCTCGGAATAGAAGTGCAAGTCTATGAACGAAAACAATAAAAATCATCGAAACCGTTCAAGGAAAACAAGCAAATCCCAAAACCAACTCAAAGCACGAAAGCAACAAGCGACATCGAAAACCGAGGCAATAAAAGATAGCAGCGGAGAGGTCCCTCCTGACTCTGCCGCTAAGCCGATCCCGGGGGCGCAGTCCACTGAATATGGGAATCGATTCCGAAGAAACAAATCCATAACGAGGACGAGTTCTTAATTCAATCTATCCCGATCGAACGATACCGTCTTGTGTTTCTTAGCCGCGCTCTCCGCATCGGGAGAACGGGGCGCTACATCCTACCCAACTAATTGGAAGTTTCATCCCGAAACTTAGGAATAATGCTTACCGTTAGGGGTTATTACGTTACGGGCGATGAACAGGAAGATTCGGGCAGGAATTAATGGCATGGCCTAGATTGCCACAAGCGAGACATAACCCAAGTCTCTTACGACACTGACTGAAGGAGTGCCCACGTTTGTTGCAGTATTGGCATACTTGGTTGGGGTTTGTTTTGTGCTGACCACCATTGTTTCGGCGCTTTGCAGCAGTGTTTCCTCCATCGTTGCCTTGGCGTTTGTGATTGTAGGTATGCACAGCGCCGGTGGAAACGTGAGGATACTGTGGTTCAAGCGATAGGGCGTGATTCATGACTTCACACATTGTTCCGTACTGATTGTTGACTACGTGCGAATAGATAGCAGGGCGTAGTCCACCTTCAAACCTTCTAGCTCGGCTCGCTGCATCAGATAAATAGGCCCTAGCGAACTTCGAGAGTCGGTTGAACTCGGCGGAATATTGCTTAACTGTCATACTGCCCTGCCTCAGCTGCACGAAGTCATTTTCCATTTTGCGTTGTACTGGAGGCGGTATAAACTCCTCTTCAAACGCGGCACGAAAGGTCGTCCACGAGATCGCCTCCTCTCCGTGATCAAGTTGGAGAGATCGTCGATGCACGTCCCACCAATCGTGCGCGTCGAGGCGGAGCTGCAGTTGCGCGCAGGCGACGCGCCTATCTTCGGGGACCTCTAGCAGAGTGAAGTGGTCTTCAAGTTCTGCTAGCCAATCTAGAGCTACCACTGGGTCCTCAGTCCCGTTGAACGGGGTGTTACAGACTTTCTTGAAATGGCCCAAGTTGAAGGCAGTCACGTCCCTCGGCCTTGGGATTTGAGGCGTCTCCACTTTAAGCACGGGCTGTTCCACCGGAGTCGCTGCTGTTGCGGCAGAATGGTTGGCAGCCAAAGTCTGAACGATCTGTTGCAGGGCATCTACCTGCTTTTGTTGGACTGAGAATCGGGTCTCTAGATTACTCTCGAGCTTAGCTTGGCGAGCATCGTCTCGTTGCCGTTGCGATTCTAACATTTGCATTAACCGCTCAAGCGGGTCGACTTGAGACATGCCTCTTTGGCTCCGAGAGCTTCCCGAATTGCCTGAACTGCTCTCTTGTGTTTCGATCGGTGGTTGCGCTGCAGATTGCGCTGGATCCATTCCTTCAAAAGAAGGTAAATTACATTAGGATCATAATGTATTATGGACTTATTGCATGAACGTATCTCATTTTGGCCTAGCGAGTTCAAGAGTTCGCACAGGAATTTGATCGTTAAAGGAACTTTTCCAGCACGAAGTCTAAGGAACTTTGAATCTGTGCTCTGATACCACTATGTCACGCCCCGAGGCGTCCCCCAAGTCGTGACCGCCGTGCGGGCCTGGAATTGCGCCCGCACAAGGCTTTTAAATGATTTGCATAGCAAGCACATACTCAGAGTACGCAGATAAATTGAAACACAGATTTGAAACATAGAAAAGTTCTCTTTATTGATAATGAACATCTATTACAAACTCTTGAACGAGTTAGCTAATATGCCGAACGGCTTACAAAAGGGTTGACTCAAAATGAGATAGCAGTCCTGTACATTACATCCTTTTATAAACTAAAACGATAAAGACCTCCAGGCTGGAGGATCGCTTTGCCACAGAGCTGCATTTGTGTATGAAGAGTTGCAGGCTCCTGTTTCAAAATGCTTCGGGGGCGCGGTGAAGATGCGCCAACAGTTGGACTGGATCGGGTAGACGACTTCGGCTCCTCGCTCGGTTCGCCTTGGTGCGGAGAACCTGTTTCAACGAGGGTCAGCATATCGAAACATGCTGGTGAAGGCGAGCTAGCCTGACTATACCAATCAACACGTTGTTTAGTGAAGCATGCATATTTGGTTGGTTTCTATCTTGCCTTAGTTCATTTACAGTTAAGCAGCATATTGAATTTACTGAAATGAACGTGCCACCGTTCGGTGGATTTTACCTGACCGTCTGAATTACCTGCACAATACTTACCCTGCCTTCCCTGCCACGGAGACACAAGTTAGTATGCAACAGGTTTAAATATACACGATGCACACACGATGCATTGTAAGCCATATTCACACGATAAACACACGGGGCGTTGCAAGCATATACACACGAGGATCATTGGCTTGATGCCATATGGACTAGTCAAGGACATGAATAGCATGCAACGAGAAAATACGAGGAGCTCATAAAACACGATGCGTTGCACGTTATCCATTCCGCACACGATTTGACTATAAACACGAAGTCTGCCCAGGTCGGATCGGTGCCAGTGCCCCAGCGACCGTCCGCAGAACTTATATCCTTGTGCACAAGTTGTCCATGATCGAACACGATTATTAAGTTAACAGTTCATGCAGTTAAGGCAATACGAGTACACGACAAGCAGTATTGCATGATAATCAAGTATCCGTTCATGAAGTTTATTGACAAGCATAGTGAACCAAGTCTATTCTCTTTTATCTTGGTTTCTTTTATTATTACTTGGTATCGTTTGATCGGGGCAAGGAATAGTTCAAGCTTTTAGGTGTGAAGCTTGGAAGCAGGGCTAGCTAATCGGGTTGGTAGCCACTCACTTAGATTTTGGAAAGAAGAAGGAAAGAGGCGCTTCACGACTCCGTTCGCAAGCCGCCTACTGCTCGTTCACCTGCACACGAACAGCTCGATTAATACTTCTTCCTCTCTTTCCATTCTCGGAATAGAAGTGCAAGTCTATGAACGAAAACAATGAAAATCATCGAAACCGTTCAAGGAAAACAAGCAAATCCCAAAACCAACTCAAAGCACGAAAGCAACAAGCGACATCGAAAACCGAGGCAATAAAAGATAGCAGCGGAGAGGTCCCTCCTGACTCTGCCGCTAAGCCGATCCCGGGGGCGCAGTCCACTGAATATGGGAATCGATTCCGAAGAAACAAATCCATAACGAGGACGAGTTCTTAATTCAATCTATCCCGATCGAACGATACCGTCTTGTGTTTCTTAGCCGCGCTCTCCGCATCGGGAGAACGGGGCGCTACATCCAATGCGTCACCAAATAAGAAGTACGGCTTCTTAAAGGTGCCGCTGTCATCCCCAACAGGGATCTCCCCTGAGTTTATCTAGCTCAACAGGAAGGAAGGACTCTGCTCACCAATCTTCTGTTGTCGCCCAGGCGGAAGATCATTATTAATCTGATTATGGACAATCGCAACCAGGTCCCTTAGATTCATATTCAAGGGTAGCACGTTCTTCCCAAGGACCAGTTTGTCAGACGATGTGGTGGGCAAAGTCACTGCAAAAACCATAAAAGAGTTTGGTCAGAAATATTTTATAATGATATACATATGCGGCCCAAGCACCCATGCGACCGAGTCGGCCATGCGGCAGAACTCGCCTATGCAGCATAGGCTCCCATGAGTCCGAGTCAGTCATGCGGAAGAACCCGTCCATGCGACAGGCAGCCATGCAGCAGAACTCGTCCATGCGGCTAGGTTACCTCTGCGGCAATGAGTAGTTGGAGCATAGACGTATCCATGTGTCCAACGGTGCACACGTGTCTCTGTGTTCTCGAGTGTTCATCTCCTTCACAGAACCTACCCTCAATAGGCGACTGGACGTCGGCGGGGAACGACGGAGGGTCTGCCGCAACAGAGCGACCCTTGCACTTACTATTGGCCTTTTCCTTGCCCTTGGGGGCCCTCTTGGCAGCGGTGGCGGCAGAGGAGAAAACCTTGGGAGCCATGGCAACAATAAGGAAGAGAAAAGAGAAAAAAGAGTTTGGAGAAAAAGACTTCTCCCTCTCTCTCTCTCTCTCTCTCTCTCTCTCTCTCTCTCTCTCTCTCTCTCTTCCCTCTATATATAGGGGGGACTATACGGCAACGGATGACGACGACGGCTGTTCGAATCCCGATCTGCGATCCACCTCGATCCACGCAGCGACAACAGTTGGCTGTGACTCCTCGTTAGTTGAGCCACTCTATCCATTGACGGTGCAGAATTCCAAGAGATCCGCACAAAGATCAAAGCAAATCTTCTCATTTAATGATCGGACAGCCTGTCAGAGACAACTATACAACAATGAGACTATGCGACATGACCTTTATATGCTGCCAATAGCGCTCGTCCATGCTTCTTTTCAAAGTATTCCAAACTTGTCATTTTGGAAACTTTGAATGGGCTCTTGTAGAAGCATAAAAAATTATGTAGGCCGCATAAAGGTCATGCCCCCTCAACAAGCCGCAGAGAAGACACATGCGGCCTGATCAACCAACTCATAGAGAAGCCATATGCGACATGATCAACCAAGTCACAGAGAAGCCATATGCGGCATGATCAACCAAGTCACAGAGAAGCCGCATAGTATACTATATGCGGCCTGAACGACCACAAAGCAGGAAGACCAAATAAAAATCCTTCGACACATGTTTCGATGTCTGTCAGAAGCTCTAACACATAACTCATCACTCTGAGATGCTTCGAGACTCGTGAAGACGATGGTTCAAAAAAAGATAACAAGTCACATCAGTGCATTAATTGCTTCGACAAATTTGCCATGCCACGTGTTCCCTCGTATGTGGCTACGTCCCATGCGGCCACAACGCCATGCGACCTCGCCAACATGCGGCCAAAGTGCCCATCGACCAAGGCCAGACGAGAGTTTACATACGACCTCTCCAACATGTGGCCAGAGCGTCCAGACGACCAAAGGCCAAACGAGAGTTCGTATGCAACTACGACAATATGCGGCCAAGCTACTATGTGGCCTCCAACTTACAAGATCTTTCCGTTACAACTGTAGAGATCTTCGCACAGTTGGTGCTGACTACGTGTGCAACTGACCAAGTCACGCACACAACGGGTTAAAAATAACCCCGAGATCTCTTCAACAACATATCTCAACCAAGATCACGTGACAATCTGTCCATGGCATGCGGCGACAGTTGCAACCGCATTCTGTTGAAGGAGCCTTATGCGGCCACCAAACAGAAGCATATGTGGCACCATATTCCATTAGCACGATGGCTATAAATATGAGCAACTTGAACCTTCTAAGGGATGATTTTTTTCTGCTTTAGAGAGAGCATACCGAGACGAACAAAGAGAGAACGTAAGCTTCCTCACTCTGCATCGGATCGTCCACGGAGTAAAGGAGACGCCATAACACTCATTGTCTGTCCCACACCCCAGATAAAAAAAATATTGTACTTAGATTGTCCGTCCATGACCTCTTTGTATTTTCTTTCGTTTGTTAATTAAATCAAGCTCTCTTAGAACTTTCGAATTTAATGATGAACATAAACCAAACGCATTTGTCCCCTGCAAGGGAAACAAGAAAGTGGATGTATTCCTATATCAATTTTATCATTGAAAGTCCAAATCTAAATTTTTCCACACTTACGATTTACCAAACAACCCTTAAATAGGACAATCAAATTAAAGAAGTAGAGGCCTTCGGTTTTAAATTCTAATTTCAGCCCAATTCATGAAACCAAACACCCCTATCCATTTTTTGTACTGGGCCTCGTCTAACGCACGCGAGTTCCGCGTGCACTTCCTTCGTCTTCAAGATCTGAAAGAATAGTAGGGGAAAAAAATCGAGAGGAAACTAGGAAGCTCAGAAAGAAGAACTGAAGAAGCAGAAAAAAGTAAATCCCAAAGTAAACCCCAAAATTCTTCAGATTTGCACTCTACAATGAACTCGGATCTCAAAGCTTCTCGTTCTACTCCCATCAGGTAAGTCCCACTAGTTCCCTCTCCGTAATTTTATGTTATTGTAGGGTTGCAAATCCTAAATTAGGGATTTGAAAGAATGGGGATTCATTCCATTTTTCTCTTTTTTTGGTCCCTTGAATCTAACCTATTTTAACATTGCCCCCAAATATTTTTTAATATACTTTTTGGGAGCAATGTCAAATAGGCGCAGTATCGGAAGCAAAGACACTCCAAAACACGGTGCGTGTCGGACACTTATTGGACACGGCTAGGAAATGTCAAAATTGTTTCCCGTGTACGGTTTTGTCGTGTCCATATCTTGTTGTGTCCTTGTCCGTGCAACATAGGAAAATGGTGACGAGTAATTTAGGTGGGCGTGACTGGTGTCAGAGCTACTAACATCTGCAAGTTTCTAAAATTGGTATCATGTCAAATTTATGCCCTTGGTCCTTGCAAAGCACAGAGAAGCTGTTCCGTTCCAATTTTAGGTTCTGAAACCAGGGGTTCAGGTGTAAGGCGGCTAGGGGATAGTTTGTTCATATTTGAAATGGAGCATTTGTTGTTTCCACTGACATTTTGGACAATGGCAAACATAATCTCGTTTGCTTCCCAACATTTGCTTTTCCCACCATACAAGAAGGCAAAAACATGGTTGAGAGTGATTTGTCATGGTTGTGATTATGCAAACATAATAAGAAAGTGATATTATTTATCGTAAATTGTTTCTCGACTTGTTGGGGACCTAGTTGCTACTGAAAATGCATAAATATAAATATTATTAAGATATAATGTATAAAATATGTATATAGATACTTTTAATGTGTATATAGAACCGTATCCATGCCCTTACTCATATCCTAATCATTCCTAATAGATGTCGTATTTCAAATCCATATTGTGCCCATATCCGAATCCATGTCCGTTCCTATGCGACCTAGTGAAGAATTAATGTCATAACGATACTGCAGTAGAGAAACCATCTAGATTAGAAGCTAAAACAAAACAATTCTATACTTCTCGCACAAATGTAAGCTCTCTTTTTTAAGTAGACGAAGAAAGTGTGCTTAATGATGCTTATCGTTCGTATATGCCAATGTATAAATGGTTCTAACATGATAATAATGTAGAAGTATAGAAAATATTCGCAGAAAATAAACTTCATAGACAAGATGCGTACTTTTCCAACCATAGAGGAGTATCGCGTACTTTCTCAACTCAAAGAGAAGTGGCACAGATGAGTTCTTCTTTCTTTTTTGATTACCTTCCTCGCATATGTATAAGACCGAATCCATTCGATTTCTAAAAAAGATTACTAATCCTTAACTTTTCGAGGAATCCATTAAAGCGGTACGTGAGCTGGGTTCAGAACGTCGTGAGACAGTTCGGTCCATATCCGGTGCGGGCGTTAGAGCATTGAGAGGACCGGGAAGGACGTACCTCTGGTGTACCAGTTATCGTGCCCACGGTAAACGCTGGGTAGCCAAGTGCGGAGCGGATAACTGCTGAAGGCATCTAAGTAGTAAGCCCACCCCAAGATGAGTGCTCTCCTATTCCGACTTCCCCAGAGCCTCCGGTAGCACAGCCGAGACCGCGAGGGGAGAATTTCCACTACCGCTGGCAGGCCAGCCGGGCCGTGAGCGTGGTGGGAACGGGCTTCCCAAAAAGCCAGCCCCGGCCGGTCGGTTTCGGGTACAGGTACCCTTTTGTTGAAGGTCGTTCGAGCTTTTCCTGGGAGTATGGCATGGGTTACTTCAGCGCCGTAGCGCCTGGTACTCGGACATTGGCTCGAGGCATTTCCTCTACCCCTTCTTATCCTGAAAAAGCAAGGTCACCTTGCGTCCTTGAACCGATAACCATCTTTCGGCTAACCTAGCCTCCTCCGTCCCTCGGGACCAACAAGGGGTAGTACAGAAATATTCACCTGTTGTCCATCGACTACGCCTTTCGGCCTGATGGATTCCACCAACTGAACTTCAACTTCTACTTGGTTGATTAATTCAGGGGCAGTGCTGGAACATAATCAAGGATGACCTCCATCTCTCATATGGTTGTTTTTCTTAACAGGCTGCTTGACTTTCTGAGCTTTCTTTCCTGCTGTGCTACCTGTCCTTTGACGGTCGAAAAGCAAAGTGACCTCTTCATCTTCTGGCATTACGTCTCTCAACTAGCCCACGGAGCTCTTCGGAACGGATACCCATCTCTTTGAATCAAACCTTTCCCAGGATAGAAGAAAGGAGTGAACAAAGCGAAGAGCAATGGGAGATCGGGTGAGTCCAGTTTAGGTTTCGGAGCTCGCTACAGGACTACCTAGCTACATTTTTTAGCTACATTTTATCGCTCTGCTTTGTCGCTTCGCTCCGTCGCGAGCCTCCGGTCCGGCATGTCCTTACATGCCGCCACGGTGCCCGGCATAGCCGGTGGGGAGTTCGTTCGGCTTTCAGCTCTTCGCTCATCGCCTTCTTGGCTCAAAAGGAGAGCTGCGAACTTTTCTCAACTTATCCACTTCAGGCGTGATAGACGCATGACATCTCTTCTACAGTATACGAGGAACTGTAGTCGAGGCAATCAAATCCCTGACAACAGGGTGATGATTACTACTACGTGGCAGTGGGGCAGCGTGACGGTTATAAGAGCCAAAAGATACGCACAAGCTGTCTCTTCTCAACAAAAAGTACGCAAAAGTGTCTCTTCTCAACAAAAAGTATGCACATACGGTCTCTTCTTAACAAAAAGTACGCATAAGTGTCTCATCTCAACAAAAAGTACGCGAAAGTTTGTTTTCTTCAACAGAAAGTACTCAAGTCTTTCCTTTCATTGGAGGATGTGCCCGACGGCTGACGAATCTCGTGTAATTAGAGGCAATCATGCCCATGACATCAGGGTAATTATGATTCTTTATTTTTTTTTGAGGAAAGGAATTACGTGGCAGCCTAACCAGCATAAAAAGTGTGCGCATCTTCACGTTTCTCCTTGCCGAGGAAGAAATGTGTACATATTTGTTTATTTTTAACTGACAGTAGACGGTTATCAATTCGAGGGGATTACGTGTATTTAAGGTCGTGATTCTCAAGAAACGTGTGCAAACAGTTGTCACCACGACCAAAGCCTTCCTCGTACAGGTGGCCACGTGTCAAACTGACCTTAATTTGTGTACGCACTAGGCATAACGTGGGTGACAGTTATCCATATACGCTCGTACAAAATAACAAACAAAGTGTAAATTGTTCATTTGGTACGCAAATGTTAAAATAACCGTTTCAAGTGCCAAACGACTATAAATATTGGAATCAATGCTATTCCAAGGGACATAAGCATAGTGCTACGTGCCAAAACCTTCTTGTTGTCAAGTTCTCCAGTGATTAAGACTTAATATTTCTTCTTTTTGTGTCTAGTGGTCCAAAGAGTAAAGTAATCGACTGAAGAGTAAAGTAATCGACTGCAGATTAGATCTCCATAACTACTATTTTCTCATAATTTTGTATTTAGATTATTGTTTAGGATTTTTCTACTCTTTTTAAAGTTTGTAATAAAAGTTTATACAACTTTTGTTTATGGCAAACAAATAACAAGTAGAACCTTAACATTATCTGTTCTAAATCCATTTGCACATTCTAATCAGACTTAGGTCTCGCATGAATGCAACCTGATACCAGCCTAATATAAGCCTTGAATGAGAAAAATGTTAAATTGACTACGATTAACATTGGGAAATTACTAAAATATTTTTGGAAAATTATTAGTAAAATAACAATCCTTGATTAGAACAAATGATTTATGCTAAAGATTGTTTGAAGTGAAGTTTGTATATAAATTTAAAACTAAAAGAAAAAAATGAGAACTTATCCGGCCTTCAGATTTGGCAAGATTCGATCGTCTGCACTTAAGGACAGTTCGTTGCCTTTTGTGGTAGCAACTTGCGCTGTCATCCAATAGCAATATAAACCCCTTTCACCGAAAAAAACTTTGGACCACGATCTCTTATGGGTGTTGACAAACCGCAACAAAAACCACGAAACCCGGAAGCAAAACTTGTAGAAAAGTATGAAAGAGATTTTTGTTTTGCATTTTTTCTCTGAAGTGTCTGTCTTATATATGCTTCTATCGTTTTGGTTTTAAAAAAAAAACTATTACTATGAAAATAAATCTCATGCAATAAAATTAGTATATTAGTCTAACGACTACAACGATTACAAAGGAGAAATGAGTCCATTACCCATGTGCTAGTAGCTAGTAATTATAACTATAGAAGTAATGACCATTGTCCATTAGTTGTTGTTATACTTGTTAGTAACAACTAGAGGAGATAATGTACGCATTATCCATGTACATTATTAGCTTATAATACCCAATAAGTGAAATGAACACATGTTCATTAGCATTGTAGTTATAAAAATAGCTATAAAACATGCGTTCAACAAATGTTTAACAATAATTACTCTTGATATTATTGCTAATTTGATAATATTTTAAAATTTATAGTTATTTTGACAATATTATTGCTAATTGTCATGTGTCTATTTCATTTCTTAGACATTATTAGCTAATAATGTGCATGGATATTGCATACATTATCTTCTCTAGCTGATACCAGCAACAAATAGTGGACAACGAGCCAATTCATTTTGTAGCTATAATTACACATGGGTAATGTGCTCATTTCTCCTTTGTAAATATTCTAACCGTTAGGCTAATATACTTGGTTTATATCATGAGATTTATTTTGATATTAATGATTTTTTTAATAGCCAAGGTGAGAAGCCTATATAAGACATCTTGAGAGAGAAAAGAACAAATCTCTCTCTCTCATACTTTATTATAAGTTGTGTTTTCTTGTTTTCATGGTTTTCGTCGCGGTTTTTCAATGGTTCCTAGGCTCAAGTTATGTGGTCTGTCCCCAATAGGAGTTTGTGTTCCGACAGTTATCTGTTGGAAGTTGTATCAATTTTGGATGACAAGCCTAGGTGCTACCACGAGAGGCGCTACTACCACAAGAGGCGGCGATCTATCTCTAAGTGCAGACGATCGAATCTGGCCAAACCTGAAGGCATGATAAGTTTTCTTTTTTTTAATTTTAAAATTATATATAAACCTTATTTGGTACAACTCCTTAGAATAAATCATTTTTACTAATCGAGGCTTATTATTATTACTAATAATTTTTCAAAATATTGTAGGAATTATAACACTTAATTCATAGGTTGGTTGGGTCAAGATCAATTTGTGTATGTCAAAATTGTCTCTGTTGTGGTGTCATAACCTTTTATACACATTCACTTGTGAGTCGCATATCTTACTAGATACAAGGTTTTGACCAAATATGACAAAACTATATTTGTCCTTGTGAGAATTTTGTGTTAATGCAACAAGAACAAGAAGCTTACCAGTGAAATCGTGTTATCCCCCAAAAAATAAACAGTAACATATACCTAATACCCCCATAATTTTTTTTTTCTGTAACACTTCTTTTTTCCGAGCGTAGTTTGGGCCTAGCTATGTTGTCCGCTTTTCACTAAGGAATTGAAAGTTTGAAACCTTCTGAATATAAACCCTGTTAACAAGATATAATCGCTCTTTTGTATTGATTGCAATTGTTGGAACTCACACTTGCTCCACAACTGAACACTACTTGTCAGTACTACGTAATTTAATATTCTAACTAAATGGTAACTGGAACTGCAATTAGCATGGTAACGTTAATGCCGTGTATATTATTTTAGTCTCTTACAAAGTTCGATTAAATATTTTTATATATTTGCACAAGCATTCTTTGTGTTCCCATAGACTAGTTTTCTGAGTATTTTTTCATAGAGACCTTTATGTTGTCAGTGGTGGATAAATAATTTATTAAACAACTTTTTATCCGTGATCTCGATTCCACTTCATCATACTAGAACAAACTCGAGCTTGATGAAAGTATGCCCATCAGTATCATTTCTAATATCCTATCCTGTCATATAATAATTGTGCTGTCCCATGATGCATAAAAAACTGATTTTTGCTGATTGTTCACACGTCACTCAATTGTGGATTGTTACTTAACTATCTATCCTTTTGTGCACATTGTACATCAAATAATGTTCTTCCTTTCAGGCACACACCCTTACAAGTAATACATGTGATTGGCAACTTCATGAGAATATGGTCTGTTTACTCCATGTATCACTATCTATCCCAGCAAGGAGAGCCGGTAGTAGTTTTTCTCTTCAGCTGTTTGGTTCCAGCTTCTATCATCTTCCTTGTGTTGCAAAAGCCTTGGAAGGGAAGACCTCTACCCAATTCACAGGTATAGACTATCATGCCTATATCTGGAATGCAAGTGTATCTGCTTTTAATCAAATCAGTTTGGTGTCTGCCATCACATTTATTCTGAAAGCACATTAGCATTTCAGGTTGTACCATCTGTTGTTAATGGAGGAATATTGTCTTTATACTTCGTAGTATGGGGGAAAGGTCTATTGTCCTGTGGCCCACTTGTGTAAGTAACCTAGTACGTGATTGAATCTTATCTTATATACTTTTGGTTTACATATCAGTTAAATTGTGTAACCTTTTGATGATTACATTGAAAAGCCTAGCCTGCTATAGGAATTAAGTATTTTGGGGATTTAAGAACTTGTTGAATGTTTATTTCCTCTTTCTCAGTGATGCATTTTGATGGTCTTGTCTTATTTTATTTGCATAAAGGGCAACTTTACTGAATATTCATAGTAAGAATCTTTTATTACCCTAGTGGAGAAGATTTGCAAACAACGAAAGCAGTTTTGAGTTTCTGATAATCTGCCTTAAGTGTCAAGCTTATAGTTTCATGACATGGTCTACTGGAATTGTCCTCCTAATATCTATTTCATTGTCTTTATAAACCATATCTGTGAAGTTAGTTTTGATTTTACCCCGTTCGATTGGTATTGGGACTTCAGTGCTCTACTGGCGGAGTATGCTGGTGCTGTTCTTGGAGTTCTATCTGCAGTACTGTATGGACGGCGGGTGAATGTGTGGAAGAAGGTAATTTTTCTCAAGATATTCATCTTTAAGTTTCCGTTTCTATTACCGGCCGAATAATGACACAATTGGTGCCATATGTCCCATGATATCTCAAAATTAAGCATGCTGGGCAACCAGCTTGGTTGACCCTTTTACTAATATGTTTGCTTCTCATCTTAGTTATCAAGCTTGGATCGTAGCTCCAAAGATAAGAGTCAATGCCTGCTATTCATCTATTTGAATTTTGGATGATAGCAATGTTCCTGTAGTTCATAGGCTTTGATATCTTTTGCATCCATTTAATGATTTACAATAATTATTCCTCCTCCCTAAATGGTAATACTTTGTTGATGTCTTTCTCCTAGACTGGTACATGAATTAGAAGGTCACTGTACATGCAACCCAATTTGTCAAGTGAATAACGTACTGATACTTAGTTGTATATTTTGTAGGTCTGGGTTATTCTTTGCAGGATTCCTTGGGCAGATGAATCTTTTTGATATAAACATGTGATGTAGCGTTGTGTGTTTTGTAGGTTGGTGGTCTTGTTGCGATGCTGGCTTCATATTATATCTTGTCCAGAGGGTGGGCCACACGATCATATTCTCCATTCTGTATCCTTGTATCGAAGCTTGATTGTAACTTGAAATTGAATACTTGGAGCTGATAGTGTTGACGAAATTAGCTTGAAAGGAATAGTTA
This sequence comes from Iris macrosiphon, assembly GCA_036927795.1. Taxonomy (NCBI): domain Eukaryota; kingdom Viridiplantae; phylum Streptophyta; class Magnoliopsida; order Asparagales; family Iridaceae; genus Iris; species Iris macrosiphon. The sequence continues at coordinate 4,534,824 of JAYESA010000015.1, forward strand.
TCCTAGACTGGTCTATAGGACGTCTTGATTCATATTATATATTGTTCAGAAAGCATGCCACATGAATATTTTGTCCTCTCTGTATCCATAACTTCAAAGCTTGGTTTTGAAGTTAACTTGATCTTGAATAGTATGATCTGATTGAGTGGATGAAATTAGCTTTTGTTATCCTACAGGTCTTGTTATGATTTGGCATGCTAACATGAAGAGGATCTTAACTTGATATTTTAGATATAATTGGTTCAGAGCCATTGGTTCAGGCAAAACAGACTGTGGGAATTCAAGAAATGTTAGTACCCATTTCAGCTGGAATCTTGTCTGCTTTGAGAAGAGTGATAGCACGACGCGTTTCACTCAAGGTATTATCCTACGTTTTCAGCATATTAGTTAATAGATAAGCACATATAATCAAATTACCAAATTAAGGCTTCAATTTATTTTCAGAATCAACTGAAAAGGCGACTTCATGCAATAACTTTTACTTCAGCGACATGCTTCCTTTTTCCTCTTGCTATGTGGGATACAATCTTAGTAAGTTATACATATTTTTTAATGTAGAGTTTATAGTGGTTTACTGGTAAGTAATATATCTCCAAGTGTTTTTGCTATGAAATTTCTTGTTCTCCTTTCTTCTTGGTAAAGTTATTTATGATGGCCTTATGGTTGCTCAACTGCAGGGTTCAACATCTGATAGCATTGTTAAGTTTCAGCTTCCAAGTTGGGCATATTTGAGCACAGTTTTGTTTGGCATTGTCTTTATGTTCTATGTTGACAATATCGCTGAGGAAAGGTAAGTTGCTGCAGTCCATGCTGATTGTTTATTGCCCTGTGGGAAGTTTATTTTAGTTGCTTCACATTTATGGTTTTCTTCTGTGTCCAAATGACGTACTTGATGGAACCAAAACTTAAAAAGGAACTTCGATTTATTCCAGCACACAAGAAAATATGTGCAAAGAATGTGTTAGGGCCAAGAAGAAAAAAATAAATAGACACAGTGGGGATGAACAAATACACTGGAAATTTATGTACTTGGATAAAACCAACATTAATGCTTTGCCTCAGTGGATGTAAATGTCATTGCTTGCTGTTTAGGTTTTCATAGGAGAATTGACCTTGTTCCCCCCTACAAATGCGCCAGACTGATTTGGGAATGCTTTAGGCAGTCCTTGGTTTGGTGGAAGGTGAGGGTAGGAAAATAAATTGAAAGTGTTTCATGTAGAAACTTGATCCATTTACATACGATCAAGTTTCATTTTTCTTTCCCTTCTCTCACTTTGCAACCAAACACATCTTAAAGGAAAATTTAAGAGTTTTAAGTCACTCTAGCCCCAAGGATAAGCCCATTCTACTTCATATATATATATATATATATATATATATATATATATATAGCCCTTCTTTTTCCATCCGTGGTTTAAACAAAATTTAGTATCTTTCTCTTGCACTATGCCCTTGCAGAATCCACACATGTAAGGCCTTTGTATCTAATCTGAATTTGCTTTGAGTAGATAGAAATATAGAATACATTCACAAATGAACATATATGGACGGGAATCATGGATTACTATTGTTGAATAGTTAACACTCCAAATCATAGCAAGGAAGCATGCGGATTACTAAGGTAAATTTATGGGGTTTTTCTGGGTCCTCTAGATTTTGATATGGAAGGGAATATTCTCCAAAATTTCTAGACCATGAGAGCACAAAAGTGGGGAAAGGTGAGAAGAGGCAGAAGGAATGTCCTCCAAACTTCGTTTTAGCTAAACTGGAAAATCTTCGGAGAAGAAAAACTAATAAAAAATAATAATACTTCAACTAAAGTTCGGGAGGAATCATGGAGGGACTAGGATAAAAGGTCCTTGTATGTTCTAGTAATTGTAATCCTTTCAAGTAATGCTTACAGCTGTTCCAGGATTGAAGGGTGTACTGGTTATCTCTATCTTTGTTTGATTATTGTTACATAACAATCTTTTTTTTATTTTATAAATAGTGATTTTCCTTTCAAAAGATATTGTGTGGATGGATTGCCCGTGCTGGTGGCTTAATGCCCGAATGCTATCTATTCACATTCATTGTTTTTCTATTGCCTTCATAAGCTTGGAAGTAATATTTTGTTCATCAGCAACTTTGTTGCTATTAGGTGTATTTGTTCTTTGCTCCTTCCCCCACAGGTCTTGATTTTTCTTTATTAGCCTCTGTTCTAAAAGGCGGCCCAGGCACCCGCCTAGTCCCGTTGACGCTCGACTATACATGTTATCGGGTTTTATGGACTTTTTCTACAATTTTCAGTAGGTTTTTTTAGATTTTTTTTTTTTAACCGCCTAAATCTAGGCGGCCGCCTAGCACTTTTCACAACCTTGTTATTAGCTACCTAACAAACACCTATTTCTGTTGTATAACTGTCACATCTTTTGTTGCTATTCACATTAATGTTTTTTTTTTTTTGCATTTTCATTACCTTTGTAAGTTTGGAAGTAATAGTCTGTTCATTAGAAATTTTGTTAGTATTAGGTGTATCTTGTGTATTTGCTGTTTGCTCTTTCCCCCACAGGTCTTGATATTTCTTTATTAGCTAGCTAATAAAGCACCTATTTCTATTGTATTACTGTCACATTTATGGATCCGTTTCCCCTCTCCTTCCTCTACCATTTGCCTTTTTATCTCCATATTAATTTATTTGTGAAACCCTAAAGGGACCCTAACTTGCTTATGCAACCATTATCTTGCAGATTGCACCTTGTTTTCTCTTCTCCAAGGCATTTAATGGTTGCAGGGGGATGTATTATTGTAATGGAGATGACATACAGAATGGATTTCTCTCTACTTGGCTTTCTTGTTTGCTGTTCAGTTTTGGGGCTCGGTATGTGTCACGAACCTCTTGTTTCCATCTTATGTTTCTGAATGAGATCATTCACATGTTATTTTTAATTGATCTCTTGTATAATGTCAAATTGAATATTAAGAGAAATACACAACAAAATTCTTCTTTCATAATATATTGTTAAGATTGAAATTGTCCTGGGGAAGATGTAAATTTTCAGCATCTCCATGTCATCTAATGGATTTATGCCCCAGAATTAAGTGTATTTATGATTATAAACTTTACTTTTTATATTGAGAAAATAAGACTCATTCAAAACTCAACGCAGCATACTGATATTTAATATTGTGATAATTTAGGAAGTTCTCACTATCTGCTGCTCCATTTTGGGAAGTTTTCAGGGTTTGTCGTATAAAACTACATGATTGTTCTTAGTGTTGTTTTATTTAGACTCTATATAGTCAAAGCTTCATTGCCATCTAATGTTTGAATCTTGTGGACTCTATAGTCTATACTACCTACTTATTATGAAACTTAAATGTCTGCTGTAGGTAGCCTTTCTATAATATAATAATACATGTCAATTAAGAGAACCATGGAAATTAACATACTTATCCTTTGCATATAATATTATTCATCCCACAGAAATACTTTTCATTTTAATGCACAGAGAAACATGAACTTGCAATTCTGGATGACTAATGATTGCATAGAAGAGATAATTCTAGTAGGTACCGGATTTATGAACTACAAAGTTGAGCAATATAATATGGAACGAAATTCCATAGTTACTATAGGGTAGTCCATGCTTGTTTCTTGTATCCTTAGAAACTGTTATAATATGGAACGAAATTCAATAGTTACTATAGGTAGTCCATGCTTGTTTCTTGTGTCCTTAGAAACTGCTATGGTGCCAGCACCGGGTGATTCACAAGCTTATTACACACAAGCAAGTAAAAAAAATTTTAATGACCCCAAAACAAATCATCGAATGAATATATGGTACGGAACAGGTGCAATGGTTAGAATATGCCTTTATTTGGTTTAGCAAGCTAATTAAGGCATCCATAGGAGTATAACTTGTTCATCATCATACAACGTGGTCATTATGGCTCATTCATGTGGAAAATGATGTTGATTGGCTATGATTAATGTCTTACTTAGAAATGCACAATGAATTTGGAAATGAAACTCAATTGTGTTGTGCATGATTATGTAGTTTATATCCATGTTTAAACCATAGTTACCTGGAACGCAGTAGGTCTTGGGTCATGGTACGGGTTCGGGAACGTGGTATGCTAGTTGTATTTATTTTCGGTAGAGAGGGGGTACGATGAGTTGGTTTGCCAATCCGGTTCACGGTATCCTAATTGGGAATTGGGACTCATACTAGTTACTTGTTCAAATTTGACTAGATAATTATGTCATATACAGAAAGAAAATCAAATATATAACATAAGAAAATTCAAAGTCATTAATTTACTTCATTTCATGTAAAACTTTAGCTTTCTCGGCCTTTTTGCTAATATTAAGTGTAGTATCTGTTCTTATTAGTTTAATATCTCAATATCTGATATGTGGGCCATGTGCTCACTACGATATTGAATTTCTTTCTTTCAGGGGGGATGGCCCACCTTCAGTAGCTTGCTATTGCAGGCCTTCAAGCGTCGCCCTTGCGTTGCACTTCTGCATGGGCCTGGCGCATTCCAACCTTTAAAAAAATAAACCCTCTACAAAAAAAAATGAATAAAAAAAATATGTAAAACTTGACTTTTCTTAGTCATACATTAATTTGGAACGCATGATTCAGAATAAAATGATGCCATATTAAGTTTTGATGTACAATATCATATTTGGAATATAAAATCATACATCAATTTGGTACGAGGAATGAAGGTCATGTCCACTACAGCCTCATTGAGGCGTCCTCAGAAGTTTGTTTTACTTTCTTCTACTACCTTATGGTTTGAGCTGAATAAAGATAAGGATTCATGCAACCGACCTCAAAACATTGGGATAAAGTCTTCGTTGTTTATTTTGCGACTTTATGGTTTTCTACTTTAACCATTGAGTTAGATTATTAGTTAACTATGCTAATATGTTACTTCAGTAAGGTCATGTAATCAATCATATACTCAGTGATTTCTCTAATGGTTAATCTACTCAAATTCTCGTATTTATGTGATGTCTTGTTTGTGCTTATAATATTCTTTGTGATCTTAATGAATTCTTCCTAAAGTGTTGTCCACTTATTAGGCATATTTGAAGCAACTTCCTTGGAACGTTCCAAAAGAGTTCCTTTAGATGGTCAAGAAATATCAGATGAAACATTTCAGGATCAACTGCAGATGTCCCCACTTCCAAGCTGACATATGGGTATAATGTCAATTTCTTTATTTGCCACATTTACTTCACTAATGTTAACTGTTACAGGTAACTGGGGTGCTGGACTTTATCTTGTGTCTCTCAATCTGATGTGGAAAAAAAGTTTGAAAAGATGTGACCAATACAATTTAAAATTTTGGCTTTCTTATTTCAAGTTTTTTGGGTGCCGTCCACATTAATGTAGATTGTAGTCAAGTCTTTTAGATGCTCTTACCCATTTATACAAGGTAGCCTTGTGATATTTAGCTGCTAATTTGGTTTTAGGACTAAAACTAATATGTAGGGATTGCTAACTTATTAAAATTGCGAAATTTCTTTAAAGAAGTATTCTCTAAATCATCAGAGCAACTAACAACATTAACATGACCTTGGAAGTACTAGCAGCTCGTTTAATTCTTGGTTCTAGCATATGTTAGAAAGATCCAAGCTTTCATGTGTTCTTCTTCAAGGAAAAGCTGTTAAGCTGCCTCAAGATTATAGGCCCTCATAGTGAATCCCTGTTGACTATTGAGGTTTAGTTATCCAGAATATCTATGTAATCTTTGTACATTCCTTGTTTTTATTTTAAGGGAGAAGAATTTTACTTCTGACTATTCCATCCTCACCTTATTTCCATCTCTATCTAATCTGCATGATTGTTACTTTTCCTACATCATAAGCAATTTGTGCTCAACTCTCGCATCTCATTTGCTATCGAGTATGTGATAAACCCAGTTTTGATTTTGTCAAAAAATTTCAATGAAGTTCCCATGTATTGATAAGTGAAAGTCATAAGTAAACCCTTTCCTAATGTTTCATTTTGTCAGCTTTCCCTTCACCTCTCAATGATGTTTTGATTTCTTCAACCAAGTATGCATCTTTCTTTAGGATCATAAGATGGTAAGGTTTTCCATGAGACAGCACACCACTAGTTTTTGTTGTAAGGCCATCGTCATGTTGGAGTTTTCTGCATATAACTTATGATAGTTTGTGGGTCACTATTGGACATGCTGCCTCTACTTTAAGCATGTTGTTGAAACAGTTGAAAGAAACATCACTTTTTGGTAACATTGTAAAAAAATTTAGTCAATCAAAATAGTAACTATAGGTGTTAAATCTCCCATGTGATTAAACTCTGAGAAAACTTGAAGGTTTAGAAAATCAATCATTATATGTTTGTTGATTTGGACCAGTTTCTTTCATCTTGTACATTTTCTGGGCTACTGTCCTTCAAAAGAACCTGATTCCGGAAGCACATGTAATTAAGTACATATAAGATGCATAGATATAGATGTTGAAAGTAAATGTGCAGACGGGTTCATCTTAATTCTACATAATTATCAACAGGGTTACTGTGTATTTTAAGCTAAAAAAGTGATCTGTTGTATAAATTTAAGGATGTTTTATGTGTATTCCCATTACTTTATTTGAAGAATTTCTGTTTTAATGTCTCGATTTACCCTAAACTAATAATTTTTATTTTTTAAATATTTGAGTACTATTTTTATGGAAGGATTTATATCTTCATCGTTTTGTAGGATTCGATTGTCATGTTTCTTTCAAGATACATCATTGGAAACGGGAATATGGCTGAATACTGAACACATGGAACTTTAAACTCGGTAAGGTGTTCAAGAAAGGGAACGTTGTTACTTCAAATATCTTAATGTAAATTCTATATCCAGATACTGGACATTACTGTCAAGCAAAGCAGAAGAGTTCTCATTTCAAAACTAGTTTATAGGACTTTATCCAGGATCAAGCCGATCATATTAAATTTTCTAGCGTCCTTGTCAATCACGACTGCTGCTACTACTACTAGTAGTACCTATGCTTTTATAGTTAATACTTTTGAACATCACCATGTTAGATCATTCGCTTGTGCTAACATATAAATCTTTCAGTTGAAAATTTGTTTCCAGTCCTGAAGAGCTGCTTATTTTTGGCTCAGATGTTGCTGTCACAATTTCTCTGTAGTTATTATATTTTTGAACTACTATGAGATATTATGGTTAGATGCATCAAATGATTTTTGATGTCTGATATTTGCTTTGCAGGAAGCTTGTATCTGAAAATTTTATAACTCGTGTGCAAGACCAAAATATAGGGTGGGTGGCTGCAGAAATCCATGTGGGGGGTGTTTCTTATTTCCGCCAGAACTATATATAAAAAAAGATTATTTTCCTTGTAATTTTGCACACCTCAGTACTAGAGATTGTCTTATTGTTTGTACATAAAACAATTCAAATAGATGTGTTCAATTTGAATCATTTATTCAGTGGATGATGTACAGATTTTTTCCGTTCTCAATCCTCGATGTGTGTTTCTTGCTATATTGCAAGTGTGTTTGCATTCTCGCCTTTAGTAAGTATCTGCTAACTTCCTGGTTTAACTCATGAATGACTTGGAGGCAAGTTCTTGAGATTGTTTGGAGTTGTAGTGTAGTCGGTCAATAATTTCCTGGCCAATATATTATTGATGCTCAAGAATGCGAAGCAATTACAAGAGATGCTAAAAAGTTGTATAAGATCAGAAGTTCACCTTATAGGCAAGGAATCAGGTGCAAGGAGGTAGGGTTCAGCTAGACCTATTGGGTATATTTTGCATTCAGCATTCAATTAGGCTAAATGTTGAGAGCAGGAGTTTAATTGTGAACAAAAATTATTGATATAATTTTACATAAATTCTCACCAGACGAAGATTTGTCAACGAGCTTAAATGATTTACTTGGAATTTATGGAATATCCTTGCACTTCTTAAACAATAAGAAACTAGTGTTCATGGCGGAATCCAATGTGAAGAGTTGTAGATAAAAAAAAAAAACATGGACGAAGATTAATGGTAGATGAAATAAAATTTGAAATTTAAGTTTAAGCTACTCTGGCCTAGTATGTACTTACATAAACTGAAATTTCAATTATTTTATTTCTCTGAAATGCATCTTGATATATATACCATTTAAGGAGCTATAATAGATATAAATCCCTAAAAAAAGATTAATATATTAAGGGTTAATGTTCAAAATCTAGCTTAACAAAGAGATACATGATCAATCTCTAACCTAATATAAACTGAGAAATGATGCTGAAAATCCATAGGAATCTCATGAACAATTATTTTAAATCCCTCCAATGCAATCCAAATTTGTAACATTGTCCTCTATCATTCTTCCAGACTTTTGAAAGGTTTAGCTCCAGGTAAATCGTGTACTACTGAAAGCTTGAGAATGGAGGCGTGCCAAAGGAGATGATGACAATGAAAATGTGTAGCTCCAGGTAAGGTCATGGTACATTGGACGGGTAAGGTAAGGTCATGGTACATTGGACGGGTAGGGCGGAGTTCGAACCCCGCGTTAGGTGCCTGCGAGAGGGGGACGCTATCCGAGTAGTTAGTGTAGGTTAGGAGGGGAGGTACGGTAGATTATATATATATATATATATATATATATATATATAATCATTCACAAGTATGTGTTCAAGATTCAACTCAAATGTGTCACGTCTTAATTTTGGAGAATTGATAAGTTTATGGGATGTGATGTCGTATAAATCTAAGTTGCACTTGTATAAAGTATGAACGTGACCGACTAATGGACGATGATGAAGATGTCTGTGCGATCAGCTGAACTGAGGTCCTCGACTCGGTCGAGCGAAATACGTAGAAATGTCTAAGGACTGATGACTGGAACACTCTGAGCTCAAGGGGTGAATAAGTGACGGACCTGAGGACACCGCTCGCCTCGTGTGAGAGCGGTAAGTGCGAGCGGCCCAGACGACCGGTCCCGTAGGAATCCCTCGCCACGTGCAAGCGGTTGATGGGTACCGGTGTCAAACAAGACCCGCTTGTGGGAAAAATAATCTGCTTGCGGGCGTCCGTGGCGATGATGAAGTTGTCCGTGCGAACTAGGATTCACACGAATGTCTGAGAAAACATGATAACTGGCACATTCTGAGTCCGAAAGGAGGCAAAAGAAAACGTGATCGACTAATAAAACAATCTAATTTAAGATTGATGCAACAAAAAATAAGCAGAAAATCAAATGACAGTAGAGATATATGAAAATTATTCTTTTATTCATAAACATGCAGCAGAATATTTAGACTCTCGGTAGCTAACTAAATGTCAAACTTGACTTAGAACTCATGATGCCAAAAGAAATAATAATATTCCATAAATCATGTCCTTTATGAAAAGAAAATAAAAACATTCAAATCATGAACGCTTAAAAAAAAAAAAAAAAAAAAAAAAATCTAGTGCATGTGGACATCCAAGAAATTTTCGTAGTTACAAGGACGAGAGTCAGCATACTGGGAATGCACGAATAAGTGGTATCAAGCAACCTACCTAAACCAATATAGTAAATATGTGAAGCATACATTTAATAAGTGATTTTGCTATTACTCTTAAATTCAATTGCATGAACAAAATAAAAGTAGACTAACGTATGAATATCACTTATCAGTGATTATTGCACACAACCGACTTTCCTTCCATGCAAAATAATTCATATTTTATAAGGATAGTCCATCGACCACTCTCCATAATATAAGGGGTGTGTGTGTGCGCGTGTGCGGGTGGGGGTGGGAGTGGGGGTGGGTGGGTGGGTGGGATGGGGGGGGGGGGGGGGGGGGGGGGGGGTGGGGGGGGGGGGGGGGTGACATAGTAGAGTCTATTTTTGTTCACTCACAAATACTAGAATATTTGTTCACCATCCAATAGAAAATGCATACGTGGCATCTCTATCCAAACAAAACCATCTTGCAAGTGGTTTTGTTCACCAGCCAAGATGATTTTGACTTTAAAAATGCCACGTGTGCATTTTCTATTTGAGGGTGAACAAACACCCTAGTATTTGTGGGTGAACAAAAATAGACTCGACATAGTAGCCCCAAAGTGTACCAATCTCTCGTACTCCGATATTATTTCAGTGTCCTTTCCTCCTGGCCCATATCTAGTCCTATGATCTTTACGTTCTGTTTCAGAAAATCTAGGTTTGTGATAAAGGCACTACAAAGTACATTCAGGGCTAGTCCAGTATTGGGACTCGTCCAGTTATGAAGAAATTTTACTCAGGCTAGCCCAAAATTTACTATGGCTGTCCACCCTCTTCACCTTCCTCCTCCTGCTCCCCCTCCCGCTCCTCCACCGCTCGCCGCCGCCCCCACTGCTCACCGCTGTCCCTACGTCGCCATCGTCCTCCTCCCCCGTCCTCCACCACCGCCTCCCGCTGCTGCCTCCGCCTCCTCCCCCGCCTCCTTCCCCTCCCGCTCCTCCGCCTCATCCCCCCTTTCGGCCTCCGCGCAGGATCCACCACCCGAACCCACCCCCCACCTCTCTCTACCCCCGTCCCACCCTCGTCCAGCTCAGCGCGACTCCGTCGAGACCCGCTCCCTTGGCCTCAGCGTCGTGGAGGACTGTCAAAATTTTGACAGTCCTTCCAATTGGAAGGACTGTCAAAATTTTGACAGTCCTTCCAATTGGAAGGACTGTCAAATTTGATAGTCCTAAAAATTCAACATATATTTTTAGGACTGTCAAAATTTTGGCAGTCCTACCAATTTTTAGGACTGTCAAAATTTTGACATTCCTGATTATAAAAAAATCATGCCCATTGTGTTCTTAGCCAGGCTTTTCCCCATCTATTTTGACAGTCCTTAGCAGTTGGCAGCATTGTGCTTCAGTGATATTGGTAGTCCTACTCGAGGGTGGCGAGGGTGTTGGTAGCATTTTCAGACGACTACCATTTCCTTCAATTGTAACTGCTAAAGCCTACTCCATTTCCTTCAGTGATATTGGTAGCATTGTGCTTCAGTGATATTGGTGGGACTGCTAACCAACCTACTTTTTAGGACTGTCAAAATTTTGACAGTCCTGATTATAGAAGAAGTAAAGAAGTGGACAGTTCGAAGTAAATTTTAGAAGTGACAAACTTGTAATTATCAATGGTAAAAATTTGGCTGTTCCGACAGAATTTTGTAGTGTCCTTATCAACAGCCAAAATCTAGCATAAGCTCTAATACCAAATTTGAGACAACACAAGACCAGTAGAGTTCTCTTGGACCTCTTTGGATTATGGGTCGCAATAAATTATGCTAAATATTAGAGTGGGAGTTTAATTGCGAACAAAAGTTATTGATATAATTAAAAAACATATATTGGAATACGCAAAAAAATGGTCAATGAACTTAAAGACGACTTTTTGAATTGACCGACCATCTGTGCACTTTTTGAACAATAGGAACCAGTGATTATGCCGAAATAATATGAACTATGATTGTGCCGAAATCCAATATCAAAGAGGCCTATATAGAATAATAGGAACTCACGATTGTGCCAGAATTCAATATCAAAGAGATTTAGGTGGAGAGGACACAAGAAAATAAGATTAATGGTAGATGTAACAATTTAATTTACTTCGGTCACCAGCATAGGATGAGCATTAATGGATTTTGGACCGAAAATTAATTCGAACCGAAGTGAATAAGAAATTAAATTTCGATCTAAATATAAAAATATTAGGTTCGGTTTTGGTTATCAATTTTCTATTATTCGGTTATCGATTTTCTATTCAGTTTAGGGATTCAGTTTAGGTCTAAAATCTATCGATTATGCCATGTGAAATTATTATACTACTCTTAGTGAAAACGAGTAAGATAAAAATCGAAAAGACCCTAAGGGTTTGCGTGGCAACGATGTTTTTTTCGGATTTTGGGGATAATTTTGAACCGACTATTTATAAAGCGTTCAAAAAAAAATTATGCTTGATATATTTTTTTAGGCATTGATTTTGGTCGGCTAAAAAAATTCAAAAATCGATGTAGTGTAATTTTGGAAGTATTTATAAACATCTCAAATCGATTGGTTTTAAACAAATTTATTATTTTATTCCATTTATATCCTTACCAGAAAATATAACTATAACTACCAATACCCTATCATATTTCTTCTTTTTCTCTTCTATTTCCTCCAAACTACGACTATTTACTCCAATGAGTTTTCAAAATCTTATTTTTCTATAGTCTGTCATATATTTATCCAGAATATTATTCTTATAAATCTCTAATCCATCTCGATTACTAATTTTATGGCAAACTAATTTTGATTGTTATAAATTCATCTAGATTGTTATAAACTAATTTAGAACTATATTCTATTATATTTTCTTTATTTTTTTATGTTTTTATATATGGACATATAAATAATTTGATTATTGAAAAAAAAAATTAGAACCGTTTGTTAATAAATTATCAAGCATGGTTTAGACTGATTTAAAAGTCGATACTTAAAATCATCTAAAATCGGATCCCTCATAATCGCTCATAACCAATACTTTAAAAACATCTCATAATCGCTACCCTAGTAATTGGCGAGCAAACCGAGCAGCCTCTCTCTCCTCCTATCTCCATTCTAATTTCTCCAGAGGCTTAGAGCATCATTAGTAAGGTCCATCCAAATTTCTAGATTTTAGATTCATAATGTAGAAGCTCAATTTGTAGAATAGTAAGACCCATCATAAGTTTCAATTTCTAGATTCTCGGCCTAATCCACCCACAAGAGTTATATGTTGGGATTGAAAATTTCTAAATTTATAGAATAGTAAGACCCATCCTAAGTTTCAATTTCTATATTCTTGGCCTAATCCACCCACAAGAGTTATATGTTGGAATTAAAAATTTGTAGATTCTAAATTATTTATACAATAGTAAATTTCAATTTGGAACATAATTTTATATTTATATTATTTTTTTTCATATTAATTTTTGATCATCACAATTTTCGGAAAATTTTATCATTTGCTATTATCTCGTACAAACCCTACTCAAATTTTTTTTTTTTTTTTTTGTTTATTTTTTTTTTTGGGCCTAAAATGAAATTTTGAGCACAATGATGCTCTAGTGCCGCATCTCTCTCTCTTCCTTCTCGTTCTCTCTCTCTCGCTCTCTCTGGTCGTTCTCTCTCCTCCTATCTCCAGATTTTACTCGTCGTCGCTCACTCCTATCACCAGGTATGTGCCTCTCCTCTTTCCTTCTCAAATAGGATTTGTTTTATGATTTTTAACATTAGAGATCTCTAAAACCTAACCCTAATTTTACTCACATCATCTCTTTCCTTTTTGATCCTGTCTAGATCTCTAACCCTAAAGATAATTTAACATTTATATGATTTGTTCTAGTTAGAATTCTAAATTCTTTAGCTGATTAAAAGTTGACCATAAAAAATTTCTTCAGATCGATTTGCCGAATAATTATTCACCAAATGCCAAACTTGTGACTGATCGATATTCCGGGAGCCACCTTCCATATCTCACGATCCCGATCCCCAGAAAGTGTTGATCCGGACGATCCTGATCTTACAACGAAGTTTCGTTTAACGATCTGGATCTTAAACTATGAAGCTTAACAAGAATATCGATCAAACGTTAATAGAAAATGAAAGCAATTACTTAATTTTTAAAATGAAGCTTACAAGAGCAAGTTCTTGCACGATTCAGATAGGTATATACACACAGAATGCACCAGCAGTAAGCCCGACAAGACTTCAGGATTGGGTAACCCCCGGCCCCTTTTCTTTAGGGCAACCCGAGACCATTTCTTTTTTCTTAGGGCCGGCTCAACTCGAACCCAACTTGAACCTATATTTATAGGGTTTGATTAGATCCAAGAAAGACTCAAGAAGAATGCAAGCCTCCTCCTTTCTCTAATTCTGCTAACTTTATAACTAATATTATGTGCATCTTTTTTTTCCCTGATTTTTGTGTGTATGATTTTTGTGTGTGTATTTATGTGGGTAATTAGAAGTTTGGAAGCAATTTTGATCTTTCTTTGGAAGAAAAGAACTTCTGAAATCATGGATAGATTTAATAGATGATGCCTTTACTATGTGAAAATGTTTGAAAGATGAAATCTTTCTTTGTTTTTTATGCTAAAGATCCAATTTTGTTTGGTGGATTCATCTTGGTCTCCTTTAATCTTCTGTTCCCCTTTTTTTTGCATGTTGCACATGGTTAATTAGGAGGATAGTGTCATTAAGTTTATTAATCATGGATCAACAAATCGAGTTTTTCTTGCAGGGAAATGTTTCAAAATGCATTCTTATTTTATTTGTCAAAGATGAAACTATGGTTGATGGTCCATCTTGATATCTTTTATTTATTTATTTTAAATCTTTTTGGAGAGTTTTCAGTGCACAAATTGATAAAACTAGCAATCTTTGTCCTGTCTTTACTTGTTGCAAGCAACTCTCTTTCTCATTCTATATTCAAAAACGACTTAAAAAAAATAAATTAAGTCTCCTCTTTTATTAAATGTTGGGTCTGAAAACTTGTGTATCTTCTTTTACAAGATTTTTCTTTTTTCTTTTTGCATGTTGTATAAAGTTAAGTAGCAAGATCGTATCTTTCTGCTGATTCTGTGGAAGAATCAATGATGAATTCAACAATTTGGAGGAAAAGAAATGTTTCAAAATACAATCCTTCTTTGTTTCTTAAATTAAAATATAATGTTCGTTGATGGTTTTATCTGGTCTCTAATTTCTCCGTTTTATCATGAAATGATAGCACAATATAATCTTGATTTTACCCAAAAATTACCCATATGCTTTTATTGTTATTATTTTTTCAATAAGGGTCAAGTGGCAACTAAAATTAGTTCTGGCTAGGACAACCCAACCCCCAAGACCGGCACTTGAACCACAACCCTAAAAAGCGTACCTAGTAAACCTACCCCTATCAGAACAGGTACAAGGCGAAATAGCTTCACAGTACCTGTGACATATACCAAAATGAATCGATTGAACAAACACCAAGGAAAAGTCTTAGGTACTTGACCTTTGAGGCTTTGAGCTGTGGATGCTATTGATAAAATGATTTTAGCTTCAATCTTTGTTTTGCACATCATATAAATTAAAACATCAATAAACTAGTAATTTTATAGATTTATAAATTATGATACTTTTTTTAAAGCTTAATTGTAGTTACTTTTCGAAATTTTATTTTTCTGAATTGGTATTGTTGTATACATTTCATGTCAAGTCAATATTGTCTTCAATAAGGAGATAATTTCGATAAACTTTTCATAATCTAGCTTGGCTTGGATTTCAGAACCCAAATGACAGTCTTAGGAATTCCATGATCATGTTAGAGTGACGGTCGTTTGGATACTGAAATCCAAATCCATGCTGAATTCTAAAATTACTGCACGACTAGTACCGTTAAGTTTCTCTGTCAATTATATTAGTTTATTTGTTTTAGTAGGCTAATTTGTTGTCCAATGATTCAAATCTATAGCCTTATTTCAAGATTATAGTAGTATGTGTCCAAGACCGAGAAGAGCACAAATGAAAATTCATAGATCCAAAATCAAATTCAAGAAAGGAGCCAAATTCATTTCAAATTCACAAATTTCATGAATCCTAAAGTCTCAACCTTTCTCTCTTTCTTTTTTTTAATTTTTAATTTTTTACCTTTTTTCAGTTTTTATTCTATTTAGATCTTTTCTATCTGGTTTATCAGGGTTTCTAGAAAACGAGAATGGCAAAATCTAGTGCTAATGATGCTCAGGCCCTCATCAGTTCTCTGCGTACAGCTTATGCTGCCACCCCAACCAATCTCAAGGTTCAGTTTTTTGGTGTTTAAGCATAGAGTTTTAAGTCTTAAAACAAAAGCATCTGAAAACTGATTTGTCTCTTGGTATAATTTTATCTGCAGATCATTGACCTGTATGTAGTTTTTGCAATCATCACAGCTTTAGTTCAGGTATGTATAAATGGTTCTAGTTATTTTGTTTTCAGCATGTTGAATCTATATCTGCACACATGGAATGTGATGACCAATACAACGTGAAATCTCTTTTTCTGATTGAGACAATCCTATTTGGCAAACAAGGGAGCATGATGCCTACTTTCAAATTGTTTTGAGTTATTTTGTAGCTTATATGCTTGTTGTCATATCATTTGTAAATTGTAACCATATTCGTTATCTAAGGATTATGAGCAGCACATGCTAGTATTGTATGCATAAGATTGCTTGTGAAGTTTTAAATTATATTTGTTTAAAGAAGAAAAGTTTAAAGTAGTATGAGAAACCAATAAATAATATGAGATCTAATTTGAAATATGAAGGCTTTGACCTAGTTGGATAAAACCAGTTTATGAAATGGAGTTTTAGCAAAACTTGAGAGAAAATTAAAGTAGTCTCTATATGGCCAAGGGATACCTTTATTTTTACTATTTATGATCGATTATTCATTGTGATGGATAAATAAAAGGTTGTTTGTAGAGTTAAAGAAGAGTGGTTTAAGAAACGTACAAAAAAAGAGCATAGCTCAAATGGGAGTACCGATATGGATGACTGACTATACATTAAAGAGATGATTGATAGGAATACATTCAAAATTCTTTTTATGTTTTCAAACAGTTTCGTTATGAATTCTCACTTTTCTGCAACCTTCTACTCCAATCTACTGCTGTTTTTTAATCAGTTCCCTGTGAGCAATTTGTGAGAATGAAGATAGGAATCATGAAAAGCTGACAAAGTTTGATGTTGTAATTAGTTTCTTAGTTAACTAGGCCCATTAAGTGCATAACCTCAACGAAGAGTAAATTTGGAAAGTATCCTATTGAGTTGTTTTAGCTTTAGTTGTTGCATCTCGATTTTGCTTACATTATATTAATCTTGTAGTTTATTTGAAGGATTGAAGTTGAAAGCTAAAGTGATGAGACATGGGAATGTAAATTTAAGTTCAAAGTAACATTAGGGCCAGTCTCACTGCCTCTGCTAAAGCACATTCTAGAATCAGACAAATTGTGAAATGAAGCCAACAGTAAGGATTCATATTAATAGGAATCATATTGCAGTGGTATTCACAAACTAAAAGATTCTCAATTTCATCCTTATAATTGTCCTCTCCGGATAAATTCAGCAGTGATCATTACATCATCAGATGTTATATAATTTATGGCATTTAATGAACTTTGTGCATGCTTTTCCAGTTTATCCAAATTGTTGACAATAGTATTGTCATATACAGATTATAACTGTTGCATTGTTTTACGGTTATCATACTTATGCCTGTAGTATAAAAGGGTTATCCTCAGGCCTTTCTATATTCTTTCTTAACCCTTGGCTAATGGCTATTTTTAAAATTTCTATATTTTTTTACAGCCATACATACAAAAGCAATCACCTCCACTATTGGAAATCCTGTATTGCATGTCTCTAGGTTCGACTATATGAATCCATCTTTTCCATACAAGTTTCGTGCCTCTATAAGGGAGTTGTCTATTTCCAAGTACGTTTCAGGTTCCTGCACTTCGGAGTTATTGGCAATGGAGGGGGTAGCCACAAAACCTAAACCTAAAGGCTAGTTGGCAGGTCGGCAGACACATAAAAAAACATTTTACAAACTTAGAAGCCGTTCCCTGGATATATCTAGATTAAGGTCTAGAAGAAGGGGGGGGAGAGGAGATTTGGCATCCTGTATTCATCCGCTTGAAGAAATGATGTTAGGCACGAATCTAAATTGTTACTGGCTTCTCTAGTCAATACATAATAGTGCAATAACTTTTAATGCCTATTATGAAGCCGCTCAAGTACATTTGCAATTACCTCTGTAACAAGCAGATATTTTGTAGATATTATAGTATTTTATGCTGTTTAAACCCGAGTATTATATTTGAGTTTGTATTCTGCAGGTGGTTTACATAGGACTGGTCGGATCATTTCCATTTAATTCATTCCTCTCGGGTCTTCTTTCTTGTATTGGGACAGCTGTCCTTGCAGGTAAAGCATAACTTAGAAACCAGTGTCCTTTGCTTTTAGGCTTATTATTTTGAAGGTGTTATTTTGCGATTAGTTATGTTATTTCCATAAATGAATATGCAGTTTGTCTCCGCATTCAAGTTAACAAGGAGAACAAGGAATTCAAGGTAAATATCACATAATTCATCTCGAAAGTGTTTCCTACTGCCTGTTATCTCCACATATTAACAAAGTGAGGTCACCACCAAATGCAGGATCTAGCACCAGAGCGTGCTTTTGCTGATTTTGTTCTCTGCAATCTGGTCCTACATCTTGTGATCATGAACTTCCTAGGATAGGATAGAAACTGTTTAGGAAATGTTCCGTGAGAATTCTTTTCCTGCCGGTGCTTTTAAGATGTCATAGATTGCTGGAGTTATTACTATTTTCCCGTGGTTGAGAAGTAGAGCATAATTGTCAGTGACCACCTTCGAAATGCTTGAATTGGATCTTGTTATTGTTGGATTTTTGGTTTATTATGACTCACATCATACCTAGGTTAATGAAATATGTTAGTATTGGAGACTACTTTGTAGTCTGGTGAAAAACATTTTGAATGTTATGGTTTGATTTTTAGGCTTCATTTCATATCTTGCAAGAATTTGTTCGTGGACTAGACCCCCACTCCTCTCCTGGTTTGATCTTTAGGCATTATTTTTATGTTTTATTTCAGGTGAAAGCATTTGTCCAAGTGATAACTGTTGTCTAAATGTAGGGGTGCAACTCGGACGGGTTGGGTCGGGCTTGAGCTCAACCCGAGCCGAACCCGATGAATCATAAGCCTAGTCCGACCCAGTATCAAGTTCAACATATGTAGATCAAGACCAAGTCCAGAGGATAAGGTTGGGTCCGGTCCATTGGTTTTATCGGACTCTAATATGATATTTGAAATAATTTTAAACAAGAGGTAATATTAAACACATAATCAAATAGCAATCAAGTTTCAATCATTACAACATACAAACTAAAATGAGATTTATGATAAGGAGTTGAAGAGTTTGGATGGAGAAATTTAGGATTTAAACTTTTTATTTAAGAAGTATGGAACAATATGTGTATAAATATATATAAATTATATGTTTGTCGGATTTCGGGTTCTTTGGGTAAACCAACACATGATCCCAATCCGAATCCAATATGATTTTAGACCGAACCCAAGTATCTTCAACCCTAACCCAATCCATTATCGGGTTTATCCGTGCCTGCCCGAGTTGCACCTCTTGTCTAAATCGACTTATAATTACAAGTTATTATGTGCGTAACAAACGAAACACCAGATTTGCAAACACTTGGTATTACACGTCGCATACCACAAATGTTAGCTAATGAGGAAGGTCTTGAATGGTTACAGGAGAGGTATTGCTGTGTTGAGGACCTACGGTCACTTGGGTCCTAGCTTGCATTGTAGTTTGGTAAAATGTTCAAACTTGGAATGCTTATTGCCCTAGTCTTTCAGAAACACCCATTTAAACCTCCAAATGTGGGGTTTGAGATCCTCTAATGCCAATTTTTTATAATATATATATATATATATAAACGAAATATGAACCATGCACATGTGGACCAATATGGATAGATTTTTACATTCCATGTGCACTAGTACACTCAATTCCTATTGGTCCACATGTGCATTGGCTCATGTAGGAAAATGAGCCTATGGCTCATATCCCTTTATATATATATATATATATATATATATATATATATATATATAATGAGATTTCAAAACGGCTCAAAAGTGAGCCGTTTAAGTTGTATGTATATCATCATCAATTAATTATTTAAAAAAATTTAATATAACGTAAAAAAATGGTTAAAAAAGTTAAATTTGTTATAAATAACACTACAAAGATTAGAACTCAGTCAACCAAAGAGAATATCTACCACCTTAACAACACGAGCTAGAAGCGATGTTTGTTTATAATTAAATAATATTACGTAGCTAATCGCTTTTGAAAAAGTAGAAATATATCCATAACTAATTATAATTAAAATATAATCAAATATATAACAAAATTTAATTAAAATATTAGAAAAATTTAATAAAATTTAATTTTAATAAATTTAAATATTTAAGCAATTTATATTAATTTTAGAATAAAAAATATATTTTACGTGCAACGCACGTGAATTTACTAGTATATATAAGTTTGTTTGGAAACGACTCAAAATTGAGACGTGAAAGTCATTTTTAAATACTCCATTAATTATTTTTAAAAAAAATATTTATTTAACTATCTAATATGATTTACTTTTCTACTAATATAAGGTAGCTTGGAAACGGTTCAAAATTGAACCGTCTAAGCCGTTTATAAATACTCCATTAATTATTTAACTATCTAATTCTGATTTACTTACAATTAAACAACTTTAACTCAAGTGGTTATGGTGGGAGGTATTTTACTTGGTTGCTTAGTTCAATCCCCGTGGATGATAATATTTATAATAAATTTATATTTAATTTTTTTTACACACATGGAATGCACGTGCATGTGTGTGTGTGTGTGTGTGTATATATATATATATATATATATATATATATATATATATATATATAAAAGGAGGCTTCAAAACGGTTCAAAAGTGAGCTGTCTAAGCAGTTTGTAAATACTCCACAATTTATTTAAAAATTAATATTACGTAAAAAGATTGTTAAAAAAATTAAATTTGTTATAAATAACACTATGGAAAATTGAACCTAGTAAACCAAGATGAATGATTTCCACCTTAACCACATGAACTAAAAGAGATGTTTGACTATAGTTATAATATTATATAGTTAAACAATTAGTTAAAATTTATTTATTTGTTTATTTTTTAATTACATGAGGATATACGTACGGCTTAGATGGCTAGACTTTTTAAGACTTTTTGTAAAGAGTAGAAATTGTAAACCCCCTGATTTTTCAAGAATTTTAAATTTGGATTTTTCACAATTTTCTGAAATTTTCTGGAATTTTTCTGTAATTAAAATCAGGGTTTTAAATATTAAATAATTTTTAATAGATAATAAACAATATTAAAATATTATGAAAATAATATTTTTGGGTATAAAATGAAAAACTGGACTTAGGGTAATTTTTTTGGAATTTATCGGACCCCGGACCTATTTTTAAATCACATGAAAACAATTATTTATTTATTATCTATTTATTTATTTATTTAATTATGTAATTTATTTAATAAAGTCCGAGCCCATCAGGCCCAGCCCGGCCCAACCGACTCCGGCCCAAACCCATTGGCCTTAGCGGGTCGGGTCGGATCCGCCCGGCCGAACCCGACCCGCTAGCCCGCACCCGCTAGCCCGGTCCCCACGAACCGGTCGTTCCCCCCCCCCTCCCCCCGTGCCCGCGTCCGGCGGCTCCGCTCCGCCCGCGCCTCACCCCACGACCCTCGCCCCACGACGCCACCATCTCCGCCAGACCCGGCCACCCCCGGCTTCTCCCCCAGCCTATAAAACCCTAGCTCCCTGCAGCTGCCCGGCCATCTCCTCCCCTTCGGCACCCCGCAGCACCCTCCGGCCCGCCTCCGGCTGCTCAGCCCCTGCGCCGTGCTCCACCGACGTCGCCGCCCCTCGCCTGAGCCGCCGCAGCCCCGGCCCGACCTCGCCGTCCTCCGGCGACGCCCCTAGCAGCAAAACCCTAGGTCGGACACAGCTTGGACACAGCACTGTGCTGTGTCGGCGTGTCGTGTCGCGTGTCGCGGACACGAGATACGCTGATTTTTGGACCCTGTTCAGGTACGCGTATCTTTCTGCTCGTAATCCCGTTTTCAATTCCGTCTTTTGCATCGCGAAGCCTGCGTGACCCCCTCGGTGCCCGTGCAACCCGCTCGGGGCATCGCCTCCTGTAGTGATCGCACACCGCGATCCAAAAACAGGAAAAACAACGACCCGATTCACCCAGGAACTGGGTACGCCCCGCCAAACGGGACGACTTGGTCGCGCGCGGTCTTCACAGATACGTGCGCGTCGTTGATACGGACGTGTGGAATTTCGCAGAAGTCGATTCGGGTGTGCGTGCACACCGGGATCAACGCGTATCCGCGGACACCGCCCCGTATCCGACCTTTCTGAATCTCGCTGTAACTTTGTGTACACACGTCGGATTGAAACGAAACTTGCGCCATCGGACTCGTAGCGATACGCTGGTCCTGTGACCCAAGTTTGATTCGATTCTGAGAACGTTGACGAAATCGCGTGTCGTAGGCCCCACAGGTCCCGCTCGACGGGCGATTTTGTGATCGGCTCATCGGAATCCAATTTTGGAAGTTCCGTTGGGTTCGTATCATCGTTCCTGACCTGTTGACACTAAGTTTGGTGAATTTGGAGACCTTTAACCTTGACACATTTTTCGGTGCAAAGTGGGCCCACATGTGGACCCCGTTTTGACCCGAAACTGCCGTTTCTGCCCTTGTCTCCAAATTGGACTCAAGGACAGGCGTTTCTAGCTGATTGATATTTTCTGGATCTGATGGTGATGTTTATTTCAGCAACCGGAGTACCGCCTGCAATTCCTGCTGAAGTCAGAGCAGCAATTGGAACCGGAACCACATGCAAGTGTACCTTGCCAAACCCTGCAGCTTGCTATTTATTTCCTTGGCTTAAGTTAGCATCAGTGGGCAAGTAAGGCTTGCCAATTCTCAGTAATTCTTGACATAGTATCTTACTTGATTTCTTGTGGATTTAAATGTAAACTTGTTTTAACTGCTTAACCTAGGAAACGTGTGAAGTACTTAGTGTCCGATCATAGTCGGGTGCCAACCCCGTACGCGGTGTTGGGTACGTCATTAGAGATGGACATTCGATACCCTTACTCTTGGTACTTGTCCTATCAAGTACATCAGAGCCCAGGACACTTGACACTATTCATGAGACAGAATCCTCTTGAGATATTCACGGTGATTCTGTATAGGATACAGGTTTATGACATGGACAGTTTATTCCTAGATATTATATGACTGCTGCATTAGATATGATCTTACGTGACATGGACATGGGGCCACATGGACATGGGACGTGTGATTACATTGGGTGGGAGAGACACACAGGCTACAGGCTGATCATATATATATATACCCCTATTATTGTGAGGCACAAGACTCTCGAGCAGAGCTTGGCCCTTTACGTGTTATTACTGCTACCCGGCTCCCCGACACAGAGCTGGTAGTGGCTCAGCCTGAGTTCTAGTGATGCTCTCAACTTGCATTTATCACTTAGCTGGTTACATAGTTTACCCTGCTGTTTCATTTAATTTCTGCACTGCATTTATTTTGGCTTGTGTTATCTGTACCTTGTTATGTCCCCTGAGGACCTGGAATGGACTATGTCCCCAGGTATAGCCGAAGAGATCCATCCAGAGATACACCGTACAGGAGCACTTCCAGGAGCTGTACCAGGACCTGAGGACGAGATCGCACCAGAGGACTTCTCCTGAGCATTGGCTGTATATAGTCAGTTATTTGTTTCTATTTCCAGTTCCTTTATTTTCTGTCTATTTGCATTGATGTACCAGACATATTCTCGGATTGTTCCCCGAGACACTTATTTGAGATTTGCTTATTTATTCTATTGCATTATTTCTGGCATTTAATCTGTGATTATCTGTTGTGGATGAGATTAGAAATACCTGAGACTTGTTCTATTTCCTGTTAGACTACAGCTTAAGCATGCCCTGATGGATCCATTAAATTGGGTTGTCCATCGGTGCGTGCTGCTGGCCATTGCCGCGTGTCCAGTCCCTCGGCATTTTGGGACTGGGGCGTGACAGAAATATATCCATAACAAATTATAATTAAAATATAATTAAATTTATAAAAATTATAATTATAATGTAAAGATATATAACTAATTTTAATTTAAATATTTAAACTATTTTCTAATAATATTAACGTGCAACGCAGGTGCATATACTAATACTCTTATAATGAGCTCAAACGTGAGCCGTCTAAGTCGTTTGTAAATCCTCTATAATTTATTTAAAAAAAATAGTATTACGTAAAAAATATTGTTGAAAAAATTAAATTTGTTATAAATAACGTCATGGAGATTTGAACTTGACCAACCAAGGAGAATGCCTCCCACCTTAACCACATGTGTTAGAAGAGATGTTTGAATATAGTTATATAATATTATGTAGTTAAAAATTAGTTATTTTTAAAAAATTTAAATTATGTGAGAATATACGATTTTTTTTTTTACTTTCCGGCATAACGCAAAGGACCTGGCGCAACGTTCGGAACTTTGTGTACACTGTATTGCATGCCTTTGGGCCCACTGCCTTTCAACTCCCACCATTTATAAATTGAAGAAATAATATGCCCCCGGCTCGATCCACTGACCTTCTACCATCCAGTCGGAGTCTTATATCTCTCCTCGATAACCACAAGAGTCACTCGAGTTCGGTATTATGTGAGAATATACGTACAACTTAGACGGTTAGTATTTTTAATTTTTTTTATAAAGGGTAAAAATATATCCATAATAAATTATAATTAAAATATATTTAAATATTTAAACTATTTATAATAATATTTAAAAAAATTATTATATATATATATATATATATATATATTAGGGCAGCAAATGTAACAATTGCTGCAACATGGTATTATGAGACAATGAGAAAAACTAACGGGATATTTGGACAACACAGCGGTTGAGCTTGGTACGGGTTATTGGAAAGCTGCTACTAGGTTTCAAAATCCTGACATGAAGGTTGGTTCACAAAATCATGACATAGAAATTTTTTTTTTTATTCCTTTTCTATGTTTGGGTGCATAGAATAAAAGAAAGGAAAAAAAAAAATCACAAAGAAAAAGAAAGTAAGAAAATAATTGGCTCATTCCACCCAACCAAAAATTTACTTTTTTCAATGCAAATGTGAAGTTTGAAAATAAATGACTATCACATAGAACTCACAACTTCATATTTTAAATTTTTTTCTCCAATACAAATGTAAAGTTGGTTGTGAAGTTGACATGACAATGACAATGTAAAATTTGGTGTCTAGATCTAGACAATGGATTTCACAATGCATTACTTCCACATCATCAATTATGAATAAAAATATAAAGAAGTGGAAAAGTTATCTTGAAAGTTGAAAAAAGTAATTTTTATTGTCTTCTCAATACTTTTGTATTGGAGAACATTTTTTTTATCTCATCTTTTCAATACCTTTGTACTGAAGAACATTTTTCTATCTCATTGTCTTGTGTGAATATAATTTTGCCACATAGGAAAAAATATTGTCTTGTGCCTCATATCACATATGAATTACAACACAAAACAAGACAATATGGTTGAAGATGCTCTAAGGATTCAATTTCTCTCTCATTTTTTTTGTTCTTTCCAAACACCGGAAAGTAAAATTGATAGGAAGAGTAATTTTTTAAAGGAAATGAAAGACCAAAGAATTGATTTTCTTTCATTTCCACGAACAAAACGAGGCCGAAGGGTAAAATAAATAAATTCAACAATAGCATAGCCCCTACCTTTTGTCTTTCTTCTTCACTAACACTATGTTTGGGAACTTTGAGACAGGAAGAAAATTTTGAGAGGAAGAAAAATTGAGGAGGAAGAAAAATTAATTTTGTCTGTCCTTGTTTGGATGAGAAAAAAAGTAGGCAAGAAAAAGTTTTTTTTTTTTTTTTTGTGGGGGATAAACATAAAATTACTGATTAGCCTTTGACTTTCTCAACCTAGAAAATGAAAAAACAACAAATTAATAAGGTAGGTAAGAATATTACAAGTTATGAGTCCATCTCCTGTGTTTCAATGCACCAATATAATAAGGTAGTTACTAATATTACAAGTTATGTATAAATATCACAAATTGGGTACAAATGTCACAAATAAGGTATCAACATCATAAGTTTGGTAAATATTACAAATTATGTATAAATATATCATTATGTATTAATATCACAATTTAAGTACGAAGAAGACAAGTAAATTTTCGATTAAGTCATGACAAATAACGGAATAATTAAAAATAATAATATATTGATATAGGATTATTAAAGTAATAATATATTGATATTTGGGTCGACTAGTAGTCATGCCATTTAAATTTACAATTATCCTTGAGAAAGTCATGAGTTTCTAAATTTTGAAACTTGTCCATTATGAGCTGTTGGATTATATTGATCTCAATAGTTAATTTTTTTCTAAGGATCTAAATAAAATAAAATAAAATAAAATAAAATAAAATAAAAATTTTAAATGAAAAAAATTGTGCATGTGTCAACATTCTATTGGAAATTGTTATTCGAGTTGTTACTTGTTGCCAATATTATTAGTTGTGACAATGCCCCTCATTTATGATCCAGGGTGTCAGTCATGTGCTCGCCGACACTAAATTACAAATAAAATAAAATTGCACTTTTGTTGCACCAAAATATTGGTTTCGAAAGTAACTGGTCTATAAAACCGACGACTAGAGTATCAAGCAATTTTAATTGAGTTTATTTTTGTTCACCCACAAATATTAGGATGTTTGTTCACCCTCCAATAAAAAATGTACATATGGCATTTTCAAAGTCTAAACCACCTTGGTTGGTGAACAAAACCACTTGCAAGATAGTTTTGTTTGGATGAAGATGCCACGTGTGCATTTTCTATTGGAGGGTGAACAAACACCTTAGTATTTGTGGGTGAACAAAAATGAACTTTATTTTAAGGTTTTTGATAGCTTCAGAAATTGAGAAGTTTGCTACCATAAAAGTGTTTTTTTTTTATAACAATAGTTTGTGTTTGACAACAAGAAAATTTTTATCCCAGAAATTTGCTTTTCCATTTCGATTTCATATAAGACCATGTAATAGGGACTTTTCCTCCTATTATACGTGGGTCCATATAGAATTTAGAAAAAACAAATTTACTGTCCTATTTATTTTATTCTTTTTCTATGTCCCCTCTTTATTTATTTATTTTTTTTTGTTATTTTTTTGGTGGGACCTACTAAACTAGTAGGTGGGAGAACATGAAAATGGACAGAATAAATAGAATATCAGATTTGTTTCCGAATTTAGGAGCAAATATGGAGATGGAGGCCCACGTGTGATAGGGAGGACATGATAGGACATAATCAGTGTCTTAAAAACCGGACCGAAGAATGACACGACGAAGGCACTGGATCGAATCAAACTGGTTCAACCCAGTGGCTCAACCACTGAGTTGACCTAAGTAGCCCAAATTTAATCATTTATGTACACTGATTTTTATTATAAAAAATATATTCATTTAAATCGGATTTTAAAAAAAAAATTAGTGGATGAATACTGAATCGGACGAAAAAATGTTCGGTTCACTGATTAACCGGTTGAATCGGCCGGTCCGGTCCGGTCCGGTCCGATTTTTAAAATACTGGACAGTATTTTCAGAGGACAGCAGATTTGTTCCGTTTTTATTCTCTACCAAAACTTAGATGATGTTAATCATTCCATTTAAATATTGTTACGTGTCGACTTAAATTTATTTTTATTCTCAGTTTATAAAATAAAAAAAAAAAATTTAGATTGACATCTTGAATGGAGCGATGAACATTATAGAAATTCCAAACGAAATGGGAAGGATTTTCTTGCATCGAATTCTCAACTCTGATCACGTACATCTAACTTGTTGTCCCACAATGAAATGAATAAATGAATGAATAAATGTAGGATCCCAACCCAACTCCATTATTATGATAATGTTAGTGGTAGTGGAGGTTGCTACTCCAACTCATTAAATTTGACTAGTACGAATCTCGACTTTGCTATATCGGTAGGGCTACATAGTCTTGGTTAAGGTGCTACACGAGCCAATTTGGATTGCATCTCATCTTGGGATTGAGATTGGATTTGGATGTTTGTCCAAGGGTCTAGTCCACCTGTGTCATAAGGATGCATATTAGGAATAATTAATTAAAATTTTTTTTAAAAAAAAAAACATCATTTAGATTCAATACATAAATAATTTTTTAAAATATTATTTTATTGGATCTTAACGACATTTTTAAAGCAAAAAATTTACTCTTTTAAATATTTACTAATAATGTACACGTACATTGCATTATTAAAAAAGAAATTCAAATATAATATTTTTATAGATTTCGTTGTCCTATAGAATTGAACTAAAACAACCAAAGAAAATATCTTCCATCTTAACTACTTGAGTAATAAGTATTTAGTTTTAATTAGATCATATTAGTTAAATAATTAGTTTTTTTAATAATTAATGAAAGATTTACAAACGACTTAGAAGACTCAATTTTGAGCTATTTTCGAGTAACCTTATATTAGTAGAGATTGAATGTAGATGACAATTTTTTTAAAAAAAATTTATTTATTAATTATTTTATTAGGACACATGTTAACAAAATTCTTAAAACCAAAATCAGAACATCAAATTTCTAGAAAAATTATAGAAATCCTACCATTTGGAATTTTTTGCAAATGACGTGTTTGTATATGTAGAGAGAACCTATGGTGTTTTTTTTGCAAGTCAGAGATTTTGGCATTTTTTTGCACACTGTAGACTTCAGCATATTTTGTAATATTTTTAGTTTAAATTAAAAATAATGCCATAAGCTGGGTCGAAATTTTTTTTTTTTTTTTTTTTTTACTTTTACAAAAATTGTCAATTTTGTAATATCTGCACTTCAAATTTTTTTTTTATATACTGAGTGTAAACTTCTGTTGTTTTAACTTCTATTTCCGAAAGTGTATTAGCTGGCCATAGTCCTTAAACATTAATAGTTAAAGCAAAAACATTATTCTTATTTTTGTTTCTTTTAGAGGAGAGGAAAGTATCTCGCTTATTAAGAATAATGTTATGGTTGTAGAATTTATTCAAGCTGTCTCTGTATGTCCGTTAGCTGTAATATCCCATCTCCAGATAATAACTAATTGCCTACTCTGCTGATTAATTATAGGCCCAATTATCAACTAAAAGCCATATTAATTGGCAGGATGATGAAACAATTCCATTTCCATGTAGCTCAAGGAAACCAACCTCCTGCACATAAGCTCATCAGCTAAGCTAAGGTAGTTGTCTTACAATTAAAATATTTTCAATTGATTTATTAAGCCAATTATTTGTTTCATTGATTTATTATGTCATATAAAACAAAATTACTTTACGTATTAAAAAATATTTTATTTCAAGGGTACATCATAAAATAATGTAATACTTGAATCTTTGATCCATATACATAAAA
The DNA here is from genome assembly GCA_036927795.1 of Iris macrosiphon. Classification (NCBI taxonomy): domain Eukaryota; kingdom Viridiplantae; phylum Streptophyta; class Magnoliopsida; order Asparagales; family Iridaceae; genus Iris; species Iris macrosiphon. The sequence continues at coordinate 4,564,003 of JAYESA010000015.1, forward strand.
AATAATTCATATATACGTGTGTTGCACGTAAAATAATTTTTTTCCTGATATTGCTGAAATATTTTAATTTTTTAATAATTTTTTTGAATAAAAATGTGTTATATATATATATATATATATATATATATATATATATATATATAAAAGGCTAAATTATAACTTGATATCCTTAACTATCAAAAAGTTCAATTTGACACCCTCAATTTCGATATGTGCTAACTTAATACCCTGAAAAAAGATAGACCAAATTGTCCCCTCACTCCCCTCTCTCTCTCTATCTCTCCCCCCTCCCTCTACGACACCTGCGATCGGGGGGAGGGGGCACAACAGTGAGCAGCGGCAACAAGCAGCAGCGACAACCGGAGGTCGCGGAGAGCGGGGGTGGGGGGGGGGGGGGGGGGGGTAGAGAGAGGGAGGTGTGAGGCTCGTCTCACTGTTATAGTATACGTACACGAAATACGCGTGTTATACGTGTATAGCTTGCTTACTGTTTAATTGCTTACTATATGCATTATGTCATTCGTGCATTGTTTATGTTATTTTTGTAAAAAAAATTTAGTTGCATTCTTGGGACCGTTGGTCCCTTGGATTTCTTGTGTGTGGTTTTGATGAACCCGGGTGAGGGACATGGATTATGATCCAATGGCCTACAATCCTAGCTTTTTCTATATATACTCAACATTTATCTTTCCTTCACTTTTCTTTTCCTTTTATTTCTCTTTCCTTCTTTACTTCTTCCCCAGCCGAGAGCAGCAGCTGAGCTTGGCCTTGGCCGTGGGTGACTTGGTAGTGCTTGTATTAGGCTAGATCTTGACCGTAAGCAAGTACATCTTGTCAACCAAGTGAACCCATGAATTAGGAGCTTCTTAATAAACCTAAGTTTACAGTTATTTGCTAGCTTCGCTATCTGCATATCTTTAGTAGCTTAGAACTGAGTTGTAGACTCTTTTGTAACCATGGTTCTATTGCACTTATATTTGATCTTGAACGGAAAAGTTGAGAACAACAAAGTCGGAGCATAGTGTGCTGGCCGAAGAATAATGAGCAATTATACGAAAAGTGTGCATGAGACCCTTAAAAACTTGAGCGTACTGTGTGCTATCTCATAAAAATGTTTGCGTTCAGCACAACATTCAAATCCTTACAAAAGTGCGCCAATATATGTTGAGTACTCTGGACGCATTTTACTCATCATGCGTACATTTTGTACAAATGCCATCTAATCAAACCCTTACAAAAGTGCGCCAAGGCTATTAGAAACTTGGGCGTACTTTTGAGGAAAATCATCAACGGCGCACATTTGAGCGTTCAGTCTCGTCAATCAAGAGAAAGTGCGCCAAGCCTCTGTAGGCGCACTAATTCCTTTCTCGGAGTATTCTTGATGGACGAGCCATGACTTTGGCATCTTCTCGACTGTTGTGTTCTCGAATGCCGTGTCTCGACTGTTATACCATGCTTTGAGACTTGTGTTTTATCTTTTAGTAGACATTCCTATGCTTGTTTGTGCGCCAAACCTCCCTGCTGACATACTTGGTAAAAGTGTGCCAAGTTCATAGCTTGTGTACTTTCATTATTGTGCGCCAACCTCCCTGCTAGCAAGATTGATGAAAGTGCGCCAAGCTCCTGGCTCGCACACTTCTATCATTGTGTGCCAAAGTTCTAGTAGTGCGCTTTAGTATCATTTGTTTGCCATCTTTTGTTCGGAGCACTTTTTGTATCAAAGTACGCCAGAACTTTCCGGATTAGTGATTTGTGCGCCAATATTATTTTTGGCCATTTGTGCGCCAATGTTGTTTTTGGTCATTTATGCACCAATGTTGTTTATGACCACTTGTGCACCGATGCTGTTTTTGTTCATTTGTGCGCCAATAGTAGTTTTGGCCTATTATGCGAGGATGATTTCTTTTTTTGCATGATTATGCACCAACCCTAAATTGTTGATTTATGCGCATGTATGCCATTGTTCTTTTGTTAGTGATGCTTAGCACTTGATGTTTCTATGGTTCTCTTTTATCCAGTTATTTTAGTTAATCCTGGTTATTTTCTGAACATGACATTCTTGATATGGATCTTGATTTTCTAACATGAGCTAAGCGAATGTACCTTATTAATGAACTCCTGAATCATGATCCGGAACTGATAACCCCGATACTCCTGAACCCAATACTCCTGATAGTGGCTCGACGTAGCGCACTCATGACTTGAGAATTCCTGAATTGTCCTGATTAAGGCTATTAAGTAGCACATGTATTGCATGTCATATATCCCCGTAGTTAATTTTGATTGTGCTCGTCAAGCTACTATCCTGTCTTGCTGTAAGCCCCTGATTTTCAAAAAATATTAAAATTGGGATTTTTCGCAATTTTCTGGAATTTTCTGGGAATTTTCTGTAATTAAAATCAGGGTTCCTAATTATTAAATAATTTTTATTTGATAATAAATAACATTAAAATATTATGAAAATAATATTTTTGGGTGTAAAACGAAAAACTGGACTTAGGATAATTTTTCTGAAATTTATTGGACCCCGGACCTATTTTTTAAATGCCTAAAAAGTATTTTATTATTTAATTAATTAATTAATTAATTTACTTATTAATATTATTAATATTATTTTTACTTTTATTTTTATTTTTCCCTCGGCCCGTTGGGCCGACCCGGCCCAGCCCAGCAGCCCAACCCGCTTCCCTTACCGGGTCGAGTCGGGTCTGCCCGAACCCGACCCGTCCGTCCGCCGACCCGATCCCCCCCCGCGTGGCCCTCGTCCTCCGCCGCATCCGGCGGCCAGCCCCCCACGTCGTCCCCTCCGCCATTTCCGACGCCACGTCCCGTCCTCCGCCTTATACGGCTGACCCAACGCCTGAGCCCGCCCTATAAGAAGCCCAGACCCCCTCGACCCCGGCATCCCCCTCGCCTGAGCTCGCCACCCTAGCGCCGCCCCTAGCCGCCGTGCCGCTCCGCCGACGCCGCCACCACAGCCCGCCTCCCCGCTGCAGCGCCGGCTCCCCTCCTCCTCCGTCGAGCACCGCCGCTCGACAGCAGTAGCTCGAGCAGCAGCACCGGCGTCTCCGTCCGTCCGGCCAGCACCGCCACCCCGTCGCGCCGCCGTCCCCGCACGCCCCTCTCCCCGGCGAGCCGCCCTCGGCCTTCCCGCCGCCGTGCCGACCACCGGAGCCCGCCGCAGCGTCCCCAAAACCCTAACCCTAGCTTCCCTGTGTCCGACACGAGTCGGACACGTGTCGGACACGACTCGACCCTGAATTTTCAGGTCCCCTTCAGGTACGTGTAACTTTCGCCTCGTAGCTCTGTTTTCAATTCCGCAAATTGCGTTGTGAAGCCTGTATGACCCTCTCGGTGTCCGGATAAACTGTTCGGGGCATCGCGTCCTGTGGTGATCGCACACCGCGATCCAAAAACAGGAAAAAACCAGACCCTGTTTTACCCCGGAACTGAGTGCGTCCCGCCAAACGGGACGACTTGGTCGCGTGCGGTCTTCACAGATACGTACGCATCATCGATACGGACGTGTAAGTTTTCGTGAAAGCTGATTCGGGTGTGCGTGCACACCGGAATCAACGCGTATCCGCGGACATCGCCCCGTATTCGCCTTTTCGGTAATTTACCCTAACTTCGTGCACACACGTCGGATCGAGACAAAACTTGCGCCATCGGACTCGTAGCGATACGTTGGTCCTGTGGGTCAAGTTTGGTTCGATTCTGAGAACGTTGACAAAATCGCGTGTCGTGGGCCCCACAGGCCCCGCTCGACGGGCGATTTTATGTTCGGCTCATCGGAATCCAAATCTGGAAGTTCCGTTGGGTTCGTATCAGCGTTCCTGACCTGTTGACACTAAGTTTGGTGAATTTGGAGACCTTTGATCCGGACACGTTTTTCGGTGCAAAGCGGGCCCACCGGCGGACCCCGTTTTGATCCGAAACTGTCGTTTTTGCCCTTGTCTCCAAATTGGACCCAAGGATAGGCGTTTCTAGCTATTTGACATCTTCTGAGCATGATAATAATGTTTATTTCAGCATCCGGACTCATTTCTGGAAATTTTCCCGAGACACCAAACTATAATTGGATCCAAACATCAGGCAAGTACCTGCACTTCAAGTTTAACCTTTATATTGTGATAAATAAATTCCCTGCTTTATTAGTACCATTGATGATTATATGTAGAGTTAGAACACTGGATTTCATGTCTTGAATAATGTATTTCGTGTCTTGCTTTTCGTGTCGGGCGGGAGAATACTAGGAGGCATGTAGTTTACCCTTTCCCCCTGTAATCACTGTGTGCCAGCTGTTGGTACGCGATTGTACCATCGGCCTTATACTTGATTATTCCCGTAATCATTGTGTACTAGTCGTCTATGATGGCCCTATTTAGCCTTATAAACCCCTACATGCCAACTAGGTATTCTAAATACACAAGTTCACGCACATAAGTTCCTGTCTTGTTACAGTTATATTTCTTGTCACATTTTATTCCTGTTTTACTCGGATTTCTGGTTTATAGCAATCAATCATATTTTACTTCTAGTCTTGTTTTATAGCATTATTTCTCAGTTAATTTTACTACTTACTTACGCATTTCTCAACATAATGCTTAGTCAGTTATTTTCTACCTGTCACAAATATTTAGTTTAAATCTTGTTGTGCATTGTGTACTTTGCTCCTTTCCTGACTGGATCCGTTGTTTAGGCGATGACGAGAACCTTGCCCCCACCTATTATGGACCCTCTGAGACAGCAGGTGATACAGTTGCAGAGCCGGTTCCCACCCAGGAGACTACTCCTGCAGAGTAGTTAGCCTTAGTTATTTATTTTCTTTCATCTTAGTAATCGGGTTTGTCCCCGATATAATCTATGGTTCTGTAATAAACTCTGGATCTGATTATCATATTCTGGTTATAAAATCTTAGCATTCTTTTCCTGCTATTTTTTCTTGCCTATTTAATTTTTGTGAATGAGCTAGATTTATCACCTATGATCATGCCCTAGACAACGTACTACCGCCGACACTGCGGCGTAGGCTGGACGTACCCACGCACTCGTGCCTGAATTCCCGGGTGCGGGTCGTGACACGTTTTTGTGGTGGCCCATGCAGGTCAAACGACTAAATTGTTCGGTTTCAACTTAGGGACCGAACAGGCCTGCAATAAGATTGAGGATTCTAGGAAAAGCTCATTCACAGTATAGGGTCCTTATTTCAATTCTTGATATCACTTCTGATCAATTTTTCTATCGCCCTTGATTTCCAAGTAATCTATTCTGATCTCCCTATCCCTTCATCTTTCAGAATGGTTCAGACAAGGAACACAGTAGGAGGCACATCAGAACCAGCTGAGCAGACTGTGCCCGAAACTCTTGCACTCCATCTACCTCCATCTACTCCGGCAGTTACTTTAGATGGGGCACAACTACTTGGAGTGTTCCAGGGACTAGTGGAATCCCAAAAAGAACAGACTGTACTTCTGCGGACCAGCCTCTCCGAAGCTATTAAGTCCCAGGAGTCGCCACTCAAGAGGCCAGGGAGTGCCAAAGACTTCAAAAACCTCAGACCCTTGGAATTCTACGAAACTTAGGGCATTCTCTATGCCGATGAGTGGATAGAGAATGTCGAGAGACTCCTGAAGACTGCTCGGGTTCCTGACGATCTCAAAGTGGAGTCCGCAAGCCTGCAACTGTTCGACATTGCTCGAACCTGGTTCAGAGATGAACCCCAATTATCTGCTCCTGACCTCACCTGGGAGGGCTTCAAGAGGCTATTCAAGGAGAAATTCTACCCCGAAGTGGCTCGGGAAGCTCTCGAAAGCCAATTCGAGAGACTGGAACAAGGTAACCTATCTGTTGATGAGTATACTGCTGAATTTAGCAGGTTAAGCCACTTTGCGGAGTACATGGTTCGTACCCCGGAGGACAGAGCCCGTAGATTCAAGAAGGGGCTGTCTCTGGATATTCGCCTTGCTGTCACCACCAGCCGAGCCCGCACCTATGAGGAAATCTTGAACGTGGCACAAGGCGTTGAGAGAGACATGGGGCATAAACTAAAGCGAGAGAGAGATACCGGAAATGCGGGACCCAACAAACGCCCTTTTCAACAACAACAACAGCAGAGGTCCCCGCAGCAAACCCAGCGTCCTCTCCCTCGAGCTACAGCACCCCAACACCAAGCTCAAGGACAGAATCAACGAGTTCCCACTTGTGGCTTTTGTAAAAAATAAGGTCATACCTGGCAAGTTTGTAGGAAGAGACTAGGTGCCTGTCTGTATTGTGGATCAACAGCACATCGAGTGAGGGACTGTGCCGCTGCTCCAGGACGCGGACAAGCTTACGTGATGACCGTGGAGAACGCGCAGACCTTGGGAGCAGCTAATGTGCGTAAGTGATTCGTAGATACCTTTTCCTAGTATTGTTTTCGTGCCTGTTGGTTCGTGACCTCAGCCCCAACCTAGTAATTTTAAACTTGCTAAATAACCTGAAATGCTTTTATATTTGATAACTGTAGAGATTTTGAGGTTTTTGCTATTGTGCTTATTATATGTGTCTTGTGAACTTCAATAAATTTGTACCTCTTTTTATCATCATCTAGCGCACTTAATTTTGCTAAACTCGACTAATGCTGCTATTTTATAGCCTAGTTTTGCAAGCTTACTCTTTATCGGGCTTGTTCGTGACACCTATATTATTGAGGCCTGATTAACCCCACTAATACAAGTGTCTACTCAGAATCAGTGTACTACGGTCTGATCAACCTTAGTGCATTTTGATTCGCACTTCGCATGACTACTTTATGTGGATTGAGATATAGTCGACTAGTCTACTTGCCCCTAAATACGTCCGAGCATATCGTATCAGCATTACCAGAATAGAATCTCGATCCTTAACCGCCTGACAATTCCCATTAGAATTCCTAAAAAATGCCTTGATCCCTATACCTCTGTTCTACCACCTCGCCCTTAAACCCTTTATTATTGATCCTCGTCTTTCCTTATTTCGGAAAGACAAAAACCTGTGGTTGGTATAAGTTGATTTGTAGTGCTAGACATACCCCTCAGACCGGTCGAATTGATGATAACCCTTTATGACTAAGACAAGACCCTAGGTGCTGTGTTTTGTGTTGCAGGCTTAAGATTCAATACCCTGATTTATTAAGTTGAGACCTAGCCACACTAGTTGTACAGCCTTAGAGGATATGGGTAAAATTCTAAGTTGGGTAGCGACCGCAATGTTCACCTGAGAGAAACCCGTTAGACTGTAATCAAGTGAGTCTGGACAGAGAGAACCCTGCCATAATTTAAATTTCGAGGACAAAATTTTTATAAGTTGGGTAAATTGTAAGCCCCTGATTTTCAAAAAATATTAAAATTGGGATTTTTCGCAATTTTCTGGAATTTTCTGGAAATTTTGTGTAATTAAAATCAGGGTTCCTAATTATTAAATGATTTTTATTTGATAATAAATAATATTAAAATATTATGAAAATAATATTTTTGGGTGTAAAACGAAAAACTGGACTTAGGATAATTTTTCTGGAATTTATTGGACCCCGGATCTATTTTTTAAATGCCTAAAAAGTATTTTATTATTTATTTAATTAATTAATTAATTTACTTATTAATATTATTAATATTATTTTTACTTTTATTTTTATTTTTCCCGCGGCCCGTTGGGCCGACCCGGCCCAGCCCAGCAGCCCAACCCGCTTCCCTTACCGGGTCGGGTCTGCCCGAACCCGACCCGTCCGCCCGCCGACCCGATCCCCCCCCGCGTGGCCCTCGTCCTCCGCCGCATCCGGCGGCCAGCCCCCCACGTCGTCGCCTCCGCCATTTCCGATGCCACGCCCCGTCCTCCGCCTTATACGGCTGACCCAACGCCTGAGTCCGCCCTATAAGAAGCCCAGACCCCCTCGACCCCGGCATCCCCCTCGCCTGAGCTCGCCACCCTAGCGCCGCCCCTAGCCGCCGTGCCGCTCCGCCGACGCCGCCACCGCAGCCCGCCTCCCCGCTGCAGCGCCGGCTCCCCTCCTCCTCCGTCGAGCACCGCCGCTCGACAGCAGTAGCTCGAGCAGCAGCACCGGCGTCTCCGTCCGTCCGGCCAGCACCGCCACCCCCGCCGCGCCGCCGTCCCCGCACGCCCCTTTCCCCGGCGAGCCGCCCTCGGCCTTCCCGCCGCCGTGCCGACCACCGGAGCCCGCCGCAGCGTCCCCAAAACCCTAACCCTAGCTTCCCTGTGTCCGACACGAGTCGGACACGTGTCGGACACGACTCGACCCTGAATTTTCAGGTACCCTTCAGGTACGTGTAACTTTCGCCTCGTAGCTCTGTTTCCAATTCCGCAAATTGCATTGTGAAGCCTGTATGACCCTCTCGGTGTCCGGACAAACTGTTCGGGGCATCGCGTCCTGTGGTGATCGCACACCGCGATCCAAAAACAGGAAAAAACCAGACCCTGTTTCACCCCGGAACTGAGTGCGTCCCGCCAAACGGGACGACTTGGTCGCGTGCGGTCTTCACAGATACGTACGCATCATCGATACGGACGTGTGAGTTTTCGTGGAAGCTGATTCGGGTGTGCGTGCACACCGGAATCAACGCGTATCCGCGGACATCGTCCCGTATCTGCCTTTTCGGCAATTCACCCTAACTTCGTGCACACACGTCGGATCGAGACGAAACTTGCGCCATCGGACTCGTAGCGATACGCTGGTCCTGTGGGTCAAGTTTGGTTCGATTCTGAGAACGTTGATGAAATCGCGTGTCGTGGGCCCCATAGGCCCCGCTCGACGGGCGATTTTGTGTTCGGCTCATCGGAATCCAAATCTGGAAGTTCCGTTGGGTTCGTATCAGCGTTTCTGACCTGTTGACACTAAGTTTGGTGAATTTGGAGACCTTTGATCCGGACACGTTTTTCGGTGCAAAGCGGGCCCACCGGCGGACCCCGTTTTGACCCGAAACTGTCGTTTTTGCCCTTGTCTCCAAATTGGACCCAAGGACAGGCGTTTCTAGCTATTTGACATCTTCTGAGCATGATAATAATATTTATTTCAGCATCCGGACTCATTTCTGGAAATTTCCCCGAGACACCAAACTATAATTGGATCCAAACATCAGGCAAGTACCTGCACTTCAAGTTTAACCTTTATATTGTTATAAATAAATTCTCTGCTTTATTAGTACCATTGATGATTATATGTAGAGTTAGAACACTGAATTTCATGTCTTGAATAATGTATTTCGTGTCTTGCTTTTCGTGTCGGGCGGGAGAATACTAGGAGACATGTAGTTTACCCTTTCCCCCTGTAATCACTGTGTGCCAGCTGTTGGTACGCGATTGTACCATCAGCCTTATACTTGATTATTCCCATAATCATTGTGTACTAGTCGTCTATGACGGCCCTATTTAGCCTTATAAACCCCTACATGCCAACTAGGTATTCTAAATACACAAGTTCACGCACATAAGTTCCTGTCTTGTTACAGTTATATTTCTTGTCACATTTTATTCCTGTTTTACTCGGATTTCTGGTTTATAGCAATCAATCATATTTTACTTCTAGTCTTGTTTTATAGCATTATTTCTCAGTTAATTTCACTACTTACTTACGCATTTCTCAACATAATGCTTAGTCAGTTATTTTCTACCTGTCACAAATATTTAGTTTAAATCTTGTTGTGCATTGTGTACTTTGCTCCTTTCCTGACTGGATCCGTTGTTTAGGCGATGACGAGAACCTTGCCCCCCACCTATTATGGACCCTCTGAGACAGCAGGTGATACAGTTGCAGAGCCGGTTCCCACCCAGGAGACTACTCCTGCAGAGTAGTTAGCCTTAGTTATTTATTTCCTTTCATCTTAGTAATCGGGTTTGTCCCCGATATAATCTATGGTTCTGTAATAAACTCTGGATCTGATTATCATATTCTGGTTATAAAATCTTAGCATTCTTTTCCTGCTATTTTTCCTTGCCTATTTAATTATTGTGAATGAGCTAGATTTATCACCTGTGATCATGCCCTAGACAGCGTACTACCGCCGACACTGCGGCGTAGGCTGGACGTACCCACGCACTCGTGCCCGAATTTCCGGGTGTAGGTCGTGACACTTGCATCATGTCAAAGGCAAATTCTCGAATAACACGGTCAAAAATTCTGGATAATTGTCCAGGATAATTACTAAAATAATAATCTAGAAAGCATCTAGATAGATTTTTTGGCTACATGCAATCCCGGTATCCCAGCGACACCTGATAAATTTGGAGCTCTCTGTCGTGGGGGACACTCTTCCAGCACACCGAAGAGTGTTACACTACCAGAAAAGACAAAAAAATGATTATACCTGATAAACTTATATTATGTACCCGCTCGTTTGGATAAACCAGATAGTATGCAGGACATGTGACTGTAGGGAATCTCAAACTGCATGTGTTAGTAACTAAGACTGTGATAACACTAGTTAGAGAATTATAGTAAGCCATAGGGCATGATTGGCCGTGATTGCTCGATTTCCAGTCTAGTCATGTCCTGATTTAATTAACAACTGATCAAAAAATGGTAACCGGAGTATTGATTCCAAATGTTCTTGTTTAATTACTCCAGAACTGTTTAAATATTATATTACCTTATATTCTTACTGATTTGTCTGCATGCTTATTTTAGTTCAGAAGTTTGGCTCCCATGTCATACTTATTATTTGTGGTCTAACCCTACTGGTTTTGTATGGCCAAATTTTGGAGCAGGATCTTCCATACTTTCCTCCTCAAGATGGTGAACACGAGGAGCACCCGAGGATATGAGTGAATTTCTCTTTCATCACTCACTTGATCTTGTATAATTATACTTTTGAGGCATTTAGCCACCGGGCACGTGTTTAGCTCGTGTTTTAGGATTCTTGATACTGCAACCTGAGGGCCTACATGTAAAGCATCTTCTAGACTATAGCTAGAACTAATCATGTAATATTGTACTCTACTACTTCTTTATTTTGGTAACTAGCTTCATGATCATCGGTGTATGTACAGTTTGGGACGACTTATTATTATATGTTTGGTGATCATATATCTTGTAATTTGTTGCTTGCTTGAGATTGAGACACCTAGAGATTCTTGAACCAGGTGTGACTATTGGATTGTAGAGTAAACCCTCACATGTTTAGACAGCCGTAACTGTATCTCGTGGTATAGAGTACTCTGTTATACGTAGTTGGTTTTGTCCGGCCCCGCTCTCCAGTATTCTGGTTCTGGGACGTGACACAGTTTAAGTGGTGACCCATGCAGGTCTAAAATTTAGAAGTGTAGGGTTTCCCAGATATTTTAGATATCCTAATCATGCTACTCCTTGATCTCCTTCAGTGTCAAATTTATATTCCTGAAATCTTGATTCAACATCTGCTTTGATCCTCGATCAATCCTGTCCGTCCCTTTTGGATGATCCTTATGTCATTTATCTTTCAGGGACATTGTTCTTGGTCCTTTTGATCATCCAGCTCAAGTTCCTTCAGTAGCAGGACATCATCCAGATGTCCAACAAACTCTTGAGGTTCAGTCTTAGCATTCTGGGGCCGAGTCCAGAATAGCTCAGAACGAGGAACCTGGTTTCAGTTGGAGCCTCCGGTTGTACCAGCAATAGCGATTCCGTCAGTATCCCAGAATACAGAAGAAGGTACTCAGGCATTAGTGGAGATCATCAAAAAATTGATAGCATCACAGGAACGTAGAAAATAATTTTTATGAATGTCTGGATCCCACGTGTAAACACCCTAAATTTTTTTCAGATTTTTTAAAATCAACTTTGGGATTTAAAATGCATTTTTCAGGAATTTACATAGGACCTGTGATGAGTTTGTAATTTTTAATTTCCAATAAATAACATTAAAATGAAATAAAAATATGATTTTATGGTGTAAAATAGAAAACCGGACTTAGGGTAATTTTCTGGAATTTTATTGGGCCTCGGACCTATTTTTAAAAGCCTAAAATCTATTTTTCCTAAATTAAAATTAATTAATTACTGATTATTATAATTATTATTATTTTCTTTATTTTTTGATTTTAGTTTGGGCCCGGCCCAATGGGCCGAGCCCATTAGTGCTAGCCCGGCCCAGCCTTAAACCCCTAGCGGGTCGGGCGGGTCCGCTCACCCGGAGCCCGCCGCCCGACCCGACCCGCTCCATCACCCCTGTCACCCACGACCCCGTCTTCCCCCGAGACCTCCGTCGGCGCCGGAAAATGCGCCGCCACGTCGCCTCCCCTCCGCGAGAGCCGCCCACGTCCTCCCCCATCCCCGCCTAGTCCGGCCACGACCCCCCCCCCCCCCGAGGATCCCCTATAAAAACCCCTACCCGACCTCTTCCTCCTCCCTCATCCTCCCCTGAAACCTCGCCGGAACCCTACTCCGACGACCCGAGACCCCCATCCACCTCCCTCTCAGCCGTCCTCCTCCCCGCCGTGACCTCCAGCGCCCCCTTCCCCTTCCTCTTCCTCCTCCTCCCCCAGGCGGAGCCGACCCCGGCCTCCAGAAACCCTCCCCGCTGCTCGAGCTGCCGGCCGACCCCCTCGGCGCCGCCCAGCCCCTCCGGCAGAGCCGCAGCCACCGCCCCGAGTCGCCTCGACCGTCGGCCAGTCCCCCAGAGCCCCGGACACGCGGACACAGCCCTGAACCCTAGCCCTAGCCGAGGACACGTGTCCAGGACACGATTCGGACACAGAAAACCCCGGTTTCTCGGGTCCCCTTCAGGTACTCGTATCTTGCAACTCGGATCTCCGTTTTTGATTCTGTAAATTTTTACGCGAAGCCTGTATGACCCTCTCGGTGCCCGGATAAACCGCTCGGGGCATCGCGTCCTGTGGTGATCGCACACTGCGATCCAAAAACAGGGAAAACCAGACCCTGTTTCACCCCGAAACTGAGTGCGCCCCGCCAAACGGGACGACTTGGTCGCATGCGGTCTTCACAGATACGTGCGCCTCGTCGATACGGACGTGTGGAATTTTGCGGAAGCTGATTCGGGTGTGCGTGCACACCGAAATCAACGCGTATCCGCGGACATCGCTCCGTATCTGCCTTTTCTGCATTTCACCCTAACTTCGTGCACACACGTCGGATCGAGACGAAACTTGCGCCATCGGACTCGTAGCGATACGCTGGTCCTGTGGGTCAAGTTTGGTCCGATTCTGAGAACGTTGACGAAATCGCGTGTCGTGGGCCCCACAGGCCCCGCTCGACGGGCGATTTTGTGATCGGCTCATCGGAATTCAAATCTGAAAGTTCCGTTGGGTTCGTATCAGCGTTCCTGACCTGTTGACACTAAGTTTGGTGAATTTGGAGACCATTGACCCTGACACATTTTTCGGTGCAAAGCGGGCCCACCGGTGGACCCCGTTTTGGGTCGAAATTGCCGTTTCTGCCCTTGTCTCCAAATTGGACCCAAGGACAGGCGTTCCTAGCTGTTTGACACCTTCTGAGCGTGATGGTACTGTTTATTTCAGCTTTCGGAGACATCTCTGAAAATTTTCGAAACCAGGACCTAAGTGGAATCCAAACCTCAGGCAAGTGCACCTTGCCAAACTTGCAGTCATTATTTTCTTATTTTCTGTAAAAATACTCTGCTGGATTTCTTGTGCAAATTCATATAAACTGTTTTAAACTGCTTAACCTAGGGAACGTATGACGTACCTAGTGCCCGATCATAGTCGGGTACTGACACCGTGCGCGGTGTTGGGTTCGTCATTTAGAGATGGATTTACGACCCCCTTATTTTGTACTTGACCTCTCAAGTACCCTACAACCCAGGACACTTGACACTATCATGGACAGAATCTTCCCGAGTTATTCGTGGGGAATCTGAATAGGATACAGGACTTGACAGAGTTATTTATTTATAGACAGTATGACTTGTTGCATTAGTTATAATCCCGCTGACATGGGCATGAGACGTTATGGTCATGGCTTGCGTGATTACATTGGGTGGGGAGAGACACACAGGCTACAGGCTGTTCTATATATATATCTACTATTATTGTGAGGTTGTAGACTCTCCAGCAGAGCTAGACCCTTTACGTGTTATTACTGCTACCGGCTCCCCGACACAGAGCTTGTAGCGGTCTCAGCCTGAGTACTAGTGTTGCTCTCATTTGCATATCACATAGATGGTTACTTAGTTTACCCTGCTGTTCATTTATTTATTGCACTGCTTATTCAGTTGGCTTGTTTTTATCTTGTGCCTTGCTATGTCCACTGAGGACCTGGAATGGATTATGTCCCCAGGTTTAGCTGAGGAGCAGTATCCCGAGATATACGGGACAGGAGCTGAAGCTATTGCTGGAGCTGAACCGAACACTGAAGACGAGGTGACTGCCGTGGACTTCTCCTGAGTGCTTGTTCCAGTACTCAGTATTTATTTCATGTTTACATCTTTTGTTCCTGGCCTATAGAGCCAGTTTATTCAGACTTAAGTCGGATTGTTTCTCCGACTGACTTGCTGTGATGATGTTGCTACATTATTTCCATTTGATTATGCAGTTTATTTCTTTATCTTTATGGATGAGATTAGTGTGACTTGTGTAGTAGACCTTATTTACAGCTTAAGTACGCCCTGATGGCTCCATTAAATTGGGTTATCCATCGGTGCGTGCTGCTGGCCATTGCCACGCATCTCCAATCCCTCGACATTTTGGGACTGGGACGTGACACCACGTGCTATATATACAAAAGAACTATTTACACAAACTTAGTAGAGGATAGAATTCTTAATAACCTCACCCAAAAAATGACAAAAAATAAGAAGAAGAGTCGTCTTCCATAAGCAATTTCCCTCTGGAGAATTCTATCCTTCCCCTCTTGTCCACTAATTTCCTTATCAGATAAAAAAGTTGACACATCCTTTCCAATACACTTTCCTTTTACGCTTTTTCCTTCCACGTCAGCTCCCGTCCCCCATTATTAAAGTTGGAAGTGTTGTGACGGAACCCCAGTGCTCTAAAAGCTAATTTCTTCTCCATAGCTAATTAAGCAGCTATGGAAACTCCAGCAGTGTTAGAATTACCAAACCCTAACTTCACCACCAGCCTCTGGACGTTCCTTCTCCTCCTCGCCGCCATCACTGCGGCCTCCTTCGCTACGTCGAGGACGTCCAAGAAATGGTTGATCTCGAGAATACTTTCCCATAGTGACAAATCCGTAAATATACCCTTTTCTTCTTATTGCTTCTCTGACTGTTCCTCTGACGAAGAAGAAGAAGAAGAAGAAGAAGAAGAAGACGAATCTTACCCTTCGGATGACGATGACGACGACGACGACGGATCGGAGGAGGAGAACGACGGAGAGTCGAAGCTAGGGCAGTATTGTAATTTCCACGAGCCAGATTTCGACTGGCAGAACAGCGTGGTGAAGTTCTGGGAGGGGTTGGACTTCGGACTCGGGTCCGGCGACCCGACCCGCCTGACGGCGGAGGCGGGCACAGGTGGAAACGTTGCGGTGAGGGTCTGGGACTCGAGGGCGTCACCGCCGTCCGAATCGGAAGCAGCAGCAGCAGCAGCAGTCGCCACGTGGCGGACAGTCAGGGGAAGGGAGGAGGAGAAGGTCGTTTACGTGGGCGGCGGCGGCCAAGTTAGGGAGAGGTTAACGGTGGTGGACCTGAGGAACGTCAAAACGGCGTTGGGGGAGCTACGGCGGCTGTGCTGGTCTGACGGCGTTACGATGGCAAGTGGTCGCGAAGGAGGTTCTGAACTGAACATGATTGATTGGCTACTCTGCCCCAAATAAAATAAGGAAAATAAAAGAATTGTTATCTCGCTGCATGAATAAATGGAAAATGCTATTTTACTCTATAATTAATTACTTTTGTTTTAATCCTATTTGCAATATTTCATGCTCATTGAATATTTTTAACGATTGAGCTCTATGCTCAATTTTCACGAGGGAGGAATCATGCTCAATGACATGTGGGCCAGCGCACACCTCATCTTAATTGATGTATATATTATGTACCCGCCCCCTTGTTTTATTTTCTCTTAATGAGCGCAGACAATATGCACCTGTATATTTCTCAAGAGTAGCTGTAGCTGTAGCTGTAGCTGTAGCTGTGGTTGGTAATGGCACATAAAAACACCTATGGACCAAAATGATCAATGCTAAAAACATTACACAAACTTTCAGTAGCTATCATCGTTTTCTACAGTATTTGAAACCCTTCCCCCCCAGATCAATCTGCTTCTTCTTTTTTCCTAGTTATCCTGAGCCCACAAGCAGCCCATTCCTAAATATTTCCGATCGAATACCCAATTTTAAAACCTACAACAGTAAGAGCATCCATAATAGAAAAAATTTTAATACTACATTTTAATTTGAAATTGATTTGACTTCGCAAAAAAAAAATAGATTAGTCAAATATTATAGTATTGAAAGCTGTAGTGGACACTTATCGAATTTTAAACCAAACCACCAAAACCATTTCTTATAGCTAAATGCCTAATAACTAAACCACCCTAACCCGTCTACCCGATACCCCCATGCAGCCTCCATTTCCATGGCAACTCTCCTTTCCCCTAAACGGCTCACCTCCGCCCCTAACACCTCCCGCACAATCCAACCTGAACACGCCACGATAAACCACTACACCGCACCAACCTCAGAGCAGGGCCTGAGCTTATGGGGGCACAAGACGAACATCCAAATTGGGGCCCCCACACATTGTGTAAATAAATAATTAAGAAACTAAAACAAAATTAAATTAAAAAATATATACAACTACCACCAAGAATTGTACTAAATATCTCATGTGTGCAAGTCTAACATAATAAACACTACATCACAATTATTTTGTGTTAAGGAAGACCCATGGTACATACTTGTTCTATTTTAGATACAATGTTATTAATAGTTATGTGTAAACTAATTTTTTTGGGTCCTCCTGATTCGTAGGTTCTGGACGGTCGTTCTGGCCGTCCTGGGCCAAGGTTGACCCTGTTGTGCGCAACCACCATTCTCACGCACTCCAGAGCATCGTCGAGCTACCCCCAGCGCAGACGACCCCACCTCCGTCGTCCTCGACGCACGGACACTCTAGAGAAGATCCCGCGGGCTGTTGAGTGCGTCGTGTGCATGAAGCACACGGTGTAGAGCCGACTTTGTGGCCTTGTTTTTTGTCTTTCGATCAAGCGTTGTTGTTGTTGTTGTTTTTTTTTTTGAATTTAAAATAAAAAAAATTTGTTTATGTTTTGCTTTTTAAATTTTTTTTCCATTTTTTAAAATCTTTTTTTTCTTTAAAAAAATTGAACTTTTTTTTATCTTTTTCATTTTTAAGAAATTTTTTTATTTTATTTGTTTACATATATTTTTTTATTCCTTTTCAATTTTTTATCTATTGTTTTTATTTTCTCAAAAAATTTATATATTCACCAACAAGAGAACATAATTTTAAAAAAAATTTAATTTCAAAAAATTTGATTTATGAAAATATAGAACCCCAGCTATATTTGCTTACCAAATGCCCCCATAGTATTGGGCATCCAATAAGTGCTCAACTGTTTAGCGGCCATTTGTTTTTTAAAAAAAATGGTTTTTTTTTTTTTCATTTTTATGTTTCTTTTATTTTCTTGTATTTTCTCTCAAAACTATTTATATATAAATCAAATATGAAAATATATTTTTTCAAAGATTTTTATTTTATTAAATTTGATATATATTAAATGTCCCCTTTTGGTTTGCTTGCGATTGTTGGATAGAGGTTATGAGGTTTTTTAAAGCGCTGGTTATGAGTGGTTATGAGGGATCCAATTTTGAACGATTTTAAGTATAGTCATTTAAACCAATATAACACTACTTGATAATTAATTAACGCGCACTTCTATAAGTTTTATAAAATAATTAAATTATTTATATGCACATATATAAACAAAAGTCATCTGGAAGAAATATTATAGTATTGCTCTCCCAAACAATAGCTTATATATTCATGTAACTTGTAAGCATAAAATAGTTTGGCATATAGTAAATCATAGATATTGAGAGCCAACATTCACTACTACATCAAATGGACCGCAAAATTGTATGACAATCATCGACAGCCATATAAAATGAACCTCAAAATTTAAAATACTCGCATTTTGGAAGAAATAACCTCAGATGGACCTCAAGAGAAACATATATGAGAAAAAAATATGAAGAAACGTCCGGCTTAAAAACCTTCAAAAATCGATAAAAATAGCATAGCCAAGAAGACCCTATAAGTGTTCAAGTGTTTCGCATCCATTAACAATAATGACATATAGCATAGACATTTACTCCTGTAGTGCTGGATCTCTCTGAATCGTAGGATCCCGTTGTAGGAGCTCATTTTGTTGAATAATAGTACTCAATTTGAGTTCTATTTGATCACGATTTAGCCATAGGAGTTATAATCTGGGTCTGATAATTTCTACATTCATAATGGAAGAACTAATTTTGTATAGTAGCAAGACTCAATTTGGAATCTCAAATTATAAATTCTAGATTTTACATTATTTTTTTTACGAAATAATTTTTTGACCTTTGCTACCAAAGACCGTTTTATGTCATCTTCCAATATCCCCATACATACCAAATCCATGTTAGATTAATTTTTTATTATAAATTTGAAAATCAAAATTCATTGGTTAGCTCCATCTACTGTGGTTGCTCTAATCACTTTTGTGGGTTTGTTTTGTCTTCTTCTTCAGATCCATTAGGTGCTTTTTGTGGGCGGATCTCATCTTTATTTCCATTTTTTTGGCTGTTTTGTGGGCACAGCCCATCTTTATTTCCTTTTTTGGGTTTTTTTGTGGGCTGAGCTGGGTTTTAGTATTTAGTATTTAAAACTGATCATTAGTTGGTAACGTACGGAAACCTGATATCTGGGCCTCTACTCAATAAGAGCCCAAGTCAATGGAAAGAGAATGACCTCTCTATAAAATATGCTATAATTGAACATCAAAATATTTAAAACTTTTCTACCGTAAGAAAATTACGTCTGCCGTCGAGCAGACTTCGAACGACCGTAACTATTTGT
Organism: Iris macrosiphon; assembly: GCA_036927795.1. Taxonomy (NCBI): domain Eukaryota; kingdom Viridiplantae; phylum Streptophyta; class Magnoliopsida; order Asparagales; family Iridaceae; genus Iris; species Iris macrosiphon. The sequence continues at coordinate 4,583,025 of JAYESA010000015.1, forward strand.
TCGAAAATCATTTTTCGTCAAACAATATGTCGATTTGTATGTTTTTGACGAGTGCAATTTGTGTAGAAAGAATTTTCATCTGAAACAAAACGCACATGTTACAGACAAAAGTATAAAATTTAAAACTTTAAATTATCATAACCTTTGACGGAGAGATCGAAACGAGGCTCAGCTTGTGCCAAAATGACCGTAGCGAAAAGTACTAAGGGAAAAACGTTTCATCGTTTGACAGACTTCAAAAAAATTTAGAATCGCAAAAAAATGATGTTTCGATCTCAAAATTCTACTTTTGGTAATTTTATTTTCGAATTTTTTTCCAGTAATTTGATATTAACAAGTAAACATTGTTGTCTCTGGACCCTCACACGTTATCATATAATATATATAAGTGTGAACATTATTAAAAATTGGACGAGAATATATTTTAATTTTTTTAACGATAAAATTGTCTATTTTAAAATAATTTACTAATCGTAATAAGATCGATTTAACTTTCGATTACGGTATAAACTTTAAGGGTCTGCTTGGCAATTGTGGGAGTAGCGGTTATGAGATATTTTTAGAGTATCGATTATGAACGGTTATGAGGGGTTCGATTTTGAATGGGTTTAAGTTGCGGCTTTTAAACCAATACAATCAATGCTTGGTAACAAGTTGTTTTGAATTTTTTTTAACAAGAATAAATGAAATAAATTAATTTTTGATTTTCATAAACAATCGAAGGTTTTCATAAATAGAATAATAAAATCTCTAAAAAAAAAAAAAAAACCAAACCCAATAATCCAAAAAAATAACAAAAAAAAAAACCAAAAGAAAAACACCAACAGAAAAAACATAAAAAAATCCATAGTCATATTTTCGTCAACAGAGTTTGTCACGCCCCAGTCCCAAAATGTCGAGGGACTGAGCACGTGGCATTGGCCAGCAGCACGCACCGATGGACAACCCAACTTAATGGATCCATCAGGGCATGCTTAAGCTGTAGTCTAGCAGTAAAATGTTACAAGTCTCAGGTATTTCTAATCTCATCCACAGAACAACACAGATTAATTGCCAGAAATAATGCAATGGAAATAAATATGCAATATCAAATAAGGTTATCTCGGGAAACAAATCCGAGAATTATTCGGTTACATTCAAGAAAAAATAGACAGGAATTGAAATGCTGAAAATGGAAATACTGTATAGCTGAAGCCGGGCTCAGGAGAAGTCTTCGGCCACCACTTCGTCGTCGGTTCCTTGTTCTGCTCCAAGGAGTGCTCCGGTACCGTACACCTCAGGGTAGTTCTCTTCAGCTGAACCTGGGGACATCATCCAGATCCAGGTCCTCAGGGTACAGCAAGGTACAGAAAATACAAGCCAAAATAAATACAGTGCAGCAGATAATTAAACAAGAGGTAAGCTATGTAACCAGCTAAGTGATATGCAATATGAGAGCAGCACTAGAATTCAGGCTGAAGCCGCTACAAGCTCTGTGTCGGGGAGCCGGTAGAGGCAATAACTATGGATTACACTATGATATATACTATGTTTTATATATTATCAGCCTGTAGTCTGTGTGTCTCTCTCCACCCAATGTAATCCCACGTCTCATGTCCATGATGCCTCATGTCCATGTCACGCACGATTATAACTAATGCAGCAAGTCTGATAGCTATGAATCAATTGTCTAAGAATGTAAAGTCTATGTCATAACCATGCATCCTATACAGAATCACCTCGAATGTCTCAGAAAAACTCTGTCTCATGAAATAGTGTCAAGTGTCCTGGGTTCTGGTGTACTTGATAGGACAAGTACGAGAATTATCGGGTCTCGTTATCCATGCCTAAGGGACATTACACAACCCCGCGTACGGAGTTGGCACCCGACTATGATCGGACACTGAGCACGTCACTCGTTTCCTAGGTTAAGCAGTTAAAACAAGTTTATATTTAATTCCACAAGAAATCAAGTAAAATACTATAACTAGAAATATCGAAGAATTGGCAAGCTTTACTTGCCCACAGATGTATAACCAAGTCCAGGAAATAGGTAGCAAGCTGCAAGTTTTGGCAAGGTACACTTGCCTGTGGTTCCGGCTCTGATTTCGGCTCTGACTTCAGTTGGATTTGCAGGCGGTACTCCGGTTGCTGAAACAAATATCACCATCAGATCCAGAAGATATCAATCAGCTAGAAACGCCTGTCCTTGGGTCCAATTTGGAGACAAGGACAAAAACGGCAGTTTCGGGCCAAAACGGGGTCCACCGGTGGGCCCGCTTTGCACCGAAAAATGCGTCAGGGTCAAAGGTCTCCAAATTTACCAAACTTAGTGTTAACAGGTCAGGAACGCTGATACGAACTCAACGGAACTTTCAGAATTGAATTCCGCTGAGCCGATCATAAAATCGTCCGTCGAGCGGGGCCTGTGGGGCCCACGACACGCGATTTCGTCAACGTTCTCAGAATCGAACCAAACTTGACCCACAGGACCAGCGTATCTCTACGAGTCCGATGGTGCAAGTTTCGTCTCGATTCGACCTGTGTACACAAAGTTAGGGCAAATTGCAGAAAAGTCGGATACGGGACGATGTCCGCGGATACGCGTTGATTCCGGTGTGCACGCACACCCGAATCAGCTTCTGCAAAATCCTGCATGTCCGTATCGACGACGCGCACGTATCTGTGAAGACCGCGCGCGACAAGTCGTCCCGTTTGGCGGGGCGTACTCAGTTCCGGGGTGAAACAGGGTCTGGTTTTTCCTGTTTTTGGATCACGGTGTGCGATCACCACAGGACGCGATGCCCCGAGCGGTTTGTCCGGACACCGAGAGGGTCATACAGGCTTCGCAACGCAATTTGCGGAATCGAAACAGAGCTACGAGACGAAAGTTACAAGTACCTGAAGGGGACCCGAAAATCAGGGATCTGGATCGTGTCCGACACGTGTCCGACTCGTGTCGGACACAGGGGAAGAATCTAGGGTTAGGGTTAGGGCTTGGGGAGTCGGCCGGCGGGGACGGCGCTGAAGGCGGCGCTGGGGCGGGGAGCGGCTGGCCGGGGCAGCGCGGCGAGGCGCACGGCGGCGACGGGCTCGGCGGCGGTGCTGAAGGCGGCGCTGGGGTGATGTCGGCTGGGCTCGGGCGGGCTCTGCTGCGGAGGAGAGGGAGGAAGAAGGAGGAGATGAGGGAGGGGGTCTGGGCTGCCGTCGGCGGCGGCGCTGCGGGCTCGTCGTGGTGGGGGGGTCGGGCGGTGGTCGGCACGACGAGTGGTGGTCGAGGGGGAGGTCGACGGGGAGGGTTTTAAAGGGGGCTGGGAGGGGGTCGTGGCCAAGGGGGTGGCCGGGATGGGCGGAGTCGGGGAGGGTCGTGGCGAGGCTTGCGGGCAGAGCGCCGGGCTGAGCGGGCGGCGGCGGCGTCTCCGCCGCGAGACGCGGGCACAAGGAGGGAGAGAGGGGCCGGGTCGCGGGCACGGGTCGGGTTCGGGCAGACCCGACCCGACCCGGTAGGGCGGGGCTGGGCTGGGTCTGTTGGGCCGGGCTGGGCCGGCCCAATGGGCTGGTAATAATAATAATAATAATAATAATAATAATAATCAGTAAATAATTAATAAATAAATAATTTAATTAAATAAATACTTTTTAGGCATTTAAAAATAGGTCCGGGGTCCGATAAATTCCAGAAAAATCGTCCTAAGTCCAGTTTTTCATTTTACATCCAAAAATATTATTTTTATAATATTTTAATATCATTTATTATCAATTAAAAATTATTGAATATTTAAAACCCTGTTTTAAATTACAGAAAATTCCCAGAAAATTCCAGAAAATTGTGAAAAATCCAGTTTTAAAAAATTTAAAAAATCAGGGGGTTTACAGAGTTGGTGAAATTTTGGGCAAAGCAAAATTTTTGCCAACTGAGTTGACAAAATTGTTTAAAAAAAAAATATTTTTCATATTTTCGCCATCTGTGACGGCGAAAGCAAATTTTTATAACAAATAAATACATTGCTGCACATTTTTGAATAATGACATACTGTTCAACCAAATACATATAATACATACATATTCTTGGTATTCGAACAAATTAGAGTTCTTGCATATACTTTATCACGGCATGGCTTTTGTTAATATAAAAGGATTTGGTCGAGTCTCATGTCACTAAGAAAAAATTCTGATTGATGGTTACTTAAGAAGTTCTTTTTTCTCTCGACGAATTATCTAATCAGTGAGTGGCATTGATCATTCTTATCTTTATCTACACTTCTTAATAAAATTAATTATTTTTATTCTTTTGTTACATTCCTTCAATTAATGATACCTTAATAAAAAAGAAGAAGCTAAGTTATATAAGAATTGTTGCAAGCTTAAGTTATAATTGTTGTATAATTGAATGAATTGACATTTCATGTTATTTATAACAGAATGGAACTATAGACTTGAAATATATGATGTAAATAGTGATATGAATATGAATATGAAATAATATTATTAAATAAAATATAGTGTTGAGATAGTACTTGCGTAAACAAAGAAAAAACACAACATGACTGTCAGAATATACAAAACAAAAAAAAGAAAAGTGTTGCATAACATAGTATTATTTTAATTGATAGAATTTGTATATCATGTATTAGTCTCATATAATATGTGCATAAGATTTAGTTTATCGAACGATTGTTAGAGAATCAGAATTGTGTCGTCTGAGAAGATACGGGGCACCCTGAGGACCGAATATCCTCGCAATTAGGTGGATGTTACATCTAATTGGAGAGATGGACCTGAACGTCCAATTATCTAAAGTCGTCCATACACCATCATGTAATTAGGTCGCATGCTAATGAAACTGCCTAACAGTTTGATACAGGGACAAAAACTATATATATTATATATTATTTTAATCCATGTTTGCAAGGAAGGATATTCGGCCGTGGGTAAGAATCACGTATAAGTGATATGTGTGTTATGTTTTTCTTTTTCTATTATTCCTATATTGTTAACATGACTTAGAAAGCAAAAGTAGAAAGACCACTTAATAATAATTGCATGTGTCCACATGATTATTGTGTAGATTTTGTTGAGTTGTGTTAATGTAGCTCACCAATAATTTTTTTTTAATGTACTGACCCTCCGTCCCCACACGTGCCGAAAATATTTTGGACATTAAGAGGAATTAGAAGCTCCGTTGGTTGTTTAGAAGCTTTTCTTTCCGCTTGAAGATTTTTTCGAGTCTTATTTTACTTTTATTTCTAGTAAAATGATATGAAGTATGGAATGATATACCTCGTTTTGTTGTTTCAAAAGTTGTAAGCATGTTTGACATTTTTAGTTGACCAGTAAGAGCCTTTTGTAATTTCGTTACAAGTTTCAATAAAAGAATAATTTTATTTTATATATTATTACCATTCGGTTCTCTGCTTGAAATCAAAGTCGTATATTTTTGTAATCTATTCACGGTGCACGTCTATGTCATTTACAATTACAACTTAGACTTGTAAAACATCAAACCATCGGCGACCTTTCGACTCTCTGAGATTAACAGATAAAAGAATGGTCAAAATTAAGAAATAAAAAATGGATAACTTATTGGCACCACATAAATCAATCCAAATACATAAAATTGTGTATAGAGCATAAAATTTTCATGAAATTGCGTCCAGAGCAATGAAGTTTCAAAAATTTCGAGAAGAGTAACGAAACGTCCTTAAAAATATTTTTTTGAACAATGGGCCAAAAACGTTCCTTTTAAGGATGTTTAGATACAAATATATTATTAATTACTCTCCCCCGGCTCGTTAACTCATAACAAACAGATTAAAAGCGGATTAAAAACGAGCCCGGAAATCCCGATTTTAAAGTGTAAAAGGACGTTTCTACGCTGGTTGGGTGGGCTGGGAATGCGGGGGGGGGGGGGGGGGGGGGAGGGTGGGGAGTGGGTGGAGGGGGGGGGGGGAGGGGTTGGATGGCGGATTCAATGTTGAGGAAGTCGGTTTGGTGTTTGGGTGTATATATAGGGAGGGTAATATCGTCGTTACCTCGTTCCTGTCGTTGGATTTGAATAACCCAAAAAAAAAATAATTTCATCGATAAACGTCTCTAAAATGGACGTTTTGCACGAAAACGCTCTTTTTATGGACGTTTCTGCGATTGTTTTATTAATAATGTGTTTTGTTATGTGTTAATCGTTATTTAAATTCAGAAGATTAATTGATAATAGACAATTTGCGTCTAAACATTCTTAAAAATGACGTTTTAAAACATTGCTCAAAAACGTCATTTAATATGGTGTTTCGTTGCTCTTCTTACCATTTGTCCTTTAATATAGTGTTTTGTTGCTCTTCTTACAATTTTCTGAACATAATATCATGAAACTTCTATACTCTATACACAAATTTCTGATCCAAAATTTTGTATATCATTTCATTTGTACTATAAATTTATAAACAAACTTCCATTTTTTTTCCTTTAAAAAGAAAAAAATGTCCTTATGATTCCAACCGTACCTTTGTTTTTCATTGTTAAATTAACAAACGAAGTGCGTTTTCAGAAAGTGAGGACCCACATCACCTTTTTGCAAACTCAGCCTCTTCTTCCGTACGGAAGAAAGCAAAGCTAGTTACCTTACTTAACACAAATGTTCCTTTTCTTTTCTTTTCTTTTTTTTTTTTTTTTTTTTTTTTTCTGTTTTTTTTACGTACAACATTGAAGCCAATAAAAAAATGAGAGAGCTTGTGAGGTGACTAGGGCCCACCTGGCTCCGGGGACCAGGCCCTCCCAATTGCGAAAGGAGTACTCTATCTATGTCCACCACCAAAACCAACAAATCTTTTTTATTCTCATTTCCGTTCTCGTTTTTAAATTTTTAAATCCATCTCCGAAAGCAACAAATTTTTTTTTCTTTCTCCGTTTTGTCCTCTTCTCCATTTCCGTTTTAAAAATTTAATCCGTCACCGTCGAAAAAAAAATCGAATTCCCGTCGAATTCGAAAAAAAATTCCATCCTCAATTCCATATACAGTAGTATACTGTATTTCTTTTGGTTCACATGTGCTTTGGCTCATTAGAAATATGAGTCTTATCACGTTTACCCATCAGGGCCGGTCCTGAATTCATGGGAGTCCTAGCTGGACTTTCAAAATGGACCCCTATATATAATGTAATTTAAAAAAAAAAACTGAATTAAATACTAGTTCTATTATATATGACCTCTTATGTTTGCAAGTCTAACATAACAATCACTACACCGCAATTATTTTATGTTAAAAAAGTTCCATGACGTATATATAATGATTTTTGGGTCCTCCTGTTCCGTGGGTCCTCGGTCCGGCTGTCCATAGCCAGAAGGCATCCCGGTCCGAAGGACCCACAAGCCCGAAGGTCTCGTGCAGCAAAAAATTAAATAGCGCTCAGGAGATTGGAACCCGCAACCTCCGGAATAATATGCATTCCATGTACACAAGCCAGTTGGCGAGTCGGACTATTCGCGGATAATCTTAACTCCGACGCGAGCCAAGGGACGATGGTTGCTCCGTCGTCCATAGGCATGTATAAAACTCTCTTCTCTTCTCTTCTCTTCTCTTCGGCAAGACAAGGTAAGACGGATTAATTATACCCAAATAAACTCTGTCATTTTTGCATTGTCTACACATCTTTGTTCTGACTTGAATGTTGGAGTGGCACTCGGAGATTATCTAGTCTAGGGATGAACAACGGTTAAAACTAAATTATTTTTGTAAAGTCTTAATAAACCGAAAATATAATTTACAAAACCGAAAACTAAAAAGTATTTCAGTCTCCTACATCTGAAAAAATTATTGAATGTGCTGAATGCAATGCACCATTCACATACAAGCTGTTAGATTACCATAAGAATCTATGCAATCCAACGATTGAAGAGAGATCGAGTATATCCGGTCCATACAATAATTTCTCCTACATCTGATCCTTAGCCATTCTCTGTTTTGTTCAGCTTGTGGTGATAAAACATCGATGATAAAACATCGAGCATCACAACAAAAAACATATATAGGATCTTCGTTTGTTTCATCAATGTCCTTGCAACATCAAATACCGTGTTTTAAGTAGCATGGCAAATACTTGCACTATGTTAGGAAAGTAAAAAATTACAGAAATTTTCAAATCGAGAATCAAAAGTCTTAGTAAATTGAAAAAAAAAAAAAAAAATTGATATATTTACAAGGACCTTTTGTTCTCTCCAAATTTTAAAATAATTTTAAACTGAAACGTCCTTGCTAAGGTTTTTTCAATTTTATTTATTTTTGTCTAGAGTATAAGAAAAAAAAAATTTATTATATCTGAAGCGTCTCTGGTAAGAAAGTTTTCAACTTTTCTTTTCTTTTATTATTTTCTGCAGATTATTAAAAAAATAAAAACGCCCACGTTTCAAGTTAATAAATAAAATAATTAAAGTTTGGAGGGACTTACATGAAAAAATCAACAAAAAGTCATCCAACAAAACGAGGGACCTATATGGAAAAATAATCTATGAAGGATCCTATATGAAAAATACACATAATATGGGCGGGTTCATTATATTTTTACTCTTTACTTTTTTTTATTCGTCCAAAAAATAAAATAAAATCAAATCAAAAAAATCTAAAACCCTTGTCAAGGACGTTTCCGATAGAGTATATATTTATTTATTTATTTATTTTTCTTAATATTTCTTTTAGATGTAAGTAAAAAAAAAATTAAAGGAAATTTGATTCGACTGTATATTATTCAAAAAATTTGCTGTACAAAAAATATTTGTAAACAAATTAACTAAAACGAAATAATTTGTCAAAAATTTAAAATCATGAAAGCTTTCGTCATCTCTGATATGAAAATATGAAATAAAAAAAAAATATATATATTTGTCAAATATTCGTCAACTGGGTTGGCGAAAATTTGGATTTGCCAAATTTTCGCAAACCGAGTTGGCGAAAATCAAACAATATATATATATTTTTTGTTTGTTTTCATTGGTTTTTAGGTTTTTTTGTGTTGGTTTTTAAAATTTTTTGACAATACTAATTTGTTTTTTTTTAATTTTTTGTACATAAAATATTTTGTCATAAAATTTGAAGTACAATACTAATCAGAAAAATTGTTGTACATAAAATATTTTTAAACAAATTAACTAAAACAAAACAATTTGTCAAAAAATTGAAATCGCAATACTAATCACAATACTAATTTGATTTTTTTTTAATTTTCGACTTCCAAAAATTAGTATAGATAACTAAAACAAATAACAAATTAATTATCATTCATATTAGTATAGATAATAAAAAAAAATCGAAAATAAAATTGCCGAAAGTAAAATTTGGAGGTCGAATTTTTTTTTTTTGCGATTCTAAAAATTTTCGAAATCCGTAAAACGGTAAAACCGTGTATCCCATAGTAATTTTCGATACGGTCATTTTAGCATAAACTGGAACTTGTTTCGATCTCTCAGTCAAAAGTTATGATACTTTAAAGTTTTAAATTTTAAATTTTTGTCTGTAACATGTGCGTTTTGCTTCAGATGATTTTTTTTTCTATACATATTGTGTTACTCTCGTCGAAAACATACAAATCGACCTATTATTTGACCAAAAATAATTTCAAAAAAATTAGTTATGGCAGCTCGAAGTCTGCTCGAAGGCAGACGTAATATTCTTACGGTCGATTTTTTTTTCATTGATAGCATATTTTAATTTTAATGTTAAATTTTATTTTATTTTATTTTTCTAATTTATTTATAAAAAGTATTGCTACAACAACTTTAAAAATAAAAACTAAACCTAAATAAAACAAAAGAAAAGAAAATTTTTAAAAAGAAAAACAAACAAACCAGAAAAAAAAAATCAGAGTTGGCTCCCCTGTTTGTTTGTTTTAAAAAAAAACACAAAAAAAACCTAAAAAAGAAGCGAAAATTTCGCTGAGAGTATTAAAATATGAAATATTTCCAATAAAAACATTATATTTTTAAAATTTACAATCAGAGCATCAAAACGTCCTTTCTAAGGACGTTTTATGTTTTTCGTTAACTCTCCGTTAACGGAGAAAAAAAATATATTATACATAGGAAAACGTCCTTCCTAGGAGCGTTTTTCCTCTCTCTCTCTCCTCTCCGCTCTCCTCCTCTCCTCTCCTCTCTCTTCCCTCCTCTCTCCTCCTCTCCCGCTCCCCTCTCTCTCTCTCTCTCTCTCTCTCTCTCTCTCTCTTCTCCTCTCTTTTCCGCTCCCCTCCTCTCCTCTGCTCTCTCTCTCTCTCTCTCTCTCTCTCTCTCTCTCCTCTCTTCTCCTCTCTTTGTCCTCTCTCTCTCTCTGTCCTCTCCTCTCTCTCTCACTCACACTCTCCACTCTCTCTCTCACACCCGTCCACTCTCTCTCTCTCTCTCTTCTCTTTCTCTCTCACTCTCTCTCCTCTCTCTCACTCACACTCTCCACTCTCGGTGGAAAAGTAGCATCAATATTAATATTACGTCTGCCGTCGATCAGACTTCGAACGGCCATAACTATTTGTTTTTAAATCATTTTTTGTCACACAATAGGTCGATTTGTATGTTTTCGACGAGAGTAACACAATTCGTGTAGAGAGAATTTTCATCCGAAGTAAGACGTACATATTACAGACAAAAATATAAAATATAAAACTTTAAAGTATCATAACTTTTGACTGGGAGATCGAAACAAGGCCCAGTTTGTGCCAAAATGATCGTATAGAAAAGTACTTCGGGATAAACTGCTTGACCGTTTAACGGACTTCCCAAATTTTTAGAATCGCAAAAAAACGATGTTTCGACCTCCAAATTTTAATTTTGGTATATTTTTTTTACAAAATATTTACTGTACCAATAATAAATTTACTGTTAATAAAATATTGGAATATTTTAAATAACAGACTACTTTAACAAATTTTAAGGATAAAAATTTGAAATATTTAAAATTTTGATACTTATCGACAACTGAGTTAATTTATTTTAATTTTTTGTTAATTTTGAAATTTTAATACAGTAAATTTTCTGTTAAGAGAGGAGAGGAGAGGAGAGGAGAGGAGAGAGAGAGAGAGAGAGAGAGAGGAGCGGGAGAGAAGGAGAGCGGAGAGGAGAAAGGAGAGAGGAGAGGAGAGGAGAGGAGGAGAGTGGAGAGGAGAGAGGAGAGAGGAGAGAGGAGGAGAGGAGAGAGAGAGGGAAAACGCCCCTAGGAAGGACGTTTTTCCTAGGAAAAACGTCCTTCCTAGGGGTATTTTCCTGTGTAAAATTTTTATTTTCACCGTCAACGGAGAGTTAACGAAAAGCATAAAACGTCTTTAGAAATGGCGTTTTGATGCTATGATTGTAAATTTTGAAAATATAATGCTTTTATTGAAAATATTTTATATTTTAATGCTCTCAGCGAAAATTTTCGAAAAAACAAAAAAAAAAGAAAAAAATTCAGATTTTCGCCAACTTGGTTGGCGAAAAATTGACAAACCCAAATTTTCGCCAACTAGTTGGTAAAAAATTGACAAATATAAAAAAAAATTATTATTTTATATTTTCGCCATCAGAGATGTTGAAAGCTTTCGTGATTTCAATTTTTTTACAAATTGTTTCGTTTTAGTTAATTTGTTTAAAAATATTTTCTGTACAACAAATTTTCTGTATATTATTTTTGTCTCTGGAGAGGATCAAAACATCGTGTTTCTGTTCTCTCCTTACTAATTTATCATTAATTTTTCTCTCTCCATAATTAACTAAAACTTTGATGCTCTATACGAAAAATTATGATGTTTGGAAGGGGGAATAAAAGTGGAGGTGAGAAATTTGAAGAAAGATTTATGTATGTTCCACCAAAGAATTGTTAGTCACGAAGCCAGATCAAAGAAGAAGAGGTAGCGACAAAGTAGAGACTCACAGAAGAGTTCGTCTCTACAAACTCCAGAAGAGAAGTTATTGCACTGTGATTAACACAAGAGTTCCTCTTCAATAACACATAACCCAACAGAAACACTAAATAAGGAACATGTTACAAACCGACAATCCAAAGAAAATGCAAATACAACAAAAATCAGAAAACCGTTATTCTCTTTACGTTCGCAGACGCTACACCGAGAAGAACGAGAACAAGAACAGAAATACAAAGAAGAATACTCTTGCTGGGGTGATCAAAACCACCAGAGCTCAAGGAAAGATTCGCGATATACAACGATATTCTTCCTGTCACGTCCCAGTCCCAAAATGCCGAGGGACTGAGCACGTGCGCAATGGCCAGCAGCACGCACTGATGGACAACCCAATTTAATGGATCCATCAGGGCATGCTTAAGCTGTAGTCTAACAGTAGAATGTTACAAGTCTCAGGTATTTCTAATCTCATCCACAGAATAAACACAGAGTAATGCCAGAAATATTGCAATGGAAATAAATAAGCAATAAATAAGATTATCTCGGGAAACAATTTCGAGAATTAGTCTGTTACATTCAGAGGAAATGGACCGAAAATAAATGCTGAAAATGGAAAATACTGTGTAGCTGAAGGCAATGCTCAGGAGAAGTCTTCTGCAACTATCTCGTCCTCGGTTCTGGGTTCTGCTCCAAGGAGTGCTCCTGTACCGTACACCTCGGGGAAGTTTTCCTCGGCTATACCTGGGGACATAATCCATTCCAGGTCCTCAGGGGACATAACAAGGTACGGAAATCACAAGCCAAAACATATGCAGTACAGCAATAATGAAACAGCAGGGTAAATATGTAAACCAGCTAATGATATGCATGTGAGAGTTTAGTCATACTCAGGCTGACTACTACAGTATCAGTGTCAAAGAAACCATAGCAGTATTTTCTCGAAGAGCCAGTAAGGAACCAAAGCTCTGTATCAGAGTCTAAGGCACCGCCAGATAATAGTAAATATATTATATTATATTCAGCCTTGATATGATTATACTCTCCCCACCCCCATGTAATCTCATGTCGCAGTTCCAGAATATATCAGGTACAAGTCACGCAAGTTTGAACTAATGCAATGAGTCAGGCTAGAATCTACGCATTTAAACGGGAAATGACATGAAAATGCAACCTATACGGAATCACCATGTATATGTCAGGTAATTCCGTCACATGAACAGTGTCAGGTGTCCTGGGTTAAGCAATTAAACAAGTTACATGTGAATCTACAATAAATCAAGTATAATACTATAACCAGGAATATCTGAGGATTGACAAGCTTTATGTTCCTACTGTTGCAAAATTAAACCAAGAAAATAACTAGCAAGCTGCAGGGTTTGGCAATGTAAACTTGCCCTCTGATGTATAACTAAATCCAGAAACTATTTAGCAAGACTGCAAGTTTTGGCGAGGTACACTTGCCTGTGGTTCCTGTTCGGTTTGCAGTTCTGACCTCGGCGAAAATTGCAGGCGGTACTCCGGTTGCTGAAACAAACATCACCATCAGATCCAGAAAATATCAATCAGCTAGAAACGCCTGTCCTTGGGTCCAATTTGGAGACAAGGGCAGGAACGGCAGTTTCGGGTCAAAACGGGGTCCACATATGGGCCCGCTTTGCACCGGAAAATGCGTCAGGGTCAAAGGTCTCCAAATTTACCAAACTTAGTGTCAACAGGTCAGGAACGCTGATACGAACCCAACGGAACTTCCAAAATTGGATTCCGATGAGCCGAACACAAAATCGCCTGTCGAGCGGGGCCTGTGGGGCCCACGACACGCGATTTCGTCAACGTTCTCAGAATCGAACCAAACTTGGCTCACAGGACCAGCGTATTGCTACGAGTCCGATGGCGCAAGTTTCGTCTCGATCCGACGTGTGTACACCAAGTTAGGGTGAAACGGGGTCTGGTTTTTCCTTTTTTGGATCGCGGTGTGCGATCACCACAGAACGCGATGCCCCGAACAGTTTGTCCGGACACCGAGAGGGTCATACAGGCTTCGCAACGCAATTTGCGGAATCGATAACGGAGCTACGAATAAAAAGTTACACGCACCTGAAGGGGACCCGAAAAACCGGATCGAATCGTGTCCGACACGTGTCCGATTCGTGTCGGACACGGAATCGAGAATTAGGGTTAGGGTTAGGGCTTGGGGTGTTCTGGCCGGCGGCAGGGGCGGCCGAGGGCGGCCGGGCTGCGGCGGAGGGGCTGGGGCACGCTGCGCGGCGAGGAGGAAGGCCGGGCGGCCGTCGTCGGCGCTGCGGACGGCGCTCGGCTGCTGCTGCGGTGCCGGACTGGTCGACGAGGAGAGGAGGAGGGAGGAGAGAGCCGGGGAGAGGCGGCGCTGGGCGTCGACGGCGGCGGCGGGCTCGTCGTGGTGGCGGGGATCGGCACGGCGAGTGGTGGCAGCGGGTGGTGGCGGTGGCGGTTCGGTGTCGACGGCCAGGGGGTCGAGGGTTAAATAGGCTGTGGCGGTGGGGGGGTCGAGCCGAGGGAGGCGGGGCGAGGTCGGTCGTGGGGTGAGGTGGCCGCCGGAGCGGGCGGCGCGCCGGGCGGGGCGGCGCACGACGCGGGCAGCGGAGGAGTCGTGGGGACGAGAGTGGGGACGGGTCGGGCCGGCGGGTGCGGGTCGGGCGGCGGCGGGTCCGACCCGACCCGGTGGGGAGTTGGGCTCGGGCCTGTTGGGCCGGGCTGGGCCGGCCCAACGGGCTGGGCTAGGTTTTATTATATAAAAAAAATAATAATAATATTAATATTAATAATAATATTAATAATCAGTAAAATAAATAATTAAATAATTAATTAATTAAATAAATAGTTTTTAGGCATTTAAAAATAGGTCCGGGGTCCGATAAATTCCAGAAAAATTGCCCTAAGTCCAGTTTTTCATTTTACATCCAAAAATATTATTTTCATAATATTTTAATACTGTTTAATATCAATTAAAAATCATTGAATAATTAAAACCCTGTTTTTAAATTACAGAAAAATCCCAGAGAATTCCAGAAAATTGTGAAAAATTCCAGTTTTAAAATTTTGAAAATTCAGGGGGTTTACAATATACCCCCCTTAAGAGGATTGCGTCCTCGCAATCAAAGAATAACCGGTCAGCAGAGATGACACTGTCGCAAGCATCGTTTGAAAACACATCACAAGATACTTAGGGAATACCGTTTCCCTAACAAATTGAAAGTTGTACACTTTCCAGGAAAATCTAGTTAAATCTATAACTATTATCAAAACCAGGTTATTATTAACAAGTTGCAAATTACTAGGTTGGGGCTGAGGTCACGAACCAAGAGGCACGAACTACACAAGACTAAAAACGGATAACTACGAATCACTTACTCGCATCAGCGTCCTGCACAGTCATCGCGTAAGCTTGCTCTCGTCCTTGAGGTAGATTTCTCTGCTGTTGCTGAGCTTGCTGGTAGGGTGCTGCTCGAGGCGCTGGTGGAGTTTGCTGGTTCGCCCTTGGTGCTCCTTCTCTTCGCTCAGGGCAGTCTCTTACTGCATGCTGTCTGGATCCGCAGCCTAAGCATAGTCCGAGTTTACGTCTACATTCCTTCTCGACATGGCCTATCTTGCCGCAGTGGTAACAGGTAGGAAGGTAGAAGGCTTTTGGTGCTGCTGCTGGTGGCGAGCTTACTTGTTGACGCTTTGCAGACTCCTCTTGTGCTGCTTTGGTTGGTGCGGATGGGGACGGCCGCTTTAGTCTGGTCTCTCTCTTAGTGACGCGCTCTATGCGTCGAGCCGCAGCAAGAACGTCTGAGTATGATGTTGGTGCGACGGACCCAATTAGTTTCTCCAGCTCAATGTTCAGTCCGTCGAAGAATTTCTCGGCCTTCTCTTCCTCAGTCGGGATCAGTGTTGGGGCGAAGCGGCTCAACCGAATGAACTCAGCGTTGTACTCTTCCACCGTCATAGCCTCCTGAGTGAGGCGATTGAACTTGTCCCGCAGTTCTGATCGAGCGATGGCAGGTATGTACATCTCCTGGAAGAGTTTGGAGAACTCCTCCCAAGTGACTCGGTCTGGTCCGAACCGTGTCTCCTCAGACAACCACCAGTGATGGGCGTTGTCCGTCAATTACATTCGGACGGCAGTCATCCAGCGTTCCCGTGGAAGTTCAGCTGCTTCAAGTTGATGTCGTATGTTGGTGAGCCACTCATGAACTTCTGTGGGCTCCTCTTTGCCAGAAAAAGTGCGGGGCTTCAGTTGGAGGAAGTCAGTGATTGAGCCTGTAGTTGGCCGTCGAGCTGGTAGGTTGGCCTGCTCCAGTGCAGTTACAATGCTGTCCCTCAAGAAATTAGCTTCACGACGCTGAGCCTCGTGTTGGACTTGTTGCTGTGCTTGCATCATCGCGTAGATCATTTGAAATATTTGCTGCCCGTCGATTGGCTGTCCTGGTGGGAACACGGGCATTGGTGGGACGAACTGCGGCGGAGGTGGGATGTCGTCGCGCCGGAATCGGGAGGTAGGTTGACCTGCCTGCTGGCTCTGTTGAGTTGTGGGGATTCCTCCGACTGGTGTCACGTCGTCGTCGTAGGTGACACCTGTAGCTTGTGGCGTTCTGACGGGAGTCTCGTTGCATTCTTGTGGGTCCATTTTCCCTGTATCCAAAATAACCAATAAGAGGCGCACAGGAAACAAGGCAAGATGCAAGTTCAAGTTAGTTCGAATACGATACAGATATCAAAAACGATTCAAGCAAGTGGATGAGATTCTAAAATTTATCCTATCTTATTGCAGGCCTGTTCGGTCCCTAAGTTGAAACCGAACAATTTAGTCGTTGACCTGCATGGGCCACCACAAAAACCATGTCACGCCCCAGTCCCAAAATGTCGAGGGACTGAGCACGTGCGCAATGGCCAGCAGCACGCACTGATGGACAACCCAATTTAATGGATCCATCAGGGCATGCTTAAGCTGTAGTCTAACAGTAGAATGTTACAAGTCTCAGGTATTTCTAATCTCATCCACAGAATAAACACAGAGTAATGCCAGAAATATTGCAATGGAAATAAATAAGCAATAAATAAGATTATCTCGGGAAACAATTTCGAGAATTAGTCTGTTACATTCAGAGGAAAATGGACCGAAAATAAATGCTGAAAATGGAAAATACTGTGTAGCTGAAGGCAATGCTCAGGAGAAGTCTTCTGCAACTATCTCGTCCTCGGTTCCGGGTTCTGCTCCAAGGAGTGCTCCTGTACCGTACACCTCGGGGAAGTTTTCATCGGCTATACCTGGGGACATAATCCATTCCAGGTCCTCAGGGGACATAACAAGGTACGGAAATCACAAGCCAAAACATATGCAGTACAGCAATAATGAAACAGCAGGGTAAATATGTAAACCAGCTAGTGATATGCATGTGAGAGTTTAGTCATACTCAGGCTGACTACTACAGTATCAGTGTCAAAGAAACCATAGCAGTATTTTCTCGAAGAGCCAGTAAGGAACCAAAGCTCTGTATCAGAGTCTAAGGCACCGCCAGATAATAGTAAATATATTATATTATATTCAGCCTTGATATGATTATACTCTCCCCACCCCATGTAATCTCATGTCGCAGTTCCAGAATATATCAGGTACAAGTCACGCAAGTTTGAACTAATGCAATGAGTCAGGCTAGAATCTACGCATTTAAACGGGAAATGACATGAAAATGCAACCTATACGGAATCACCATGTATATGTCAGGTAATTCCGTCACATGAACAGTGTCAGGTGTCCTGGGTTAAGCAATTAAACAAGTTACATGTGAATCTACAATAAATCAAGTATAATACTATAACCAGGAATATCTGAGGATTGACAAGCTTTATGTTCCTACTGTTGCAAAATTAAACCAAGAAAATAACTAGCAAGCTGCAGGGTTTGGCAATGTAAACTTGCCCTCTGATGTATAACTAAGTCCAGGAACTATTTAGCAAGACTGCAAGTTTTGGCGAGGTACACTTGCCTGTGGTTCCTGTTCGGTTTGCAGTTCTGACCTCGACGAGAATTGCAGGCGGTACTCCGGTTGCTGAAACAAATATCACCATCAGATCCAGAAAATATCAATCAGCTAGAAACGCCTGTCCTTGGGTCCAATTTGGAGACAAGGACAGGAACGGCAGTTTCGGGTCAAAACGGGGTCCACATGTGGGCCCGCTTTGCACCGGAAAACGCGTCAGGGTCAAAGGTCTCCAAATTCACCAAACTTAGTGTCAACAGGTCAGGAACGCTGATACGAACCCAACGGAACTTCCAGAATTGGATTCCGATGAGCCGAACACAAAATTGCCCGTCGAGCGGGGCCTGTGGGGCCCACGACACGCGATTTCGTCAACGTTCTCAGAATCGAACCAAACTTGGCTCACAGGACCAGCGTATTGCTACGAGTCCGATGGCGCAAGTTTCGTCTCGATCCGACGTGTGTACACCAAGTTAGGGTGAAACAGGGTCTGGTTTTTCCTGTTTTTGGATCGCGGTGTGCGATCACCACAGGACGCGATGCCCCGAACAGTTTGTCCGGACACCGAGAGGGTCATACAGGCTTCGCAACGCAATTTGCGGAATCGAAAACGGAGCTACGAATAAAAAGTTACACGCACCTGAAGGGGACCCGAAAAACCGGATCGAATCGTGTCCGACACGTGTCCGACACGTGTCCGATTCGTGTCGGACACGGAATCGAGAATTAGGGTTAGGGTTAGGGCTTGGGGTGTTCTGGCCGGCGGCAGGGGCGGCCGAGGGCGGCCGGGCTGCGGCGGATGGGCTGGGGCACGCTGCGCGGCGAGGAGGAAGGCCGGGCGGCCGTCGTCGGCGCTGCGGACGGCGCTCGGCTGCTGCTGCGGTGCCGGACTGGTCGACGAGGAGAGGAGGAGGGAGGAGAGAGCCGGGGAGAGGCGGCGCTGGGCGTCGACGGCGGCGGCGGGCTCGTCGTGGTGGCGGGGGTCGGCACGGCGAGTGGTGGCAGCGGGTGGTGGCGGTGGCGGTTCGGTGTCGACGGCCAGGGGGTCGAGGGTTAAATAGGCTGTGGCGGTGGGGGGGTCGAGCCGAGGGAGGCGGGGCGAGGTCGGTCGTGGGGTGAGGTGGCCGCCGGAGCGGGCGGCGCGCCGGGCGGGGCGGCGCACGACGCGGGCAGCGGAGGAGTCGTGGGGACGAGAGTGGGGACGGGTCGGGCCGGCGGGTGCGGGTCGGGCGGCGGCGGGTCCGACCCGACCCGGTGGGGAGTTGGGCTCGGGCCTGTTGGGCCGGGCTGGGCCGGCCCAACGGGCTGGACTAGGTTTTATTATATAAAAAAAAAAAAAATATTAATATTAATAATAATATTAATAATCAGTAAAATAAATAATTAAATAATTAATTAATTAAATAAATAGTTTTTAGGCATTTAAAAATAGGTCCGGGGTCCGATAAATTCCAGAAAAATTGTCCTAAGTCCAGTTTTTCATTTTACATCCAAAAATATTATTTTCATAATATTTTAATACTGTTTAATATCAATTAAAAATCATTGAATAATTAAAACCCTGTTTTTAAATTACAGAAAAATCCCAGAGAATTCCAGAAAATTGTGAAAAATTCCAGTTTTAAAATTTTGAAAATTCAGGGGGTTTACACTTCCAGGATCCAACAAGTTCACACGAGAACTTCTGGAACGCTCTTGGTCACATTCGGATCACTCAAAAGATTCATTTTGAAGCATGCTAAAAACTGCCGCAGGTCCTGATGGTGCTAACGGTTTTGTCTCTCTCTCTCTTTCAATTTTTTCCAATATTCTAAATAAAAGAGGAGAGCCTCTATACAAAGAGGATTTTACCATTCATGCGGTATGAGAAAAAAATCAGACCGCATGAGCCGTCTGCGCCGCTGAACTGCACAGAGCAGACAGCGCCGTCAGTTGCCGAAAGATGCTGCCGCGTGATACAGAGAGCGACGAGCCGTCTGCGCGCTGTACTGCATAGAGCAGACAGCTCCGCACCGAGCCGCCAACAACAGTTCCTGTCCTCTCGATACTTAACTCGCTCAAGCTAACTTTCTGGCCGCATAGTTCGAGGCCGCATGGGCCCAACAAAACGTCACTTTGTGCCCTTGAATCCGAGTCCGAGTTCGAGTCCGAGTCCAAATTGTTAAGTTCTTTGTGACTTAGCTCCAAAGAAAAACCTTCCAAAAATGGTGACAAAATAAAGATTGTCATAATGGGGTTCACACTTAATCCCTCTAGGAAAGTCAATTCACATGTGCCACCATCCCATGTGCCACCACCCCATGTGCATATATCGATACTAAGCAAAACTATATATTGAGATATACACATTGTTGATTTTTCAATATGTGACTAAAACTCCCAAAACAAAATAAAAGACACAGACAAAAAATTGGAGAAAAATAAATATAAAAGAGATCATTTCAATAAAATTTATCCAGTGTGGTTGTCTACTTTCAATGTCTAGAAAGTCAAGGATCAAGTATTAATTTTATCGATGTTCCATAAACAAACAAACAAACAAATAATCATTTTTTTTTTTTTTTACATTTTGGTCGAGATAAAATTAATTTTCCTTCCATTTATATTTCTCTCTCTTATCGAATTTTCTTTTTTCTTCCACAAAAATTCTAAACATAGTGTGGTGTGGAGTGGAGTGTGGAGTGGTGTGGAATGAGTGTACCCAAAAAATAGCAACATGAGATGTTCCGACCTCATTAAGACGAATATGGACAGTAGTAGACGACCCTCCATGTGAGCCACAACAAGGGTGGTACTCCCTCCCTTTCCATGGCAGCCAAGCACAAGTACAAGCACAACAACAGAATTTGAACTTGGCCATGAAACGTCGTCGTCGTCGTCCCTCACCCCCCCCCCCCCCCCCCCCCCCCCCCCCCCCCCCCCACACACACACACACACACCCCATAGTGTAGTGTTATATGTCGAGAGAATGAATATAAATTCCACATGTCCCGTTCTCCCCCTGCCGTCACCGCCTGGTCCCACGCTGCGCTGCCGGTCGAGCCGGGCGAAACCCGACAGCGCCTGGCCTGACCTGATCCCGATGCAGCAAGCAAGCGTGGTCGCCCAAACCCCACGAGAAACCAACCAGTACAACATAACGCACACTTGTTGCCCACAACATTAGAATACTAACATGTTCATTTATTTATATAGACATCGTTCAACCTTCTCTCGTCAAAAATTATAATATAACCCACTCCACTCCTCTCCTCTCCTCTCCACTTGTTTTTTGTGCTGTTAAGAGACAACTCACTTCCAGAAGAGCATTAGCAGGTGCTGTTAACTGCAATAGCATTCCCTCCTATTCCCCACTTTTTGAAATGCTTCGATGAGAATAATGATTTCGTCGTCGCGAATACTCTCAAAATCTCTCTTCTCCTATTCAACTATGAACCGTCGCTGCTACCACCAGCCCCACAGGAAGGGCGGCGGCGAGAGGATTGTGGCGATCGTGGGTGCAACCGGCACGGGGAAGACGAAGCTCTCCATCGACATCGCGGGCCGATTCCGCGGCGAGATCATAAACTCCGACAAAATCCAGCTCTACAGAGGCCTCGACATCACCACCAACAAGGTCGCCCCCGCCGACCGCCGCGGCGTCCCGCACCATCTTCTAGGATCGGTCGACCCTTCGTCCGGCGAGCTCAGCCCCGCGTCGTTCCGACGCATGGCGGACACGGCGATCCGCTCCATCGCGGCCAGGGGCGGACTTCCCGTCGTCGCCGGCGGGTCCAACTCCCTCGTGCACGCGCTCGTGTCGGAGAGGCGCGCACGCGATCCGTACCGGTGCTGCTTCGTGTGGGTGGACGTGGAGGAGGAGACGCTCGGGGAGTACTTGGACATGAGGGTGGACGAAATGGTGGGGTCGGGAATGGTGGAGGAGCTGGAGCGGTACTTCCAGGAGGAGCGGGAGAGCCACGTGGGGCTGAGGAAGGCGATCGGGGTGCCGGAGCTGAAGGGATATTTCGGTAAAAAGAGTACATTCCAGGCGGCGGTGGAGGAGATCAAGGAGAACACGCGGCGGCTGGCGGAGGAGCAGGTGGGGAAGATCAGGCGGCTGGGGGAGCGGGCCGGGTGGGCCCTCAGGAGAGTGGACGCAACGGCGGCTGTCAGGGCCCGCCTCGAGGCCGGGGCCGGGGCCCGGGCCGGAAAGGACGCGTGGGAGAGGGACGTGATGGGGCCCGCATTCAAAGTCGTGGGACGGTTTTTTAAGGAAGATGACCACGAACACCGTGAGTTACATGCACTTCCTGTCCCACTTACTTGCGTTTCTTGTGCTCGGTAAAAACGATTTTTGCTTCTCAGAAAAAAAAAATAAAAAAAAAAGGCCAAAGAAGAATGGACATTAAGAACTAGGCAGAAAAAGTTACGGTGAAAAGAAAGAAAGAAAGGCGGAAAGTTTGGAAGTGTTGTTTCTAAAAGTGGGAAATTTTAATTACTTGTACTTAAATCATCTTAGTAGTTGTACATTCTCAGATTATTTTTGTCGATCGATAAATGCTTTACGTAATCTCAATTTGTAATCATCAATCGTCTTAGTATATGCTCGAGAGAATTTCTCCTTTCTTTCGGTTCCGAGTGAGTGGTTGAGTTGGGACGGCTTAATCACGTTTTGGGTGTGAAATGAGAGAGAGAGAGAAACGGGATCCTTAACACACTAAATAAGTGTGTTTAGTTTGGAAAGGGGTACGATGTTTGTTGAATTTGTTGAAGCATAGCAAGCGTACCTTAAGTCTATTTTTATTTACCCATCAAAATTATAATATTTTTTTATCCTCCGCTAACAAAATATTACGTGTTAATTATGCTAACATAAAGTTATTTTGGAAGTGGTTCTGTTCACCCACCAAAATAATTTTCAACTTTATTTTGACACATGTCAATTTTATAGTGGAAGATAAACAAACGTCACGGTTTTGATGGGTGAACAAAAATGGACTGATCGTACCTTTGTTTGTTTTTGGATGAGTTGTTTATTTTTTTTAATTGTTTTAGTTTTATTTCATTTTCTTTTAGTTTTCTAAATTTTAAATTTTATAAAAAAAAATTACGATTTTTTAAAAAAAAAAGGAAGCAATTTTCGCATAATTGCGTAAAATGAGAGAAGTTTTGGGTAATTGCTGAGAGGGGGACAACTCGCCAACTTAGTTGGCGGGGTCAAATGCAAATGGGCACGCTCGCCAACTTAGTTGGCACGGTCAAATGGGTCGCCAACTCAGTTGGCGAGCTAGGGGTGTTGGGAGCAGAACCCGCCAACTCAGTTGGCGAGTGAGTGGGAGGAAAGTAAATTTCGGCCGTTGGCTTCTCGGGATGGGGGGCGGGGAGGAATTATAACCGTTAAGGGTGTTGGGGGGAGGATTATAGTCGTTGCACAACGGCTAATACAAACTTTTATATATTTTCTGTCTCAACCAAATCATCTAGCACTCCCACTCTCTTCCCTCTAGCAAAGCCTCCAGCACTCTCTCTGTCTTTCTGCCTCTAGCAAACCATCCAACACTAAAAAAATATTCTGCCTGCAGCCAAAGTTCATTTGAGTTTTTTGTAGCAAAAATTCTCAACCGTCATGGATCGTAGCGTAAGAATTGTATGCTTGCACGACGGTAAAGTAAATAGGTTAAATTACGAAGGAAGAGAAAGCCAAAAAAATTTAACTTATCCGAATATTAGTTTTGAAAATATACGTAATCATATTATTAAACGTTGTTTTATTCATTACGATTTTATTCTGAAGTCTATTTTTTGTTATAATTATTTTTTGATAGATAGTGAAGATGCATGAAATTATATTCTTGAGATTAATTCACAATCACGGTATATTAAAATATATGTTATTAAAGTAGCAGCAACATTAGATAATAGAAATAGTGAATATTTTTCTGAATACCAGCATGTTAGTTCGGGTGCTAGTTCTTCTTAACAAATTATTTTATTTTTCCAAGAAGGTCATTAATCATATCAATCTAACCATGATGATGATAGTGACAACGACGATGGAAATAATGATGATTTAGTTGAAAATGTAGATTATACGGTAGATGATAATGTTGTAAACGCTATCACTGATGAAGTATTTAAGGGACAATCATTTTCTAACCGTTCTCACTTTAGAAGATGTACTAGTCAACCGAGAGAGTAAAATATAATTGTTCAATACAAACTTAAAAATATTGTAATTGTGAGTCTGATAATAAAAGTTGACAAACATTGCAATCAAACATTGTTACAAATCATACAAATATTGCAATCAAACATTGTTACAAATCATCTACTCATCATCCTCCTCGTCTTGCTGAGTCTGGGTAGGCAGCGGTGCTGATGGAGTCGAAAAAAACTGTGTGAATATCTGGTAGCTTTCATCTCCAACAGTCTCGTGACTAGGGCCCGCTCCAGCATACTGGTGACTAGGGCCCGCTCCAGCATAGTATTGGAATATATCTCCAGCATATTGGTGAATAGGGCTCGCTCTAGCATACTAGTGAATAGGTCCCTCAGCACCATCCCTCATACAACGACGAGAGTGTCTCTGTCGTACAAAGCCGGTCGGATAGTCTGGTGGAAGACGTGATTGTACTGGAGTCATTTCAGGTTCCCGTCCAATACCCAGATGATCAACACGAGTCACAAGTTCCTCCATAAGAAATCAACTTTGTGGGGGAAGGTTTATCTCAGGTTGTTGCAAATATTGTTGGTATACACCACTATGAAATATGAAAGATGTAAATTAATTTTTTTATCATATCTATGTATATATAATTTTTAAAGTGTAATGAAATCATACCAAATTATGAATGCTATCGACAAAAACACGCAAAGTAGAATCATATATGGAACTACTCTTGAACCTTTGCTCCTCATATTTGTATACTTGGTTGCTCGTAAGAGGGCATCTCCACCATTGCTTATAGTCCAGGTTACCAATGTCTGCATAATGTAAAAAAAAATTGAGCAAATTATTTACACTAAATCAATATGAATAATGAGTAACTTAGAACTTACATTCCTCAGCAGATCTTAGTCCGGGAGACATGTCCCTCACACTATAATTCTCGAACCGATTATTCCAATCAGCAACGAGACCAATGATTCGTTGTATTGCATTTCCTGCCTCATAACCGACAGTCGGTGGATCATCGGAAACTATTTGACTCATCCCGAATTGTCGAAGAACACGGTCTGCCGGATGGTACATGATGAATCGATCATATATAATATAAGATCTGTGTAAACTAAACGAATATGATGTCCTCTTGATTTCTGGAGCATCATCTTCACATGTGTAAGGTAACCAGGTAACCTATTTAATGACATCGTATCAAATAGATATAATGTTTATCTACGATCATAACTGTAATAATTTAAAGATATTTATCATATATTTAAATAATTACCTCATGATACTGCAGTGTATCAAATTGGCTACGATAAAGTGATACACTCCTGTATTGGTAGTGTTGATAATCCACTACATCTGTAGGCCATCGCATAGCAACCGAAAAGACTCCAACATCACTGAGAATGCTAGTAACAGGCCTACCAATATATAAGTGCTCGTAGGACCAGAACTATAAAATAAAATATGACATTAGTATAAACAAAATTTGTATTCTAATCTAACTAATTTAGGTCTTTCATTCATACCTGAATCAGTGAAATACATTCACAAATACTCTTGCGACTGGATCTCACAAATTCTGTCAAATTTGCGTATAAAAATGCTAGAATATCAGCTCCCCATGCATGCTGAGTAAGTTTTGTCAAATCATCCAAGAATGGTAGAAGCTGCACATTTACTATATTTTTTGATGCATCGAAAAATAGAATTGCACCACATAAACAAAGCAAATACGCTCCAGTGCAACGAATGACCTGAAAATATTAAGTATTATATAAACACTAAATTAAGTCATAAACAAATCTTACTAATTAAATACATACCCGCATTTCATCTACATCAACCACCCCATCAATAGTGTGATGTAGGTCCATGAAGTTGCCACGAAGCCATGTAAACTTCACAAATTTGTCGTCTTTTATACCATATGGAGGGGTAACACCGAGATACCTCCAGATCAAATCAGATCAGATCAGATCCCTTTATATGCGGATCAAAATATATAGCGTCACCTTTAATAGGTAACCCTAATATATTTACCACATCAAATAGGGTGATCGTCATCTCGCCGAATGAGAGTTGGAAAGTGTTGCATTCAGGCCACCAACGCTCCGCAAGACTTACAACTAGGTGAAGATCGTAGATTAAATATCTAACACGATCTATATATTGGAATCCAAAGGATTCCACCAAAGCCTTTTGGACAGAATTTAGCTCCCACGTACGATAGTTTTTTTCGGTCCGCCAATGTACATGGATCCGGGTTCGTAAACCAAGATCATGGTCGTATAACTATAAAAAATATATGCATTAT
Organism: Iris macrosiphon; assembly: GCA_036927795.1. Lineage (NCBI taxonomy): Eukaryota > Viridiplantae > Streptophyta > Magnoliopsida > Asparagales > Iridaceae > Iris > Iris macrosiphon. Next base: position 4,609,345 of record JAYESA010000015.1, read on the forward strand.
ATTTTATGTGCAAATTACTTAATTTGAAAACTATTATTTAAAAAATTACCTCTCCAGTAAATATCCGACTAGATATGTGGTCTTCACGTTGCTTAATAATAATGTCGGTAGTCGGTCCACCGGGAATACGACCGTCATTTTGGTTAGCCATCTACAAAAAAAATTAACTGTGATCATTTATGACTAAAATATAATAAGTCTGTCAACGATTTAAAAAATATCACAAATAATATGTTTACTTACATTAGATTTTTGGGTTATTTTTTTCGTAGTTGATCTTGCTGCTTGCAGACAGGAAAGTGGGGGAGAGGAGAGTGTTGTTAGGAGAGGAAGGTGTTGTGAGAGTGTGGTGAGGAGGAGGAGGAGTTGGGGGCTGATTTATAGAGGAAGTGGAAGGTTTTTGGGGGGGAGGGGAGGTCTTCGAGGGAGGGAGGGTCTCCGAGGGGACGGTCTTCGAGGGGACTATTATTCCTGCATGGACCGCCAACTGAGTTGGCGAGCGTGCCCAGAGCCCGCGAACTCGGTCTCTGAGCGCGTTTGACCCCGCCAACTCAGTTGGCGAGTAGTCCCCCTCACTTCAATTAACCAAAACTTCTTCCATTTTTCGCAATTATGCGAAATTATTATTTTTTTTTGAAAAATTCCATTTTTTTTAACAAATTTTTTTTAAACTTTTATTTTAAAAATAAATTAAATAAAAATAACAAAACTCAAAGCCAAAATTTATAGAACTAGAAAACAACTTTATAACCTTTTCTTTGCAAATTGTTTTAAAATATAAATGTCTGAAAGATAAATTCTAAAGGCACTATAAAAGTTATTCAAAACAGTCTAATGTTTATGACTGTTAAATTTTTCAACAAATTTTTTTAACAGATAAAACTATCAAAAATTTTAACACTTCTAAATATTTAATATTGTTATAAAATTTATTTTTTTAACAGTACTAATCGACTGAGAAAAAAATGATGTGCTTTTCGATTTTCGCTTTCTGAAAACCTATTTAAACGGACGCTAAAAGCTGCACTTTGCACTTGTTATGCTAAAAAAAAAAAAAGGTGAGAGTTCCCGAGTCTCGAGCATTGAAGTGTACGTGGATGGAATGACTGGGGGTTCCCAATGTGCTATACTACTTCGTATAGGCTGCCTATATATATAGATAGAGAGAGAGAGTACCATCACCTGCACTTTGACAGCACATTTAACTCCTTACCAATATTATTGTCCCAAGTCGTCTTTTTTTCATTCCATCTCTATCCGTGGTGTAACTTATTATTAAGAGCATCATTAGTAATTTGGACTCTCTAATACAATTTAAAATTTAAAATTTAAAAATAATAATAAATATATAATAGACTAGATTTGTATGAGAATAGTAGAAAATAATAAAGTGAGTTTCGGTTCCAAAGAGTGATCAAAATTTGATGTGAAAAAATAATAATGTAAAATCTAGAATCTATAAAGTTGGACTCTAAATTGGAACTTACTCCCTCTGTTTCAAAATAAGTGTCCCGTAAGCAAAATGCACATAGTTTAAGAAATCTCCACTATAGTACTTTTTGCACATTTGTTTCCATTTCTACCATTAACAATAAGATTTTCATAAATAAGTAATTATTGTTTCTTTCTAAAATGATTTTAATAAAATCTTGGGTTCATTCAATCAATTCTGGATTTTACTCTCATTTACATAAATGTTCAATTTTCGTCAAATTTTTATAAGAACCCAAAATGAGAATTGCCACCAATTTTTTCCTCCAAATTGAACTTCCCTCCATAGATTTTGCCTAAAATTTGAACTTCCCTCCATAGAGTTCTAAATTTTCATGCCATTAATCTATTTGAAGAAGCTGTTTGTCTATTCCATTTACAGCTACTGTTTCTTCATTCCAATCACCGTGGAAAATTCTTTTATAGGAAATTCTTCTTAAGTGTAAACACCCTAATTTTCAGAATAAATTTTAATATAATTTTTCCGAAATTTTCGGTATTTTCTGGAATTTAAAACGAAGAGGATGGTGATTTAAAGAATTTTAAGTGTAGGCTTATTGGTGGTAAAACATTCTGAAAATAATATATTAGGATGCACAATGGAAAATCGGACCTATAGTAATTTTCGGGGAATTATTTGGACCCCGGAAACGAGTTTTTAAGCTTTAAAGCTATTGGAGAGGTGAACCGAACCCTGCATAATGGGTCGGGTCGGGTCGGATCTGAGTCAAACCCGACCCAGATCCAAACCCAAGCCCAAACTGAACCCTAATTGCCGGATTTACTGTAGCCTATTTAAACCTCCACCTAGGTTTTTGTGAGCCACCCCGCGGCCGAGACTTCTGAGAACCTCGCCGTCGACGCCACATTCCTCCCCTTAACTACGACCCGCCCCTCTGACCTAGATCCGCCGTGTCCCCCAGATTCCACCACCAAGCTTCCGCCCACAGCCCCATCGTCGAACCCCTCGACGCCTTCCTCCCACAGCCCCATCGTCGAACCCCTCGACGCCTTCCTCCCACAGCCCCATCGTCGACCCTAGGCCCTCCGCCTCACAGCGACTCCGCCACCGCCCCAGCGACACGCCGTCGTCGACCTGCCCGATTCATCGCCGCTCGACCACCCATCCAGCCCCGAGACCCCGCTGAACCTCCGTGCGACTCGACAACAGCCCCAAGCCGCTGCCAACCTCGTCGTAGCCATCAAGATCTCCTCTCCGCCGATCGACCAGGACGCGAGCAACGGACACGGACAGGAGCTCGATCCGGACACGGTGACCAGGACTCGAGACCGCACCTCGGACACGTGGAATTCAGCGTTCATGGAGCCCTGTTCAAGTATCGTTTTCTCTCAACTCGTAATCCCGGTTTAGTTTCTGCCAGTTGCTATGCGTAGACTGTATAACCCTCTCGGTGTCCGTGCAACTCGCTCGGTGCATCACGTCCTGTGGTGATCGTGCACCGCGATCCAAAAACAGGAAAAATAATACCCCATTTTACCCCAGAATAGAGTGCGCTCCGCCAAACGGGACGACTTGGTCGCACGTGGTCTTTACCAAACGTGCGCATCGTTGATACGGTCGTGTGGGATTTCGCAGAAATCGATTCGGAGGTGCGTGCACCCCGGAATCAACGCGTATCCGCCGACGACACCCCGTATCTGACCTTTCTGGAACATGCTGTAACTTCGTGTACACACGTTGGATCGAGACGAAACTTGCGCCATCGGACTCGTAGTAATACTCTGGTCCTGTGACCCAAGTTTGGTCCGATTCTGAGAACATTGACAAAATTACGTATCGTGGGCCCCACAGGCACCACTTGACGGGCGATTTTGTGATCGGCTCATCGGAATCCAATTATGGAAATTCCGTTGGGTTCGTATCATCGTTCCTGACTTGTAGACACTGAGTTTGAGGAATTTGGAGACCTTTGACCCTGACCCGCTTTTCGGAGCAAAGTGGCCCACATGTGGACCCCGCTTTGGCCCGAAAATGACCTTTTTGCCCCTGTGTCCAAATTGGACGTAAGGACAGGCGTTTCTAGCAGTTTGACATCTTCTGAGACTGTTGGTGATATTTATTACAGCTTTTGGAGTAGTACCCACAGGATCCACTGATATCGGGACGACTGTTGATATTCGGACATCAGGCAAGTGTACCTTGCCAAACTTTGCAGTCTTTATATATATTTTTCCTTGCTTTATTATATTTCTGTGCATACTTAACCTAGGACCGTGTGAAGTACTTAGCGTCCGATTATCAGTCGGGTGCCAGCACTGTACGCAGTGTTGGGTACTGTCATCTAGAGATGGACATACGTGACACTTTATATTCTCGTACTTGTCTTACCAAGTACACTATGACCCAGGACACTTGACACTATTCATGAGACAGGAGTTTTCCGAGATATTCGTGGTGATTCTGTATAGGATACAGGACATGGACATTATATGCTTAGATACAGTATGACTGGTTGCATTAGCTATGATCCTGCTTGACATGGATATGAGACGTTGTGGTCATGATATGCGTGGTTACATTGGGTGGGGAGAGACACACAGGCTACAGGCTGTTCCATTTATATATATATCCACTATTATTGAGAGGTCGTAGACTCTCGGAGCAGAGCTAGACCCACTACCGGTTATTACCACTAGCGGCTCCCCGACACAGAGCTTGTAGTGGCACAGCCTGAGTACTCGTGCTGCTCTCACTTGCATTTTCACTTAGATGGTTACTTACTTGCCTTACTTATTCTATTTATTTTCTGCACTGCATTTATTTTGGCTTGAGCTTTCTTGTACCTTGTTATGTCCCCTGAGGACCTGGATCCGGATTATGTCCCCAGGATTTGAGGACGAGATCTATCCCGAGGTTTACGGGACCGGAGCAGGAGCTGAACCAGGAGTTGTACCGCCATCCGAGGATGAGGTGTTAGCCGAGGACTTCTCCTGAGCATCCATGTTTCATGCTCAGTATTTATTATTTATTTCAGTCATTTACTTTCTGTTCTGTTGAACCAATGTATTAGATATTATCGGGTTGATCCCCGAAGTACTTTGTTGAGACTGATGGATGGTTTACATTTCTTTATTTACTCTGTGGATCATATTTTATATCTTGTGTGGATGAGATTAGTTGTGCCATGATTGTCGTAGACTTGTTAGTTTACAGCTTAAGTATGTCCTAGTGGATCCATTAAATTGGGTTTGTCCATCGGTGCGTACTGCTGGCCGTTGCCACGTGTCCAGTCCCTCGGTAATTTGGGACTGGGTCGTGACATTAAGTCTCCAATTCTTGTCCTTCTTTGTTTGAGAATTCTCAACCTTTATCTAATCATTCCAATATTATGTTGCACACGATTTTTGATGATGATACATCATCAGATGATGAAGATCAACCTTTTGATGATAAAACATCATCAGATGATGAAGAAACAGTTCCAAGCTCACAAGGACAGAGAAAGAATCTCAGCGATGAGACCCGTCTATCTATTTACCATTTCTTATTAAAGCAGAGTAACAATGGAAGATTGAAGAGGGGATCTGTATCAAGTGTTGTTGCTCTATTTTCTACATCACGACTGTCACGACCCGCACCCGAAAATCGGGCATGAGTCGTGGGTACGTCCAGCCTACGCCGCAGCATCGGCGGTAGAACGCTGTCTAGGTCAACTAACTAAATAATAATCTCACACAAAAATCGGGCATGACCTCTCCAAAAGGAGGGCAACCACACAAACAATATATATAATCTGCCAAGATCTCAACTCCAAACGGAGGAGCAATATCAAATGATAATCACAATATACTCAATCACGAATCTAAGCACGATAAGATAACACAGAGAGTCTAACAACTAAAAAGTCTAACCACCTCCAACTACTACAACAACCACAACATCAAATAATAATACAACAATATCCAAAATAATATACAACAAGGTCTCAATCCAAAACCGGAGACAAATCCGGTGCTAAAAGCTAATAAAAACAACAACAAGGTCTCAGTGATCCCGGCTACTAACCCGGAAATCACCCCTAAGCTAGAGGGTCCCTGTCTGCACCGTCGACAGGCTCAGGTCCATAAAACGTCGGACACCAATCCTCCGGATACTCTGAAAAATATGTCCAGTCAGGACTGGAGCAAGTACATCTCTAACAGCAGTTCCATTTAAATGATAAAAACTATAAAACAGTTATAGCAAGTAGCAAGAAAAATGGAGCAAGTATGAACAAGAAAATATGTAAGTCACTGGTGCATAAAGGTAAAGATGCATGGATATCAGAGCAAGATAGTAATAACTACAAGATACAGAAAATCTAAGCTAAGATCAAGTCCGTACACATGAACGTGTAGTGAGTCCAGCATGAAAAACATGTAGTGAGTCAAGTCCAGAAACATGTAAGTGAGACAAGTCAAGAAATGCATGAGAGTCCAGACTATAAAGAATGAACTCGGTATCTTTGAAATACTTGTTTCGACATGTAAACGGCTAGGGGTAAGTACGGCTCACCGCGCACTGGGTGCACGGCTGCTATCATTCCAGATTAGACCAGAGGGAGTGATTCCTGATGATGCCAGATAGGAATGTTTACATGTCTACTCGAGTATTTCCCCGCCCCGACTAATACAAGTGGATCCAAGACCCGACACGCAAATCAAGATGAGTCCAGCCTGAACATGAGTGATGCCTGTAGTGATGCCTGTAGTGATTCCAGAATAGAGGCCAGAAACATGAAATGTACGTGTCGCAAGTAAATGAATCCAGAAATATCAATCAGTGTCTCGTGTTGTGCCAGAATAATCATATGATACTATACTAGAAGCTGAATCATAATAATCATCAGATAATGAAAACTATCAGAGAATGTACTCGCCTGACGTCCTGAGCAACTGGCGATCCGAACTGGTGTCGCAAGAACCTAATGCGAAAAGCAAGGTTAAACAAGGTTCTAATGAGTTAAACAGATATAAAATAATTAAAAATAGGCTTCTAGGGTCGTTCTAGGTCAAACGGGTCAAACCGGTGAAATCTGGGTCAAAAAGTCAACTCTGGGTCCAAAAGTCAACTCTAGGTCAAAACTAGGTCAAAAGTTGACTTTGGCGGTCAACCGAGTCAACTACGGTCAAGTCTGGGTCAAACTAGGGTGCTCCTGAAATTCTAGGTCAAACCGAGGTCATTAAGCTAGAAAACTCACAAACTCGCCTCCTTGAGATACCGGGATACCCTCGGTATCCGATACCTCAACCTAGGCTACGCACCCCGCCTAAACCCGCTAAAACCTATGCTAGCACGCGTAAATATATACACATATACATATAAAAATCACTCCAATACTATTCCTAGGCTATTGCTCAAAAACCCCGCTCGAAACCCAATACCTTGATTATCTTGAGGTATTGAAATACCTCGGTATCTCAAGGTATTGAGGTTTCGCTCTAAAACCCTCTAACTAGCTATCTAGCTATTGATTATGCACCTAGTTATTAATCTAGGCTAGGTAATATATATATCTATCATATTTATATATATCTAAGTAGGTATCTACCTATATATATAGATATCCACACAAATATACATATATACCCTTTACCTTACCTACACACATATATATACATCTAACTATAATATATATATCTAGCTCTAGGTATATATATATATATATATATATAGGTATCTACCAAATACCTACCTATCTATCAATCCATAGATAGAGGTATCTATCTCTTTACCTAGCTATCTATTCATCTATCAATCCATAAATATATCTATCTAATAGATAAACATAAATCTATCTAAATGTCTAACTATCTACCTATCTCTCTAACTATCTATGCATCTATCTATCCATCTACCTATTGATCTAATATCTATCTTGCTACCTATTTATCTATTAAATCATAGATACCTATCTATCTATAACTCTCACACTAAGCTACCCCGCTCCCCGCCGCGAATGCCAAGCTGCTGCTGCTGCTCAAACCTGCTGCTGCTGCTGCTGCACTGCTGCGCTGCAGCGATCTGCTGCCGCGGCGCGCGCCGCGGCGCCTGCACGTGCTGCCGCAGGCTGCTGCTGCTGCCTCAGGCTGCTGCTGCTGCCTCAGGCTGCTGCGCTCGAGCGAACTGCTGCCGCGGCGTGCTGCCGCTGCTGCCGCGGCGTGCTGCGCCTGCAGCTGATGCTGCTGCTGCCGCGGCGTGCTGCCGCTCGAGCGAGCTGCTGCCGCGGCGTGCTGCCGCTCGAGCGAGCTGCTGCCGCGGCGCTGCCGCTGCTGAAATCTGCTGTTGCTGCTGCTTTTTGCTGCTAAAGCTGCTGCACACTTCTGCTGTTCTCAGTTTCAGCCCCTCCCTCTCATCTCACACACACACACACGACCACATACCCATATACATATATATATATATACATACATATATACATATATATAACTCTATAGATATATACACACACTAACTTATATACATTTTAACACACACACACACTCAAACACAAATCAACACACACACACACACACATAATTATATACAAACACATATCTATATATACATATAAACACACATCTACATATATACTCACATATATCTATATATATATATACACTAATATATATATCTATACATCTACACACACACACACTAACATATATACTAATATCTATATACCAACACACTCTAACATATATCTACACACACATATACACTCACATATCTATATATACATATATCTACACACATATATATATATATACATAAACACACATACAAATATATATAAATATATATATATATATATAGACACTAACACTAACACAACACCACACACAACAACACACAACCCACACGCCCCACACACGCCCAACGACCCCGACACGTCCAAACACCTAAAAATATATAAAATATAACTCGAAACCTCTAGCACACACTCCCCGATACTAACCCAACGCGCGCACAAGCCCGAAACGAGGAAACCAAGTCGAAATGGCCGTTCGGTCATTTCGACGAACACGTGGTGCGCGGTTCGGAAAACCTCCTGAAACGCACACCAAACGAACTCGGAATCGGCCCAAAATTTACCCACGCGTCCTAAACGATGTCTAGATCCTAGAAAATGCGCTCCCGCGTCGATTCTAGGCCCGTGGCGGAAACGCACACGCACTTAGAATCGGCGACGACGAAAAGCCCCAATTTTGCCCGAAACGCCCGTTTCTCCGCGACGCGGCTTCCCGTGTCCAAACGGAGACACGCACTCACCCTCACGACTCCCGACAACGTCTACCTAGGTCCATCTAACCTAGGGCATCACCCAAAATTGGGCCAAATTCGGATTTCACCCGAAATCGACACAAAACCTAATGTCAAAGTCTCTAAACCCAACCAAACTAGTTCCAACTTCCTCCCACGGGTAGCCTAAGGGTCTAGGAAGGTTCTAAAATATTAATTACACTATAAAAGAGTAATTATAAGAGGAAATTTAGGGTTTACCTCTTGGGAGTTGGAATCCCAAGCCAAAATCTCCAAATCTCTCCAAATCCTCCAATCCAAGCTTCCAAGCTCCCAATCCAAGCTCCAACACAAAATCTAGGCTCTACCCACCTAGGTTAGGGAAAGATCTAGGGTTAGGGTTAACTTAGAGAAGAAGGAATGGAAGAAAGAAGAAGAAAAGTGGAAGAAAACTTACTTTGGAGGAAGAAGGAGAAGAAGAAGAAGTGGAGAAGAAGGAGAAGTGAAGAAGAAAAGGAAAATGAAAATGGGGGAGTGGGAGCTGCTGTGTTCGGTCTGGGAGGGGCTGAAATGGTCGGCCAAGGATAGTAAATAGGGGTTGCCAAGTTGGGAAATTACCAAAATGCCCTCCCGAAACTCGGTTTTGGGTTTCGGGGCTCCAAATGCACTCAAACTAGTTCCAAATCTCTCCAACTAACTTCCTAAAAATAAAATAAATATTCTAAGCCCCAAAATAATTCTCACAAGGGTGTGGGCTGGGTCGGACATGGGTCCACTAGGGTCTGACATGGGTCCAGGCTAGCCAAAATCCTAAAACAATCAAAATAAAAATAATAAAAAAATAATGCAATCACTAATTAAATATAAATATAATTAATTATAAATAATACACAATTAACCAAATTAAAAAATAAAAAAAAATACCCGGCTCTGGAAATGGGGTGGTGACAAGCCTATCCTCCTTAGAAAATTTCGTTCTCGAAATTTAAAGTCAATCACACTCCTCTAGGTCAAACCCCCAACAATCACAGTCAAGAAATTCTACCTAAACAACACACAAGATCAGGGTCCTACTGGTCGTGTTATCACTGTCTCAATCAGGGTCACTACACTATCTACCACAGCACAAGGAAAAATCTAACAGGTACTAATGAAGCACACCACAGGAATGGAAATGACAGGAAGAAGAAACAAGAGACAGACCTGCTAACCCGTCATCCGTAGCATCGGCCTCCTCGACCGTCAACGCATAAGCCCTGCCCTGCTGGGGTGTATCCCTCTGCTGGTGCGGGGCCTGATGCTGTGCCACAGATGGCCTAGCTCCAACTCTCTGATCCTGTGCTCCACCCAATAGAGGTGCAGTGGGGCAACCTCTAATCTGGTGAGCAGCGGATCCACAGAACAAACACACCTTCAGCCTCCTCCTACAAACATCCCAGGTGTGTCCTGCCTTCCTGCAGTAGGCACAAGTGGGCGCTCTCTGATCCTGACCCTGCTGCGCTGCCTTCTGTACATAGGGACGCTTAGCTGGTCCCGCACTGCCACTCGCACTGCCTGAATCATCCCTGCCTCTCTTGGACTTGAGCTCCAAGTCATCCTCTGCTCTCTGAGCATCTCCTACTATCTGCTCAAAAGTTGCCTCGCGGTCGCTCCTGGTCAAAGACTTGACCGCCATAACCAAGCCCTTGCGAAACTTCCTCGCCTTTGCTGCCTCACTCAAGCCATCTACAAATCTGCCCAGACGGCAGAACTCCGCTGCGTACTCGTCCACCGTCATGCTCCCTTGGACGAGTGCCTCGAACTGGCTCTCCAAAGCACTGAGCGCCACATCTGGGAAAAACTTCTCCTTAAAAAGCCTCTTGAAGGCCTCCCAAGTAAGCCCTGGCGCTGCGATCCTCGTATCTGTGCGATACCACGTCAAAGCGAGGTCGAACATCTGACTGCCCGCTGCCTCTATCTGCATGCTGTCTGGAATCTGCGCCAGCCTGAAGATCCCCTCAATCTGCTCTATCCAGTCATCCGCGTACAGGATCCCTTCTGTACCACGGAACTCCTTGGGCCGCATCCTCTGAAAGTCAATGATACTACCCGGCCTCGGAAGCTGAATCTGATCTGCCTGTGGCTGATTCTGTGCCACCCTATCCACTGCCGTCATGGCCACCTGGTGGGCGTTCTCAATGCCCAGCCTCATCACATCCACCTGACGGTGCTGCGCATCCATCATCTCCCTGAAGAACGCAAACAACTGCGCGGCATCTACTGGAGCAGGAAGTGGTGGAGGAACCACCGGAACGACTGGGGTAGTCCTCGGATCGACAGGTGAAGGAGAATCCCCGAGAGAAGCAGATGCTCCCTCAACCGTAGGAGTGGTGAGTGGAGCGGTAGCAGCTGCCTGAATACGAGCTGGACGAGAGGTAGCAGACCTCTCCGAGGCAACTGCTGGAACGGTACGATGGGATCGTGTCTTCGGAGGCATCCTGAACACAGATCAAAAGAAGTCAATACGGTGCAAGATACGATATCATCAAAGAAGGACATAATATTTCAAAAGAAGCAATTTCAGAATAATTAGATTGGAATTGTTCCTAGTCGTGATTGAGTACACTCTCATCCTAGATCCTAGATCCTATAGCAGGCTCGCAGCAGTACAACTAAGTTGTTGTACCACCACGACATCGCACTAATTGCGAATCGAGACCTGTATGGGGCCGCCACCAAAAACGTGTCACGACCCGCACCCGAAAATCGGGCATGAGTCGTGGGTACGTCCAGCCTACGCCGCAGCATCGGCGGTAGAACGCTGTCTAGGTCAACTAACTAAATAATAATCTCACACAAAAATCGGGCATGACCTCTCCAAAAGGAGGGCAACCACACAAACAATATATATAATCTGCCAAGATCTCAACTCCAAACGGAGGAGCAATATCAAATGATAATCACAATATACTCAATCACGAATCTAAGCACGATAAGATAACACAGAGAGTCTAACAACTAAAAAGTCTAACCACCTCCAACTACTACAACAACCACAACATCAAATAATAATACAACAATATCCAAAATAATATACAACAAGGTCTCAATCCAAAACCGGAGACAAATCCGGTGCTAAAAGCTAATAAAAACAACAACAAGGTCTCAGTGATCCCGGCTACCAACCCGGAAATCACCCCTAAGCTAGAGGGTCCCTGTCTGCACCGTCGACAGGCTCAGGTCCATAAAACGTCGGACACCAATCCTCCGGATACTCTGAAAAATATGTCCAGTCAGGACTGGAGCAAGTACATCTCTAACAGCAGTTCCATTTAAATGATAAAAACTATAAAACAGTTATAGCAAGTAGCAAGAAAAATGGAGCAAGTATGAACAAGAAAATATGTAAGTCACTGGTGCATAAAGGTAAAGATGCATGGATATCAGAGCAAGATAGTAATAACTACAAGATACAGAAAATCTAAGCTAAGATCAAGTCCGTACACATGAACGTGTAGTGAGTCCAGCATGAAAAACATGTAGTGAGTCAAGTCCAGAAACATGTAAGTGAGACAAGTCAAGAAATGCATGAGAGTCCAGACTATAAAGAATGAACTCGGTGTCTTTGAAATACTTGTTTCGACATGTAAACGGCTAGGGGTAAGTACGGCTCACCGCGCACTGGGTGCACGGCTGCTATCATTCCAGATTAGACCAGAGGGAGTGATTCCTGATGATGCCAGATAGGAATGTTTACATGTCTACTCGAGTATTTCCCCGCCCCGACTAATACAAGTGGATCCAAGACCCGACACGCAAATCAAGATGAGTCCAGCCTGAACATGAGTGATGCCTGTAGTGATGCCTGTAGTGATTCCAGAATAGAGGCCAGAAACATGAAATGTACGTGTCGCAAGTAAATGAATCCAGAAATATCAATCAGTGTCTCGTGTTGTGCCAGAATAATCATATGATACTATACTAGAAGCTGAATCATAATAATCATCAGATAATGAAAACTATCAGAGAATGTACTCGCCTGACGTCCTGAGCAACTGGCGATCCGAACTGGTGTCGCAAGAACCTAATACGAAAAGCAAGGTTAAACAAGGTTCTAATGAGTTAAACAGATATAAAATAATTAAAAATAGGCTTCTAGGGTCGTTCTAGGTCAAACGGGTCAAACCGGTAAAATCTGGGTCAAAAAGTCAACTCTGGGTCCAAAAGTCAACTCTAGGTCAAAACTAGGTCAAAAGTTGACTTTGGCGGTCAACCGAGTCAACTACGGTCAAGTCTGGGTCAAACTAGGGTGCTCCTGAAATTCTAGGTCAAACCGAGGTCATTAAGCTAGAAAACTCACAAACTCGCCTCCTTGAGATACCGGGATACCCTCGGTATCCGATACCTCAACCTAGGCTACGCACCCCGCCTAAACCCGCTAAAACCTATGCTAGCACGCGTAAATATATACACATATACATATAAAAATTACTCCAATACTATTCCTAGGCTATTGCTCAAAAACCCCGCTCGAAACCCAATACCTTGATTATCTTGAGGTATTGAAATACCTCGGTATCTCAAGGTATTGAGGTTTCGCTCTAAAACCCTCTAACTAGCTATCTAGCTATTGATTATGCACCTAGTTATTAATCTAGGCTAGGTAATATATATATCTATCATATTTATATATATCTAAGTAGGTATCTACCTATATATATAGATATCCACACAAATATACATATATACCCTTTACCTTACCTACACACATATATATACATCTAACTATAATATATATATCTAGCTCTAGGTATATATATATATATATATATATATATATATAGGTATCTACCAAATACCTACCTATCTATCAATCCATAGATAGAGGTATCTATCTCTTTACCTAGCTATCTATTCATCTATCAATCCATAAATATATCTATCTAATAGATAAACATAAATCTATCTAAATGTCTAACTATCTACCTATCTCTCTAACTATCTATGCATCTATCTATCCATCTACCTATTGATCTAATATCTATCTTGCTACCTATTTATCTATTAAATCATAGATACCTATCTATCTATAACTCTCACACTAAGCTACCCCGCTCCCCGCCGCGAATGCCAAGCTGCTGCTGCTGCTCAAACCTGCTGCTGCTGCTGCTGCACTGCTGCGCTGCAGCGATCTGCTGCCGCGGCGCGCGCCGCGGCGCCTGCACGTGCTGCCGCAGGCTGCTGCTGCTGCCTCAGGCTGCTGCTGCTGCCTCAGGCTGCTGCTGCTGCCTCAGGCTGCTGCGCTCGAGCGAACTGCTGCCGCGGCGTGCTGCCGCTGCTGCCGCGGCGTGCTGCGCCTGCAGCTGATGCTGCTGCTGCCGCGGCGTGCTGCCGCTCGAGCGAGCTGCTGCCGCGGCGTGCTGCCGCTCGAGCGAGCTGCTGCCGCGGCGCTGCCGCTGCTGAAATCTGCTGTTGCTGCTGCTTTTTGCTGCTAAAGCTGCTGCACACTTCTGCTGTTCTCAGTTTCAGCCCCTCCCTCTCATCTCACACACACACACACGACCACATACCCATATACATATATATATATATACATACATATATACATATATATAACTCTATAGATATATACACACACTAACTTATATACATTTTAACACACACACACACTCAAACACAAATCAACACACACACACACACACATAATTATATACAAACACATATCTATATATACATATAAACACACATCTACATATATACTCACATATATCTATATATATATATACACTAATATATATATCTATACATCTACACACACACACACTAACATATATACTAATATCTATATACCAACACACTCTAACATATATCTACACACACATATACACTCACATATCTATATATACATATATCTACACACATATATATATATATACATAAACACACATACAAATATATATAAATATATATATATATATATAGACACTAACACTAACACAACACCACACACAACAACACACAACCCACACGCCCCACACACGCCCAACGACCCCGACACGTCCAAACACCTAAAAATATATAAAATATAACTCGAAACCTCTAGCACACACTCCCCGATACTAACCCAACGCGCGCACAAGCCCGAAACGAGGAAACCAAGTCGAAATGGCCGTTCGGTCATTTCGACGAACACGTGGTGCGCGGTTCGGAAAACCTCCTGAAACGCACACCAAACGAACTCGGAATCGGCCCAAAATTTATCCACGCGTCCTAAACGATGTCTAGATCCTAGAAAATGCGCTCCCGCGTCGATTCTAGGCCCGTGGCGGAAACGCACACGCACTTAGAATCGGCGACGACGAAAAGCCCCAATTTCGCCCGAAACGCCCGTTTCTCCGCGACGCGGCTTCCCGTGTCCAAACGGAGACACGCACTCACCCTCACGACTCCCGACAACGTCTACCTAGGTCCATCTAACCTAGGGCATCACCCAAAATTGGGCCAAATTCGGATTTCACCCGAAATCGACACAAAACCTAATGTCAAAGTCTCTAAACCCAACCAAACTAGTTCCAACTTCCTCCCACGGGTAGCCTAAGGGTCTAGGAAGATTCTAAAATATTAATTACACTATAAAAGAGTAATTACAAGAGGAAATTTAGGGTTTACCTCTTGGGAGTTGGAATCCCAAGCCAAAATCTCCAAATCTCTCCAAATCCTCCAATCCAAGCTTCCAAGCTCCCAATCCAAGCTCCAACACAAAATCTAGGCTCTACCCACCTAGGTTAGGGAAAGATCTAGGGTTAGGGTTAACTTAGAGAAGAAGGAATGGAAGAAAGAAGAAGAAAAGTGGAAGAAAACTTACTTTGGAGGAAGAAGGAGAAGAAGAAGAAGTGGAGAAGAAGGAGAAGTGAAGAAGAAAAGGAAAATGAAAATGGGGGAGTGGGAGCTGCTGTGTTCGGTCTGGGAGGGGCTGAAATGGTCGGCCAAGGATAGTAAATAGGGGTTGCCAAGTTGGGAAATTACCAAAATGCCCTCCCGAAACTCGGTTTTGGGTTTCGGGGCTCCAAATGCACTCAAACTAGTTCCAAATCTCTCCAACTAACTTCCTAAAAATAAAATAAATATTCTAAGCCCCAAAATAATTCTCACAAGGGTGTGGGCTGGGTCGGACATGGGTCCACTAGGGTCTGACATGGGTCCAGGCTAGCCAAAATCCTAAAACAATCAAAATAAAAATAATAAAAAAATAATGCAATCACTAATTAAATATAAATATAATTAATTATAAATAATACACAATTAACCAAATTAAAAAATAAAAAAAAATACCCGGCTCTGGAAATGGGGTGGTGACAACGACGAACTGTGGGACGTATTTGTAAGCAATCAAAAGAAAATTAGAACCCAAACATGGCCGCTGATGTATCTTCTAGGAAAGCAACAAGAGTTGGTCGCAAACGGATCGAAATTGATATAAACAGCATACCAGACATTTCAAAATGTCGTCGCACCAATCTTTAATCACTTGCGGCAGCTTTGGGTGCCTCATATACTACTGTACATGGGCATGTCAAAGCAGGCGAGATTAAGGTACATACCAATGCGATAAAACCATATTTGACAGACGGAAACACGAAAGCAAGGTTAGATTTTGTTTATAAATGTTAGAAACGAGTTCTCTTACTGACAATCTGATGCTTGAGGACATGTTTGATTGCATACATATCGACGAAAAATGGTTTTACATGACTAAAACAATAGAGAGAATTTATATGCACTCGGATGAAGTTGAACCTTTACGTACATGTAAAAGCAAAAGATACATACCCCAAGTTATGTTCTTAGCTGCAGTTGCACGCCCTCAATACGATTCACTTGGGAACGAAATATTTTCGAGAAAAATTGGTATATTTTTTTTCCTTCGTAGTTCAAGAGCCCGCTAAGCGCAAAAGCAAAAATCGGACTTTTGTAACACTTGAAACAAAACCCATTGATTCGGTGACTACAGATGTCGTACGGTCGTGTTTAAATGAAAAGGTTCTATGGACTATTCGCGCTAAATGGCCAAGCTCAAATATGAGTACCATATTTATTCAGCAAGACAATGCAAAGGCGCATATCAAGTCGAATGATGTTGAATTTGTGAGGTGGCAACAAAAGATGGGTTCTACTAGATCGTGCCGCCGTTTTGTTTGAAATATGGTATAGAATCACAATTTGGTGTTCTTGCGCCTCAGATGTTGAATTACTTTCGCTCGGTTGAACATTTAAGTCGAATGTTACCGTTCTCTTCTTCAATTCGTAACTTTTGCTACCAATGCTAACTTAAGGATAAGTGGAATATGTGAACTGTGTAGTTGAGTTGGATTCAATGATTATATTTATAAGAGTATTTTTGGAGTAGAAGATATGTTAACATTAAATTTTCAGATAATAAAAACATAGAAACTTGGAGTGCTCAACTTCCTTAGAGTTTATATTGACTGTAATTGATTAAGATTGATGGAATGTGAAAAATATGAAGAAAGGGTAGTTTTGGAAGTTCAATACCAAAGTATAAAAAAATTAATGCTAAGGGCCATATTTTTTAAACAGATTTTTTTTCTTTTCTTATGGGACACTTATTTTGAAACGGAGGGAGTACTATTCTACGAAATGAGTTCCTACAATTTAGAATCTAGAAATTGGAAGACCCAATCTATATCTCCCATGTGTGGGATGAGACCAAAAATCTAGAAATTAGAACTAGTAAATATGATTTCATATTCTACAAAATGAGCTCTTATATTTTAAATCTAGAATCTAGAATGTGGGATATGTCTTACTAATAAATCTCATCTATAGTTCCAATTTCTACATTTTGGATCCCATCCTATCCCACCCATGGGAGATATAGGTTGGGTATTCCAATTTTTAGATTATAGATTGTAGAACTCATTTCTAGAATAGTAAATCCCAATTTGAAGTCCAATTTTTTAGATTTTAGATTTTTTTTTTTCCATATTAATTCTTGACCACACAATCTTTCAAATCGGAACTCAGCTTTATTATTTTTTACTATTTTCATACCAATCTAACCCATTCTATATATATTTTTATTTTTTTTAATTTTAGACCCAAATTGCATTAGTGAGTCTCAAGTACTAATGATGATGCTCTAAATGCATGTATGGTACCACCACATGACTGACCGACTGGGATGTTGGCTGCAGTGTAATCGAACTTTGTCCTACCATGCCGGCAAGGTACGACACTGTGTCAGGAATCGAAACACGTGTCCGCATAAACACGAAACGGTTACACGCGTGGTTCGGAATCGCAGGAGTGCAACGTGTCGTGAGCACGTGCGGGCTCCACGTGCTTGCCTCGGCCTCTATCTAGTAGCCTATTTCTATGTGTAGTCGGAACATAGGCCAATGCAGCTCTTCCACAATAGATGGTCCCTGTCAATTTTTACGGCGTCGCTGTCGGAATTATAGCCCTTTCACTTTGGCGGCTGATTGGTGAACGGAAAGTGTAAAATAATTTGGATTTACACTTTAATAAAAATTTTTATGTAGAAATGTATTCATTTTTTGTCCTCCTATAGAAGATAAATTTGTCTGATTAAAATAGAAAAATAGAAAGTAAAAAATATACATTATAATAATCGTTAGTTATAACAATTATAATTAATTAGTTTCACAATTTAATAGATTATAATTAATTACTTAAGATCACCTACATTAAACTGAAAGCCATACAAAATATAATTAATTATTATTCATAGATTATTAATTAGTTCTTTATAATTATATTAGTTAATTACAATAATTAATAGCATAGCAGCCGACTATACCATTCCTTTCCCTCCTAAAAAAAAAAAAAATAATAATAATAATAATAATAATAACAACGTTGGACTATTTTAGGTAGAATATGATTCTTATTTAAAAAAATTTTATTAAGAAAATCATATTATGACCTAAAATAAGATTTTTCATCATATAAATATAGGAGAACGGTGGAGGCACAAATCATAGCACAATGTAGAGGTTCGGAGTGTGAGAAAGTACGTGCTTTGCTCTTAGGACTTCGTCATCCAAGACAGAAGGAAGAAAGAGATCTGCCTTCGTTCAGGGAGATTGCTACGGATTGGTGAGTAATTTCAATTATAATCTTTTTTTCTTCTTCTTGAGTGTGGTGAGAGGGTTGAAACTATTAGCACAAAGGGTTCAACATTGATTTTGTCAATCTTATAATTTCACCTGAGTTATAAAGATTAAGATTTGTCCAGGTGACGTAGTCACCGTCATATACTTGTCTTTATTTGTATTGTTAGACAGGGGTGGTTATTTCAGATGAATTGGTTTAAAATTTTTGCTGCGAGTACTCTCGAACACGGTACCGAAATACTTGCAGAAAGTGTATGATTTTCAACAATGATGATGAAGAAGAACTGAGTAAAGAAGAGCTGCATTTCGCTATAACAAATTGATTAGGAAGAAAATTTCAGTTACCAGCCCACATCCGAGGCTCTACGTCAACTTTCAAATAAATCTGTCAACTTTCCAATTTAACACTATACACTCTCTCTCTCTCTCTCTCACACACACACACAATTTAACATACTAAACTCTCACGCACACAATCTTTGTTACCAAACAAGTCCTTATTGTAGCCAGGCTGAGGATTGTAGCCTAAGAATAAGTCAAAACAAGACTTCGAATTTTGACAACTTTTCTCCATGAAATTATTTCTAAGTCATTTGAAATTTTTATAGGACCAATCCAACCTAAACACGACTTAAATTTATATTTTTTAATAGAGTTAAAGAGCAACCAAAGTTAATTACAGCTTAGACAATTCAACCCTTTGGATCAGTCCTGGATACAGTTTAAGTAGTAGTAGTAGTAGTGACAACAACACCTTTGGCATCACGAAATTATTTTTTTGTCTTTTTCTTTATAAAGTTATAATTTTTTTTTGTTGTTGTTGTTGTTTAAAATTGTTCGAAAAATGGTGGGGAAGTAAATAATTGGAGATGAAAAAAATGAATACATTTGGTGAGTAAGGAATTTCGCAATGCAAATCTTGTCTTTGAGTGGCATCTACTGGAAAAAAAAAATTAACGAAGAGAGGAAAACAAAAAGTGAGGAAACTTCATTCATTCTTAGGCATCTTCAATGGAGAATTTTAAATTTGAGTTTCTTTTCTACTTGATATTGTACTTTTTAGTAAATTTTTGTTCTATTTGGTAAAAATTTTACATAAAGATTGTACAAACAAAGAAAATATTCTTCCATGGTTTTCTATTTCTATTCTTGGTGTCACAAAATTAAAGGATGAATTTAATGGTGTAGGACCCAATAATAATTGTCATTAGTGATAGAGAATTTATATGAGAGTTTCTATATGTAGAAAGAGTCAATTTTTGTTCACCCACAAATACTATGGTGTTTGTTCACCCTCCAATAGAATATGCACACGTGGCATCTTCATCCAAACAAAACCATCTTGCAAGTGGTTTTGTTCACCAATCAAGATGATTTTGACTTTGAAAATGACACATGTGCATTTTCTATTGGAGGGTGAACAAACATCCTAGTATTTGTGGGTGAACAAAAATAGTCTATATGTAGAAATTTTTATAAAAATTCTCCATCCTACATTAATGCTACATATGATAGAAATTGGAATAGAAACCAAGTCTAGTGGTAGTGCATGGGGACACCCACGGATAGGTCGTGGGTTCGAATTTTTTTTCGGACGGCTGAATGGTTTATATAGCAACCCAACCCAACACCTCCCAGCCTCTATATGGATCTCCCCCAACACCACCTCTCCCCTCTCTCTTCCAAAGGATGTCGACCACGTGACGGTTGTAAAAGAGGTGAAAAGCATCTGGTTGTAAGCATAGCAAAACCCTTTACTCTTTTCCCTAACTATATTCTACTATAGCATCCATTTTCCCAACCCATAGCATCACATATTGAAAGAACTAAGAAGAAAACTGAATAAAGAGAAAAAGAACGAATGGTGGTCCTGTTTTTGTTCATATGACACAAAGCTCCGATCCTTTACTATTTGTAGTTGCTATGCCCATTTTGAACTCTATTGACTGTGTATAAAATAGATTATTAAAATAATTAACATAAATTATTTGATTTCTTACAGTTGGCACAAAATTTGGTCCCGAGAACAGATATGTTGTTCCACTAACTCTATTTTATATTATGTCACCATTCTATTACATCATGTCTCATTTTGTTTTATACCGGTTGAGATCCACGTGTAATAGAATTGAGACATAATATAAGACAGAACTAATGGAACACCAAATATGGTCTGGTTTGCTCCTTGCACAGAATTAAAAGAATTAAGTGATCATAATAAATTATGGTAATTAATAAACTGTTTCGCTACTCATTTAGGCTGTGGCAATAGCCGCACCCTTGAGTATATTATGTTACAATCGTGTTTCCGCCCAAACATAATGGCCCAACATACAATACAAACGTCATGGGCCAACATGTAATAATGGCCCAACAATTTATGGGCTAATAAGAGCCTTTATTGCTATTGACCGGCCCACACGTTTCGGTCAATTGATTCACTGGTCGTGACCCTACGTAGACAAAGTTATTAAACACGGGTGATCCTACCTAGGCTCTAGGACTCGATTAGTAATACTAGAAAAAGAAAAAGAAAAAGAAGAAGAAGGGGTCATAATAGAGTATGTATGCATTTTGCATTATTTTGTATGCATTGGAGATCATCTATTTTAGACTGCCACATAGGAGAAATGAGACTTCTGCATGCATCGGAGATCCTCTAAAAACTTGTATTGTTTCACACAAATGTAAAGACACATTTTACAAGTGTCTACGCTTCAATGTTCTAAATATCGGCATAAGCGCTGTTAGAAATATTGTCTTTTACTTTCTTCAAAATTTCAGAATACAAAATAAAATTAAACAATGTTACCGGCCTCTGGAGAAGTCGTGCACGAAGTACTGCCCTAAGAGTTTATTCGGGATCTGTGTGCAGACGTTCCCGAAGCTCCTAGTGGTAAAACCCCCGCACTACCGGTATCTCGTTGCCGCACACGACTTGGAGAGAATGACTAGGACTTAGCTCTGCCCAGAGCTTGGAGATGAAGAGAAATGAAACAGAATGTTGACAGAGGTTCTGAGTAGAAAAAATTTCTGATCTCATTTACAAAGAAAACAGTCCGATATATATAAAACTGTTGTGTAACGGTCAGAATTAATTCTCTATTAATTCAGACGTTACACAAGAGAATAAATAACGAACCTGGACACAAAACTGGTTCAGAAACATTTTGTAACGTTCAGAAATTAATTTTCTAACGTTTAGAAAATTAAATAAAAATGAAGAGGAGCAAAAAGATTTTTAGGGTCCCAGCCCGAACCCGAAGAGGAAATCGGATCGGCATTCGGCGCCCGCAGATATGGGCGCGTACCCGCACCCGTTACGCGCGCCGAACCGAACCGAACCGAACCGAACCGAGCCGAGCCGGGCCGGGCGGCGGCGGCGGCGCGCGCGTGTGGCCCAAGGGGTTCCCCACACAACAACTTAATAGAGCAAAGGAGAGAAAGTAATATATGTACATAGGAAGGTTTTGGTGCATCCGATGTGGGACTAAAGAAAGGGAGAGGAATTGAGCTTTTGCAAGAAACAAACAAAACCAAAACCAACAATCCCCCCCCCAAAAGGTCAAGTTCCGAAACAGAGATAAGAGAGTGAAGTAAATAGAGAGAGAGAGAGCATCTGGGCAGTAAAATACTATGCATAGATGAGATGGACTACAGCCTTGAATCTCACGTAGTGACTATTGCCTTAATATGAAGAAGTGCTTGATGGACTATGCCTTGAATCAGACTTCTTGAACCAGATTTAGAAAAATAGCACACATAGTACGCTAGAGGTCCTTGGTCTATCGGGTGGCGCTTTTAAATGGCCATGCGCACTTTCCACATTCATGAGAGTTGTCTGGGATCGCCCTGTCCCATAGTCGCGGCCTTCACGACCTCTCATATAGGTAAGTCCTTAATGGTTGGTGATATGAATCAACCTTGTAAACCCCCTGATTTTTTAAAATTTTAAAAACTGGATTTTGCACGATTTTCAGGAATTTTCTGGGATTTTTCAGTAATTTAAAACAGGGTTTTAATTATTCAATAATTTTTAATTGGTATTAAACAATATTAAAATATTATGAAAATAATATTTTTGGAGGTAAAATGAAAAACTGGACTTAGGGCAATTTTTCTGGAATTTATCGGACCCCGGACCTATTTTTAAATGCCTAAAAACTAATTGTTTAATTAATTAATTATTTATTTATTTATTAAATGATTTTATTATTATTGTTATTATTATTATTATTATTATTATT
The DNA here is from genome assembly GCA_036927795.1 of Iris macrosiphon. NCBI lineage: Eukaryota > Viridiplantae > Streptophyta > Magnoliopsida > Asparagales > Iridaceae > Iris > Iris macrosiphon. The sequence continues at coordinate 4,632,441 of JAYESA010000015.1, forward strand.
ATTTTTTTATCTAAATTAACCCCAGCCCGTGGGCCGGCCCAGCCCGGCCCAACAGACCCGGCCCATCCGCGGCCTAGCGGGTCGGGCGGGTCGGGCGGACCCGCTAGCCCGGACCCGACCCGGACCCCGGTCACCCCTGTCCCCCTCGATCCGAAATTACCGCCGCCGCCGCCGCGTTCTCCGGCGACGTGGCCGGAGAACCACCCACGTCGTCATCCCCTCCGGATCACCCGCCCACGCCCCGGCCTCACCCCGCCTCGCAACCCCCCCTATATAAAACCCCATCTCCGCCTCCATCCACCCCGCCAACCTAAGCCCTAACCCCGACTCCGGCGATCTCCGGCAGCCCCGATCCCCGCCGTCCACCTCCCTGCGACGACCGCCCCCAGCCAGAACCACCCCTTCCTCCTCCTCTTCCCTTCTTCCTCCTCCCCAGGCGGCCAGACCCCCGAGCCCTTCTCCCTCCTCTTCGAGCTGAGCGGCCGAGCCTCCGGCGACCACTGCCGGCGCTGCCCGCAACCCTAGCCGGCTGACCCTCGAACTCCGGCGAGCCCACCCAACGACGCCTCGACCGACGGCCAGCTTCCCCGAGCCCCGGACACGGCGGCAGGACGCAGGACACAGCCCGAACACAGTGGACACAGCACTGGACACGCGTCCAGGACACGAGCTCGATTCGGACTCGAAAACCCTGGTTTCTCGGTCCCTTTCAGGTATTCACAACTTGCAACCCTGATCTCCGTTTTCGATTCCGTCAATTCCTACGCATAGCCTGTATGACCCTCTCGGTGTCCGGACAAACTGTTCGGGACATCGCGGCCTGTGGCGATCGCACACCGCGATCCAAAAACAGGAAAAATCAGACCCTGTTTCACCTCGGAACCGAGTACGCCCCGCCAAACGGGACGACTTGGTCGCGCGCGGTCTTCACAGATACGTGCGCCTCGTCGATACGGACATGTGGGTTTTCGCGAAAGCTGATTCGGGTGTGCGTGCACCCCGGAATCAACGCGTATCCGCGGACATCGCCCCGTATCCGCCTTTTCGACAATTCGACCTAACTTTGTGTACACACGTCGGATCGAGACGAAACTTGCGCCATCAGACTCGTAGCGATACGCTGGTCCTGTGGGTCAAGTTTGGTTCGATTCTGAGAACGTTGACGAAATCGCGTGTCGTGGGCCCCACAGGCCCCGCTCGACGGGCGATTTCATGATCGGCTCATCGGAATTCAAATCTGAAAGTTCCGTTGGGTTCGTATCAGCGTTCCTGACCTGTTGACACTAAGTTTGGTGAATTTGGAGACCTTTGACCCTGACACGTTTTTCGGTGCAAATCGGGCCCGCATGTGGACCCCGTTTTGACCCGAAACTGCCGTTTCTGCCCTTGTCTCCAAATTGGACCCAAGGACAGGCGTTTCTAGCTGATTGATATTTTCTGGATCTGATGGTGATGTTTGTTTCAGCAACCGGAGTACCGCCTGCAAATCCAACCGAAGTCAGAACCGCGAACATAGCCGGAACCACAGGCAAGTGTACCTCGCCGAAACTTGCAGCTTGCTACATATTTCCTGGACTTGGTTGTGCATCAGTGGGCAAGTAAAGCTTGCCAATTCTCAGATTTTTCTGGTTATAGTATTTTACTTGATTTCTGGTAGTTTCTTATGTAGTTTGTTTAACTGCTCAACCCAGGACACCTGACACTATTCATGTGACGGAATTGCCTGAGATTTACCTGGTAATTCCGTATAGGTTACATTATCATGGCATTTACAGTTACATGCGTAGATTCTATCCTGACTCATTGCATTAGTTATATCTTGCGGGACTTGTACCTGATATTCTGGAACTGTGACGTGAGATTACATGGGGTAGGGAGAGGATTATCATATCAAGGCTGAAAATAATATAATGAAAACATGGTTATCTGGAGGTGTCTTAGTCTCTGATACAGAGCTCTGGCACAAGTACTGGCCCTCTCGAGAAATACTGCTATGGTTTCTCCAACACTGATCCTGTAGTAGTCTCAGCCTGAGTATGACTAGAACTCTCACTTGCATATCACTTAGCTGGTTTACATAGTTACCCTGCTGTTTATTTCATTGCTGCACTGATATTCATTATGGCTTGAGATATTTCTGTACCTTGCTATGTCCCCTGAGGACCTGGAATGGATGATGTCCCCAGGTACCGCTGAAGAGAACTACCCAGAAGTGTACGGTACCGGAGCACTCCTCGGAACAGAACCAGGAACAGAGGACGAAGTAGTGGCCGAAGACTTCTCCTGAGCACCTGCTTCAGCTACGCAGTATTTCCATTTTCCAGCATTTTATTTCCTGTCTTTTCTTAATTGTAACAGAATAATTCTCGGATTTGTTTCCCGAGATAACCTTATTTCATATTGCTTATTTAATTCCAATGCATTATTTCCGGCATTAATCTGTGTTATCTGTGGATGAGATTAGAAATACCTGAGACTGTAACTTAGTATTGCTAGACTACAGCTTAAGCATGCCCTGATGGATCCATTAAATTGGGTTGTCCATCGGTGCGTGCTGCTGGCCATTGCCACGCCTCTCCAGTCCCTCGTCATTTTGGGACTGGGGCGTGACAAACCTAGCATTACAGCTTGGACCTATTAAGAGTTTAAACTCATCCTAACCATATCACACAGGAACACTGTCACCATAGGGATGGGGAGTTATTGTACACATGTACAGCCGCTTGGGCTTTATTTTAATGAGACTTTTAATCTCGAGTCAGTGTTCCATAAAGTCACCTAAGTTCAGCTTGTTCCTACCCATTGAACCGGCTTCTTGGGATCTCCAGTCAGACTCGGTTGGGTTGCCACTGCTGGTGACTAATTTATGGGCTTAACCCCATCCCCCTCGATGATTCTAGGATCAAAGTCCTAGACAGACCCTTCGTCAAGTGATCTGCAAGGTTCTTTTCTGACTTTATATAGTCAAGAACCACATATTTGCCTAGTAGGCTTTTTATTGACTTGAAGCGCAGCTGCAGGTGCCTGTTCATCTTAGCATTCACAGAATCATGCTTTAGTAGATCAATAATAGATTTATTATCACAATTTATTGAAATTGCAGGAACAGGACTAAGAGAAACAGGTATATGCATAATAAGATTTTTAAGCCATTCAGCTTCTGTGCAAGTTGTATCTAAAGCTATCATTTCAGAGTCCATTGTACTCCTAGCTATGATAGTTTGCTTACAAGAGCTCCAGGAGATCGCAGATCCTCCTAGAGTAAATACATATCCAGTAGTAGATTTTATATCATGTGAGTCGGTTACCCAGTTTGCATCTGAATAACCTTCTATGATATCAGGGTGCCTAGTAAAATAAAGTTTGTAATCTAGGGTGCCCTTGAGATATCTAAATACCCTATCCAAGGCAGTCCAATGTGACTGATTTGGGTTACTGGTATATCTTGCTTAGTCTCCCAATAGCAAATGCAATATCAGGTCTTGTCCTGTTTGTTATGTACATAAGGGAGCCTATCATCTGTGAGTATTTATGTTGTTCCAAAGGTGATCCTTCATTCTTTTTCAGTACAATACTGTAAACCCCCTGATTTTTCAAAATTTTTAAAACTGGATTTTTCACAATTTTCTGGAATTTTCTGGGAATTTTCTGTAATTTAAAAACAGGGTTTTAATTCTTAAATAATTTTTAATTGATATTAAATGGTATTAAAATATTATGAAAATATTATTTTTGGATGTAAAATGAAAAACTGGACTTAGGGCAATTTTTCTGGAATTTATCGGACCCCGGACCTATTTTTAAATGCCTAAAAACTAATTGTTTAAATTAATTAATTAATTATTTATTTATTTATTTATTTGATTTTATATTACTATTATTATTATTATTTTTTTTATTTAAATTAACCCGGCCCGTCGGCCCAGCCCATTGGGCCCTAACCCGAACCCGGCCCATCCCCGGCCTAGCGGGTCGGGCGGGTCGGCCAGACCCGCTAGCCCGAGACCCGCACCCGTCTCCCCCACGCTGCGCGACCCAGCGTCCCCGCCCGCTTCTCACGCCGCCCCGCCCGGCGCGCCGCCCGCTCCGGCGGCCACCTCACCCCACGACCGCGACGTCGCCGCCTTCCTCGGCCCCGTCCCCCACCGCCACGGCCCTATAAAACCCCGTTCCCCCCCCGTTCTCCTCCGCCTCCCCGATCTTCCCCTCAGCCGCCCCTCGCCGGAACCCTAGCTCCCCGTCGACGTCACCGTCCGCCTCGCCGCTGCACCCTCCGCCGGCCTCGCCTCGCCGCCGACGTCGCCCAGCCGAGAAGCCACCGCCCGCAGCTCCTCCCTCCACCTCCAGCCGCTCGGGCAGCCCGCAGCGCTGTCCCCGGCCGCCGGCGAGCCCCCAGCCGCCGTGCCGCGCGCCGCCGCGCCGTCCCCAGCCCCTCCGCCGCAGCCCCAGCCGCCCACGCCGCCGTCCCCGCCGCCGGCCGACTTCCCAAGCCCTAACCCTAGTTACTGTTCTGTGTCCGGACACGTGTCCGACACGTGTCGGACACGGTTCGACCCCGGTTTCCGGGTCCCCTTCAGGTGCGTGTAACTTTTGATTCGTAGCTCCGTTTTCGATTCCGCAAATTGCGTTGCGAAGCCTGTATGACCCTCTCGGTGTCCGGACAAACTGTTCGGGACATCGCGTCCTGTGGTGATCGCACACCGCGATCCAAAAACAGGAAAAACCCAGACCCTGTTTCACCCCGGAACTGAGTACGCCCCGCCAAACGGGACGACTTGGTCGCGCGCGGTCTTCACAGACACGTGCGCCTCGTCGATACGGACGTGTGGGTTTTCGCGGAAGCTGATTCGGGTGTGCGTGCACACCGGAATCAACGCGTATCCGCGGACATCGCCCCGTATCCGCCTTTTCTGCAATTCGACCTAACTTTGTGTACACATGTCGGATCGAGACGAAACTTGCGCCATCGGACTCGTAGCGATACGCTGGTCCTGTGGGTCAAGTTTGGTTCGATTCTGAGAACGTTGACGAAATCGCGTGTCGTGGGCCCCACAGGCCCCGCTCGACGGGCGATTTTGTGATCGGCTCATCGGAATTCAATTCTGAAAGTTCCGTTGGGTTCGTATCAGCGTTCCTGACCTATTGACACTGAGTTTGGTGAATTTGGAGACCCTTGACCCTGACGCGTTTTTCGGTGCAAAGTGGGCCCACCGGTGGACCCCGTTTTGGTCCGAAACTGTCGTTTTTGCCCTTGTCTCCAAATTGGACCCAAGGACAGGCGTTTCTAGCTGATTAATATTTTCTGGATCTGATGGTGATGTTTGTTTCAGCAACCGGAGTACCGCCTGCAATTCCCGTCGAGATCAGAACCGTAAACATAGCCGGAACCACAGGCAAGTGTACCTCGCCAAAACTTGCAGCTTGCTACATATTTCCTGGACTTGGTTGTACATCAGTGGGCAAGTAAAGCTTGCCAATTCTCAGATTTTTCTGGTTATAGTATTTTACTTGATTTCTGGTAGTTTCTTATGTAAATTGTTTAACTGCTCAACCCAGGACACCTGACACTATTCATGGACGGAATTGCCTGAGATATACCTGGTGATTCCGTATAGGTTACATTATCATGACATTTACAGTTACATGCGTAGATTCTATCCTGACTCATTGCATTAGTTAAATCTTGCGGGGCTTGTACCTGATATTCTGGAACTGTGACGTGAGATTGCCTGGGGTGGGGAGAGGATTATCATATCAAGGCTGAAAATAATATAATGAAAACATGGTTATCTGGAGGTGTCTTAGTCTCTGATACAGAGCTCTGGCACAAGTTCTGGCCCTCTCGAGAAATACTGCTATGGTTTCTCCAACACTGATCCTGTAGTAGTCTCAGCCTGAGTATGACTAAAACTCTCATATTGCATATCACATAGTTGGTTACTTAGTTTACCCTGCTGATTATCTTATTGCTGCACTGTGTTTATTTTGGCTTGTATTTTCTGTACCTTGCTGTCCCCTGAGGACCTGGATCCGGATTATGTCCCCAGGTACAGCTGAAGAGAACTATCCCGAAGTGTACGGTACCGGAGCACTCCTTGGAGCAGAACAAGGAACAGAGGACGAGATAGTGGCCGAAGACTTCTCCTGAGCACCTGCTTCAGCTACACAGTATTTCCATTTTCAGTATTTATTTCCAGTCTTTTCTCCTTAAATGTAACAGAATAATTTTCGGATTTGTTTCCCGAGATAACCTTATTTCATATTGCTTATTTAATTCCATTGCATTTATTTTCCGGCATTAATCTGTGTTATCTGTGGATGAGATTAGAAATACCTGAGACTGTAACTTAGTATTGCTAGACTACAGCTTAAGCATGCCCTGATGGATCCATTAAATTGGGTTGTCCATCGGTGCGTGCTGCGGGCCATTGCTCACGTGCTCAGTCCCTCGTCATTTTGGGACTGGGGCGTGACATGGTTTTTGTGGTGGCCCATGCAGGTCTACGACTAAATTGTTCGGTTTCAACTTAGGGACCGAACAGGCCTGCAAAAAAAAAAAAAAAATAGGATAAGTTTTTAGGATCTCATCCACTTGCTTGAATCGTTTTCGATATCTGTATCGCATTCAAACTAATTTGAACTTGCATCTTGCCTTGATTCCTGTGCGCCTCTTATTGGGTATTTTGGATACAGGGAAATGGACCCACAAGAATGCAACGAGACTCCCGTCAGAACACCACCAGCTACAGGTGTCACCTACGACGACGAAGTGACACCAGTCGGAGGAATTCCCACAACTCAACAGTGCCAGCCGGCAGGTCAACCTACCTCCCGATTCCGGCACGATGACATCCCGCCTCCGCCGCAGTTCGTCCCACCAATGCCCGTGTTCCCACCAGGACAGCCGATCGACGGGCAGCAAATATTTCAGATGATCTACGCGATGATGCAAGCTCAGCAGCAAGTCCAACACGAGGCTCAGCGTCGCGAAGCTAACTTCTTGAGGGACAGCATCGTAACTGCACTGGGGCAGGCCAACCTACCAGCTCGACGGCCAACTACAGGCTCAATCACTGACTTCCGCCAACTGAAGCCCCGCACTTTTTCTGGAAAAGAGGAGCCCACAGAAGTGCACGAGTGGCTCACCAACATACGGCATCAACTTGAAGCAGCTGAGCTTCCCCGAGAACGCTGGATGACCGCCGTCCGAATGCAATTGACGGACAATGCCCATCACTGGTGGCTATCCGAGGAGACGCGACTCGGACCAGACCGAGTCACTTGGGAGGAGTTCTCCAGACTCTTCCAAGAGATGTACATTCCTGCCATCGCTCGATCAGAACTGCGGGACAAATTCAACCGCCTCACTCAGGACTCCATGACGGTGGAAGAGTACAACGCAGAATTCATCCGTCTGAGTCGCTTCGCCCCCACCCTGATCCCGACTGAGGAAGAGAAGGCCGAGAAATTCTTCGACGGACTGAACATTGAGCTGCAGAAACTGATTGGGTCCGTAGCACCAACATCATACTCGGACGTTCTTGCTGCGGCTCGACGCGTGGAGCGCGTCACCAAGAGAGAGGCCAGACTGAAGAGGTCTTCCCCATCATCAACCTCCAGAACACCACAAGAAGAATCTGCAAAGAGACCGCACCAACAGCAGAAGGCACCTGCACCACAAACGGTAGCCCTCCTTACTTGTCACTACTGTGGCAAAGCAGGCCATATCGCCAAGGAATGCCGACGCAGACTAGGATTGTGTTTGGCATGCGGATCCCGTCAGCATTCAGTAAGGGATTGCACTCAACGTGGAGAAGGAGCACCAAGGGCGAACCAGCAAACTCCGCCAGCGCCTCGAGCAGCACCCTACCAGCAAGCTCAGCAGCAGCAGAGGAATCTACCTCAAGGACGAGAGCAAGCTTATGCGCTGACTGTGCAGGACGTCGATGCGAGTAAGTGATTTATAGTTATCCGTTTTTAGTCTTGTGTAGTTCGTGCCTCTTGGTTCGTGACCTCAGCCCCAACCTAGTAATTTGCAACTTGTTAATAATAGCCTGGTTTTCATAAAAGTTATAGTTTTAACTAGATTTTCCTGGAAGTGCATAACTTTCATTATTAGGGAAACGGTAGTTCCCTGAAATATCTTGTGATGTGTTTTCAACCGATGTTTGCGACCGCGTCATCTCTGTTGACCGGTTATTCTTTGATTGCGAGGACGCAATCCTCTTAAGGGGGGTAGATTGTAAACCCCCTGATTTTTCAAAATTTTTAAAACTGGATTTTTCACAATTTTCTGGAATTTTCTGGGAATTTTCTGTAATTTAAAAACAGGATTTTAATTCTTAAATAATTTTTAATTGATATTAAATGGTATTAAAATATTATGAAAATATTATTTTTGGATGTAAAATGAAAAACTGGACTTAGGGCAATTTTTCTGGAATTTATCGGACCCCGGACCTATTTTTAAATGCCTAAAAACTAATTATTTAAATTAATTAATTAATTATTTATTTATTTATTTATTTGATTTTATATTAATATTATTATTATTATTATTTTTATTTAAATTAACCCGGCCCGTCGGCCCAGCCCATTGGGCCCTAACCCGAACCCGGCCCATCCCCGGCCTAGCGGGTCGGGCGGGTCGGCCAGACCCGCTAGCCCGAGACCCGCACCCGTCTCCCCCACGCTGCGCGACCCAGCGTCCCCGCCCGCTTCTCACGCCGCCCCGCCCGGCGCGCCGCCCGCTCCGGCGGCCACCTCACCCCACGACCGCGACGTCGCCGCCTTCCTCGGCCCCGTCCCCCACCGCCACGGCCCTATAAAACCCCGTTCCCCCCCCCCGTTCTCCTCCGCCTCTCCGATCTTCCCCTCAGCCGCCCCTCGCCGGAACCCTAGCTCCCCGTCGACGTCACCGTCCGCCTCGCCGCTGCACCCTCCGCCGGCCTCGCCTCGCCGCCGACGTCGCCCAGCCGAGAAGCCACCGCCCGCAGCTCCTCCCTCCACCTCCAGCCGCTCGGGCAGCCCGCAGCGCTGTCCCCGGCCGCCGGCGAGCCCCCAGCCGCCGTGCCGCGCGCCGCCGCGCCGTCCCCAGCCCCTCCGTCGCAGCCCCAGCCGCCCACGCCGCCGTCCCCCGCCGCCGGCCGACTTCCCAAGCCCTAACCCTAGTTACTGTTCTGTGTCCGGACACGTGTCAGACTAATCAATTCTTTAGATATGAAGTAACTATTTAGTTAACAGTAAGTAAGTAAGTATCAATTGTTCAGAATAAATAAATTTTATAACAAACAGTGAGTAAGTAACTATTGAATTTTCTAAACAGTAAGTATCAATTGTTCACTCAGTTTTCAATTGCTAAACAGTGAGAAGCAAATTGCTAAACAGTAACTATTGAATTTTCTAAACAGTAAGTATTGAATAGTTTCTCACAGTGACTAAGAATAGTTTCTCACAATGACTAAGAATAGTTTTTCAAAGTAACAATGGCAAGGTTTTCAAAGTAACAATTTCCACCGTATACTAAGAATAGTTTTTCACAGTGACTAAGAATTTTTATTTTTTATTTTCTTACACAGTAAGAATGGTTTTCAGAATACAAAATTCTTCTAACAGTTCTAACAAAATATAACAGTAAGTGTTGAAACAATTGTAACACGAATAAACTCTTAGAATGTTAGAAATATTGTCTTTTACTTTCTTCAAAATTTCAGAATACAAAATAAAATTAAACAATGTTACCGGCCTCTGGGAAAGTCGTGCACGAAGCACTGCCCTAAGAGTTTATTCGGGATCTGTGTGCAGACGTTCCCGAAGCTCCTAGTGGTAAAACCCCCGCACTACCGGTATCTCGTTGCCGCACACGACTTGGAGAGAATGACTAGGACTTAGCTCTGCCCAGAGCTTGGAGATGAAGAGGAATGAAACAGAATGTTGACAGAGGTTCTGAGTAGAGAAAATTTCTGATCTCATTTACAAAGAAAACAGTCCGATATATATAAAACTGTTGTGTAACGGTCAGAATTAATTCTCTATTAATTCAGACGTTACACAAGAGAATAAATAACGAACCTGGACACAAAACTGGTTCAGAAACATTTTGTAACGTTCAGAAATTAATTTTCCAACGTTTAGAAAATTAAATAAAAATGAAGAGGAGCAAAAAGATTTTTAGGGTCCCAGCCCGAACCCGAAGAGGAAATCGGATCGGCATTCGGCGCCCGCAGATGTGGGCGCGTACCCGCACCCGTTACGCGCGCCGAGCCGAGCCGAACCGAGCCGGGCGGCGGCGGCGGCGCGCGCGTGTGGCCCAAGGGGTTCCCCACACAACAACTTAATAGAGCAAAGGAGAGAAAGTAATATATGTACATAGGAAGGTTTTGGTGCATCCGATGTGGGACTAAAGAAAGGGAGAGGAATTGAGCTTTTGCAAGAAACAAACAAAACCAAAACCAACCAGCGCTAGGCGGCCGCTAGTCGAACTGAAAATTCTTTCTTCGGCCTCATGATCTTCTGTTCGGCCCTGTGCGGACCTTGTGTGGCTGTGCAGATTTTAATTTTTTTTTTTTCTAAAAATAAATTTCAAAAATTGTTAATTGTAATATGAAGTTAGAACATGTTTTGATGTTAAATTTTAAATTTGTATTATGGATTCAAAATTTAAATAAATAAATAAATATTGGCGTCTAGACAGTCTTCAGCCGCACTGAATCCGCCTAGCAAATTTTAAGGACATGTTTGGTTCTGCTTTGAGTTAAAAGCAGCAACCCACCCAAACAATGTTTGGCTACCTCATCTCCTATTGTTGCTTTCAATTTTTTTTTTTCCAAAACCTCAGTTTTAACTCAACTTTTTCGGAGAAGAAAAAAGTTGTTTCCTGAAACAAATTCTCACACTGTTTGCGTCTCCCCCCTACCCCCCCCCCCCCCCCCCCCACCCCCACACCCACATATACACACCCCTCTCAACTCTCTCTCTCCTCTCTTATTTTTTTTCCTCTTCCTCTTCCAGTTTCAGCGATTCAGATCTCAAGGACGACGATCGGTGGTCGAGCTCGAGGACGACAACGGTGGGGTCGTTGAGGACGACGACGATGACAGTGGGGTGCTCGAGCTCGAGGACTACGACGGCGGTGGTCGAGCTCGAGCTATCGAGGATGACAGCGGTGGGGTCGTTGAGGACGACGAAGAAGACGGTGGGGTGCTAGAGCTCGAGCTCGAGGACGACGGTGACGGCGGCTGCCTTTGTAGCCAGATCTCGACGGTGGACGGTGGGATGTCGTGCCCTTACGGCCAGATCTCGACGGTGAACGACGACCTCGACTAGACCACCCCACGATGACGGAGGACTCGACGACACGGTGGGGTGGCGTGCACGGTGGTGGGGAACTGCAACGGTAGTGTTAGGGTTATGATTTTTCTAGATGCCGAGGATAGTGGACGGTGGTAAGGTTGGTGACGACGGCCTTCACACGGACACAATTTGGATGGAGTCGAACACAGCCGGACACAGGAGACGCATTATTTCCTGAAAATATTAATTTTATTAACCAAATCATTTTCTAAATTTTTTTTACCAAACAGAATTTTCAACTTTGATTTCAAAAAATCAATCTCCACATGAAAATAACCAAACGCAAACTCAGAATCTCTATATTCAGTAAACAACTTTAGAATTTACTTTCAGAAAACTGTTTTCAGAGCAAAATTTTAAAAAGACTATCCAAACGAACCCTAAAACACTGTCTAGATGTAAGAAAAAAAAGAAAAAAAAAAAAAAAAAAAAAAAAGATATAATAGCCAGTGGTGAACGACTGTCAACCACAGATCCTGTCCACAATAACTGCAATAATTGAGCCTTGTGCCATATACACATTCTCCCTCTCAATCAAACATGGGAGGTTGCAAGAGAACACTTCTAAATCATCAACACCCTCTTTCTTGTTATTCCCCCCTGGGCAACAAGTTTGTGCCTTGAGAAGCTGAAAACTACCATCTGAGTTACTTTGTACTGTGTTAATCAACACATGAATTACTTTCCGGAAGCTAAGTCAACATCCTTCCGATATCAGATTAATGAGCAACAATCCCATCATCCGTAGCCTTCATCAGCTCAGGCATTGCCATCTTGTCATCGATAAAAGACAGATTTAGAAAAATTGCATTTATGCACACTACATAGACATGGTAGGGAATATGGGTACACCATGAAACGATTACAGGGATACAAAAGCTTTTATATACAAACATTCATATATGGCCCAACTGAAAAAATTCCTACAATTTGTTGAGCTGGCTGTTACAAGTTCATCAATCAGTATCAGCTATTCCTTTCTCCCTTTACTTTCATTAGCAATTTGAGACATAACGTATCCTGGCCGGATAAATTTGATCCCACGAAAAACGAAAAAATAGATTATTTCTTCCAATTAATCGAGGGAGTACATTAACAGGCATCGTCATTAACTTACCCATTTAAATGATAATGACATGATAAGCTACTAGTAGCAGATATCTTTGAAATTACTATAGGATATTTAAGATACACTATTGCATACATAGTTGAAGCATTTGAGTATACAAGCATGCGAAGCGTAATGGCTTAGGAACCTCATTCGTAATATTTGTCACTGTATCATGTCCTATATAATCACAGTCCTTCATAGAAAGCTGGTTGGTGTATATAAATTGATTAGTCTGACACTAGAATATGCCAATAGTGTCGTTCAAACTTTATTTTGGTAATTCTTTTAAAATTAGTAACCAAATGGTTGAATGAAGATAGTTCTTATTTGATGGTAGAATCTTTCCTTTGATACTAGAATCTTCCTGTAATACATCTCTTATGTGGATTTAGTATTGGGTATATAATCCTTACTAAACTAGATATCTATTATATTTCATTATACAAACTAGAAGTTACGCACGTACGTTACACTTTAAAATATATACTTATATGACAAACATATTTTACATTTACTGTAGGTGAAAGTGTGTAATTATTAGTTGTTAGTAATTATGTTAGTGGGGAGGTATATAATTTACATGTTTATCCCTAATTAATTTAAACATATTTTGATATGTGGAGAAGGGTATTGTTGGAACATGAAAGTTTCACAGTGAAGCTTAAGTAAGTTTTCGTATTATATATAACTAGTATATATATGCACGTGCTTTGCACGTATATTGGAGTGAATGATGTTGATGAGTTAGTTTATTTCTACTGCTTTTAATTATATAGGTTAATGGTTCAACCCTTCGAATTCTTTGATAACAATTTAAAAGACTTAGCAAGTAGCATGAACCCTTTGATTTCCGTAAATGGTTGTTATTATTGCATCTCTTAAATGGTTGTCAGTGGAATTTATTGTAGGTATTCTTTTTAATTACTAAATATGTTGAAGGGTATTTTTGGAACGAAAATTTTTCACGGTGAAGCCTAGTTTTGACATTATATAGAGGAGATAAGATAAGATAAGATAGTTGCAATATAATCTCTCTCCCAAGTTGTTTGAAAATGACTAGTTTATTGGTCAATCATTAGTGTTTAATTTTTAATAATGTTCATGTAGGGGTCCAGTCTGGATTTGATGAATTTTGAAGTCCAAATTGGTCAAAGATTTGATTTGATATAATTTAAAAATCTACTTTAAATGTAAGATTTGATTAGATTTTAAATTTGTATCAAATATTTAATTTGACCATATTTGGACGTCCATAATTGGCGTTGGACTATTTTAGGTGGAATATGATTCTTATTTTAAGGTTTTCTATTTAGGAAATCCTATTATGACCTAAACTATAATTTCTCATCCTATAAATATAGGAGGAGGGTGGAGGCACAAAGTATAGCACAAGTTGGAGATTCGGGGTGCTCGTCCACAGAAAATCTAATCGAAAGTCATTGTTTTGCTCTTAGGACTTCGTCATCCAAGACAGAAGGAAGAAAGAGATCTGATCGAGAAGTCGTCGCCTTCGCTCAGGAAGATTGCTACGGGTTGGTAAGTGATTTCAATTGTAATATCTTTCTTTTCTTCTTGAGTGTGGTGAGGGGTTGAATCTATTAGGGCAAATGGTTCAACATTGATTTTGGCGATATTATAATTTCACCTGAGTTATAAATGTTCTGATTTATCCAGGTGACATAGTCACCACCATATACTTGTTTTTATCTGTGCTTGGTGTTCGTTAGACAGGGGTTGGTTATCTCAGGTGGGTTGTCATAAAGTTTTCGCTGTGGGCACTCTCAAACACGATGTCGGAACGTTTGCAGGGCGTGTCCGATTCCCAACATATGGTATCAAAGCTATTGGTTTTGGTTCTGACAACTATGTCTACGGAGCAGATGAACACTCGTATGATCACCCTCACAGGAGAAAATTGAACGATTTGGAAGCCAATGATAGATGATCTACTCTGGTACAAGGACTTGCATGGTTCGTTGGAGGACGACAACGCTAAGCCATCGGACAAAGCTGCTGAAGATTGAAAATGACCGGATCAAAATGACTGGATCGGAAGGCTGTTGTATTCATCTGCCAATGGTTGGACGATTCGGTATTTCACCACATGTCCATGAAAAGATCGGCAAAAGCATTGTGGGAGAAGATGCATTCGCTGTACGAAAGGAAGACGGCTGACAACACGGCATTTCTGATTCGCTAACTCGTCAACTCGAAGTACACGGAGGGTGTCTAGCTGCACAACATTTGAACGAGGTTCGGGGTATTATCAATCAGTTGTCTGCGATGAAGATGGTGATTGATGATGATCTTCAGGCACTTTTGCTTTTGAGTTCTCAGCCGGAAAGCAGGGAGACATTGGTGGTGTCGGTGGGCAACTCCGTGTCTGGTGAAATTATCATGATGGAGGCAGTCAAAAGCAGCTTATTGAACGAGAAGGTCCGACGTAAGCAAGTAGAATTATCGCAGGAGTCCGCTCTGGTGGCTTCCTACGGGAAGGGAAGACCCGAGTCACAAACGAGGACATGGAAGAGTTATCGGAATCTTGCGACTGTGGACCGCAATGAGGGCTGCTATCACTGTGGCGAAAGAGGTCATATCAAAAGGAACTGCAAGAAGCTCAAAGCTGAGAAGGCCAAAGGCAAGGATGATCAGGAGGATCTCACGGCTATGAGAGATCTCATCATCGTAGCAACCGACGCAGAGGAACATTGTGGCATGTGTCATGATGGCGCGATTGGGTCATGGACACGGGAGCGTCGTATCACGCCACTCCATATTGTCACGCCCCAGTCCCAAAATATCGAGGGACTAGACACGTGGCAATGGCCAGCAGCACGCACCGATGGACAAATCCAATTTAATGGATTCATCGGGGCATACTTAAGCTCTATTACAATAGTCAGGGTTTACTATTCTCATCCACAGATTAAACACAGCAATATCAATAAAAAGTAGTAAACAACATCCAGTCACAATTAAATAAAATCGGGGAACAACCCGATATTAAGTCTGTTACAAATGTTCTTTTAAACAAGAAATAAAGAGTTTAATTGCCATAAAATCTGAGAATGGAAGAAGCAGTTGTTCAGGAGAAGTCCTCAGCGACCACCTCGTCCTCAGGTTCTGGTACTGCTCCGAGAAGTGCTCCTGTTCCGTACACCTCACGGTAGATCTCGTCTGCTAATCCTGGGGACATAATCCGGATCCAGGTCCTCGGGGGACATAACAAGGTACAGATAATACAAGCCAAAAATAATGCAGTGCTAAAATAAAGGAAACAATAGGGTAAATAAATAACCAGCTAAGTGATAATGCAAGTGAGAGTTTTAATCATACTCAGGCTGAGACTACTACAGGATCAGTGTCGGTTCAACCCATAGCAGTATTCTCTCGAAGGGCCGAAACTTGCGCCAAAGCTCTGTATCAGAGACTAAGACACCTCCAGATGACAATATTTATAATTTAATCAGCCTTGATATGGTAATACTCTCCCCACCCAATGTAATCTCACGTCACAGTTCACGATGTTCATGTTACGCAAGATCAAAACTAATGCAATAAGTCAGAATAAATCTAAGCATGTAAAGATGTCATAAACTTGTATCCTATACAGAATCACCTTGAATATTTTAGGAAGATTCTGATCATGATTCGTGTCAGGTGTCCTGGGTATAATGTACTTGATATGGCAAGTACAAGAATATAAATGTCACGATATCCATCTCTAGGTGACGTTACACAACCCCGCGTACGGTGTTGGCACCCGACTATTAATCGGAAGCTAAGTAAGTCACACGGCCCTAGGGTTGAGCATGAACAACAGTCACAGGAATAAACCAAGAGAACAAAATTAATCAATATACTGCAATTATGGCAAGGTACACTTGTCTGGGGTTTCGGCTCCAATTGTAGCTCTGGCAGTAGCGGGATTTGCAGGCAGTACTCCGGTTGCTAAAATAGATATCACCATCAGATCCAGAAAATATCAATCAACTAGAAACGCATGTCCTTGAGTCCAATTTGGACACAGGGACAAAAATAACATTTTCAGGTCAAGACGGGGTCCATATGTGGACCGCTTTGCACCGAAAAACGTGTCAGAACCAAAGGTCTCCAAATCTGTCAAACTTAGTGTCAACAGGTCAGGAACGATAATACGAACCCAACGGAACTTCCAGAAATGGATTCCGATGAGCCGATCACAAAATTGCCCGTCAAGTGGAGCCTGTGGGGCCCACGACACACGATTTTGTCAACTTTCTCAGAATCGAACCAAACTTGGGTCACAGGACCAGCGTATTGCTACGAGTTCGATGGCATAAGTTTTGTCTCGATCCGATGTGTGTACACTAAGTTACAGCGAGAACCAGAAAGGACGGATATGGGGCGTTGTCGGCGGATACGCGTTTATTCCGGTGTGCACGCACATCCGAATCAAGTTCTGCGAAATCCCGCACGTCCGTATCAACGACGCGCAAGTCGTCCCGTTTGGCGGGGCGTACTCAGTTCCGGGGTAAAACAGGGCATTGATTTTCCTGTTTTGGATCGCGGTTTAATTAGAGAAAAATCTCAGAAAATACAGAAAATTGTGGAAAATTCCAAATTAAAAATTTTCTTGAAAATCAGGGGATTTACACATATATATAGTAGGATCTTCACGTCACACCACAGCGACAGATTTGGACGTGTGAATATGGAAAACAAGGACACGACTGCAGTTGTAGGCATCGGTGATGTGCACTTGACAATGGAGTTTGGTGAGACGCTCGTTCTCAAGGATGTGCGACTTGTACCGATTTTACGCTACAACTTAGTTTCGGTAAGAAAGCTGGCGGATAATGGTTGTCACAGTTTGTTTGGGGACAAAGATTGGATGCTTACAAAGGGTTCTCAACAGCTGGCTCGAGGAGATTTATGTTGTGGCATGTACAAGCTCAACCTGCTGAGTTGTACAGGCAGGCCACAAACATCTGATGGAGGTTCGAGGGGTATTTGACAGGAGTTGGATTGTCGAAAACTTGCTGAGGAGTGGCTTCGAGATACTTTGAGGATTACGGAGGATTCGGTTCATCGAGACAAAACGACGAATGATGATGATTCGAAGATTGTGGGTCAGTCTGTCGGTCCCATGATAGTTGGTCGGTCTCCAGGTGGGGGTTGCTTTACGAATCCAGTTTTGATGACGGATGGTTTGCCAAAGCTTCAAGGAGCGACATCAGTTTCAGCAGTTCTAGGACAGGGAGAAGATCAAGGTTTGCAGCAAACTCAATCTTAGACGGAAGCATCATCATTCACACAGTTCTGAGAGAGCTGTGGGTCATCGACGACGTGCACAGTGCGTATTGTTCTGCTCGAGGACGCATGTGTATGGGGGAGCTTCAAGTTCGTACACGAAGGTGGGAAGATTCAGGAGTTTGAATCTCGGAAGAATCGTACCATCCGCTTGGGCCATCCAAGGGTGAAGAAACTCGTCGGAACGTTAACACGTTTCGGTGGAAGACGAAAGTCGGGGATAGGCAGCCAAGACTCACGGTGAGGCTGATAGACAGGGACTTTGGTCTCAGTCGTGTCATTGATGTCGGCAGGATCCCAGTGATACCGAATGTGCTACCATGGCAGCTAGCGTCGACGTGACGATCGAGGAGCTGGAGACGAAGGAAGATACAAAATAACTCGGAGGATCGGAGATCGGTGGCATGGAAGAACAGGAACGGTGTCGCGGGACGACTTGCGGAGTCCAGTTGAGAAGCCATGGGGTCAACACCCTTCCATCAGACCGGAGGGAGAGATTGTTGGGGTCTACTTTGGATTTGGTGAATTTGTTAGCCCAAATATAGTCAAACATTTGATTTGATATAATTTAAAAATCTACTTTAAATGTAAGATTTGATTAGATTTTAAATTTGTATCAAATATTTAATTTGATCATATTTAGACGTCCATAATTGGTGTTTGGCTATTTTAGGTGGAATATGATTCTTATTTTAAGGTTTTTTATTTAGAAAATTCTATTATGACCTAAGATATGATTTCTCATCATATAAATATAGGATAAGGGTGGAGGCACAAAGTATAACACAAGTTGAAGATTCGGGGTGCTCGTCCACCGAAAATTTAAGAAAAAATTCGTGCTTTGCTCTTAGAACTTCACCATCCAAGACAGAAGGAAGAAAGAGATCTGATCGAGGAGTCGTCGCCTTCGCTCAAGGAGATTGCTACGGGTTGGTGAGTAATTTCAATTGTAATCTCTTTCTTTTCTTCTTGAGAATATTTCGAGAAGGCTTATGCTCGAGCCAGCAAAGCGATATCTCTTGTACATAGTGCCTACGCGGAGTGGAGTACTACATACTTACCCACCAAGAAAAAGTTTCGTTCTCGAAACTCAAAGAGAAACTTTCGATATCCAGAGCAGCGATAGTCCTCATCACTCACCATCCTCAATAAAAAAACTCTAGCAATCAGAACTCAAATAAACTCTAGCCATCAGAAATCACAAATCATATCTCAAGCAATAAAACAATCCAGAAAACTTTTGTCGGTACCTTTGAGAATATTTACGGATTCATTGTATGGAACGCTCATTGCGACAACGATATCAAGTGGCAAAGAACACCTTGAGTTGAAGCTAAGTAGCGGAATGGCCATAGGGTCGAGTTGCTCTGATACCATTATGTCATACCCCGATCTCGTAGGAGAGCCGTTCGTCCTCGCTTGGTTCTTACGGGACCGATCGTCCTCGCGTGGACGTGATGCCATGCAAGTCTAAGCTGCACTTGCACAAGGCCAGAGCTTGAATAAGGGCAAATAAGCTATTCAAGACAGGAGCAGTGGCACAATATTGCAGAAAAATAAAGAACACAATGGCATAAGAAAATAATCTCTTTATTGATAATTAAGATGTGTTACAAGCGACGCTTGGCCGAGATTTTAATTCCCTCAAGATCTCTTTCTCTCGATTACAATGACATCATTCTATATATTACATCCCTTTATACAAAAGCAGCTCAAACAATCTCGATACGGATTAAGGCATCGACTCTAGATTTCTGGATCCTAAGGATGCGGCACGGCTATCGCTTCCTCGGACGATCCAGCACATGCGAACAAGTAAACTGTTGGTGGGTCAGTACTTTGGAGAAAGAACTGGTGAGTATAAAATCAACACTTCCTAAAACCAACACTAACTAAGCATGTGACAAAATATTACTTTACTAGTGATCTTGCTACTTTTACCTAGGTTTATTTCATGCAGCACATTATTAGAGTCAATTTATATCTTTTCAAAAATATGTCTTTGAAACCAGTTTGCATATTCAATATATACAAGCAAGCTATAGGAACAATGTTCTATTGTGCAGTACGCAACATGTATCGTGTGCCATATTCGATCTCTTAGGAACAAAAGTTATCTCTAGTAGACTGATCATCTCGAATCAAGACATATGCATCAAGTGGACTATTCAATTCAATGGGGGCAACAACATATTCAAATAAAACAGATAACTCTCATTTAACATTTATAACAAAGAACATAAGAAAAGATATCATATTTTGCTTTTCCGCCAAATAGTGCGTGCACTTCTTCAATTTTGTAGACTTTGACCCTGGAATCACCTTCATGTTCACCAAGTAGCTCATCACCTTCTCGCTGATATGACTGAGTTGTCTGTACCACAACTCGGTAGACGTATCAGTAGCTGCGTTCACCTCTTGTGCCCCATGTGCGCTCCCTTCTATATAGTAGAGTCTGGACCTCTTACTTCCTCTGGCAATCACCATCGATTCTCTGGAAAGATTTTACTGACTGTTTCCGAAGAGATTGAAGAAACCCTCGTCATCCAACCTTCCAACCGACACCAGGTTGAAACATATATCAGGGATATGACTGACATATTTGAGAACAAGAACTGCACCTGTCTTTGTCCTCATATACAACTTCTTGACAAATAGCAAATTTTTCATCTTGCTCCTCCAGTAGTGATAGTTGGTACCGTTCAAGTTTACCATGCGCACCGGCTTCGCGTCCATCTCTCCTCCTTGATTTGCCTGTCAACTCCTGACACCCTTCTGATATTTCAGTATCTGGCTCTGATACCACACTGTTGGGAACGAAACGCGAATACCGTTCCCCAAACTAAAGAGTACCTATGAGAGAACCGTGCAAAACGCACAAACCAAAAAATACCAAACACAAATCGCAGACACAAATATTTACGTAGAAAATCCAGATGGAAAAAACTACGGGACGATCGGTGTCCAACCCTGAAGAACCTCCACTAATGGAATAAATAGATTACACTCTCTACAAGCTCCTCACCGATCAAACATAGATCACCGCAACTCTTTGGAATAGAAAATAGATTACAACCATGAAGAATAAAAGACAATAAGAAATACCCCAAGTTGATCTCCTTCTCTAAAACGGCCGCAAATCCTTCTTTTATTTTCTCCAAAGTTGCAACGACACTCTTGCCACATTTTCTCGTCTCTTATTTTTTTCTTCTTTTGTTGTATATTGCATGAGCCTTTATATAAACCCTTGCATGAATTAGGGTTTCCATATGAAAATCTATATATGGAAGCAAATTTTTTTTATGGAAATTCAATTACATTCAATCGTATATTTAATAAAAATTAAAACATAAATTGACTTGCCATAAATTAAAAATTCAATTATATGTAATGTTAATAAATGAAAGATCCAATCATAAATATATAATTAAAGGCAAAGATAAAAATCTCATATAATATTTGATTACCATAAATGTTCCAATACACGACGCTCGATGCATTTTTCGAGTTTTTTCGACACACAGATGTCGCTCGTCGTACTCCGGAATATTCTCCAAATAGGTTGAGAACCCCACCCACTCCAACAATATATATATATATATATATATATATATATATATATATATATATATATATATATATGATAATGCTATTGAACCAACTTGGTAGTTTCATATTATGGAACTACCCTATATTACATAGGTTGGATTAGAATTGAATTAGTGAGATTAAAATGTGTGGATTCTACCACCTTTTAATCTCAACCACTCAATTCAAATCCAATCGAATAATTTTGGATCATATATATATATATATATATATATATATATATATATATATATAAAGTAATTTTTTTTATTTTGGACCGAAACCAAAATCCAAAATCGAAACCGAAAACGAATAAAAAAAATTGTATTTTCAAAACCGATATCGAACCGATTTTTTTTCTAAAACCGAACAAAATTTCTTATTCGATTCGGTTCGATTCGATTTTTGGTCCAAAACCGAATAATGCTCATCCCTACTCCATTCTGAGAGAACTTGCCTTCCTCAAGAAATACTGTCGGTACTTCTCAACCACTCCCAATCATGTGATATAATTATTGTACGTGATCAAACTCCCGTTATTGTATGTGATCTAATGGGATGGAATAATAGCGTAAGCTGATTCTCTTCCCAATATTTTCTAGGTACACTGCACTATATTTTGTTCATATATATATGTTTGCTGCTACTTCTCGTATTAACTTTTGGGTACACTATCTCTATATGTTCACCAGCTCGACCTCCATATATGAACCACATGGAGGTTCATCTTTAGCTAAGACTAATAATTAATAATACTGACTAATAACTAATAACTAATAGTACTGACATTAAGATACAAATCTTTAACTAAGACTATAGTGTAATCATCTTTTTATACAGAGATGTCCTATTCTATACAGTTTTGTATCTTACTGTCTCCCATCAGTGTTTGTGTTCATTTTGTTTAATTCGTGTTTGTGCACAACACGTTTCACAGTCTTTATCTTGGAATCACTCAATTTGATAAGGAAAGTGATTAGGAAAGCTACTGTTCAATCTGAAATAAGAATAGGACATCATCTCTGTATAAAAAGATGTTACTTGATGATGTGTTATGGTGTAGCCAATAGAATAGGCCACAGCTAAAGGGAGTAAATTACTAATTAAGAATGAAATGAAGCTGCTGAACCAATTCGTCAATACAAAACCGTTCAATATGCTTTAGCTAACCCGATGTGTACCCAACTGACTTGGAATCTTTAACATAATTGGCCTAATAATCTCCTCCCATTGAAAATATAAATACCCACCAGTTTTGGAGAGAACAAGTTTTACTGGTAGTTGTGGGGAAATTATATTCCTGGAAATTAAATAGGAAATTTTATCTGAGAATTTAATTATTATTAAATTGTCTGAAGAGAATTAAGTTTCTCAAAAAAAAATTTATAACAGAAACGTCCTTGTTAAGGATTTTTTTCGCTAAAATAAATATAAAATAAATTCTCAGCTCAAATCGTTCTTACTAAGAGAGTATTATGTTTTTCTTTAAAAATTTAACGCTGATAAGAAAACAAAAAAGAAAAAACACAAAAAAACGCCCCTATTAGGAGCGTTTTTAGAAGAAAAGAAAAAAATATTTCTTTCTTTGACAGTGACTGGTTTAGGCGCGAGCCCGCAGGTCACAGAAAATGAGACAAATTTTTGTTTCTGGGGGAGGAAGATGACGGTGACTTTTTCTTATGAGGGGGGGGGGGGGGGAGGGGGGGTGATAGTGAAATTTTTTTCTTCTCCTATTCAGCAGGTGTTGATGTGGTAATTTTTCGTTTTTTTTTTTCTTCTTTCCTTGGTGCGGGGTCCGGGATGACATGACAATTCATATCGATTGGGAGTGGGGAATTGAAGCTTCTGACTGGAAAAATTGATTAGGAGGAGGAGAACCAGGGTACAGTAAGTGTGATGATTTTGGCTGACAGATAATGTCAAGCTTTTGAGTTGAACAAGAAAACTGTCGGAGTTGTAACGGTTAATTTTTAACGTATATATTGTAATGGTTAAATTTTTTTTTTTATATAAAATACATCAGATTTGTACATTTTCTTTCCATAACAATTTTTTCTTCTCTTTCTACTCTTTCTATATAAACAGGCTCAGGAATTTTCTCTTCCTTCGGAGTCTTCGACAACACTTGTGGATTAAATTTTTCTTCGGCTACAACAATAGCTTTTGTACATGTATCAGTGTTACTCAACCAGACACGTTTTTTGGAAATTTGTGTCCTATCTTTAATTTCACAAATTTTGACATAGACTGATACAAGAAGGCCAACGTAGCTGCACCCCATGCATGACGTGTAGGTGCACCCAAATCTTCAAGAAATGGTAGTAGATGTACATTCATCATATTTTTCGTTCCATCGGAAAATAGAAATGAACTACACAGGCAAAATAAATATGCTCTGCTGCAACATATTACCTGAAATTAAGCATTAATATTTATATCAGCTAAATAAAATAAGCAATACCATTTAATATTGAATAAAAATATAAATACATGTGATTCATCTGTTGTATCACCGACATCGATACAGGTATAACGAAGCCAAGTGAGTTTAACACCATAACCATTTCCTAAATCTAACGGTAGTTCCACACCAAGGTATGTCCTAATCAGCTCATTGGATGTTATCGTATCATCATAATATATATATGATCGCCTATAATAGGTAATCCTAGAATTAATGTCACATTAGCTAATGTGATAGTCATCTCTCCAACTGGCAAATAAAATGTGTTGCGTTGAGGCTACCAACGTTCGATGAGGGTCAAGATCAAATGTCTATCATGACGCGCAAATCATATCATGTCCACATGATGAAATCCAAAAGACTGCACCAAGTCATTTTGGGCACTGGTTAGCTTACATCCTTGCCGCCAGTCGTCATGCTCTCGTATTTTTATATTGACATAATCACATACCTATATAATATACATATATTTTTGTTAAATTATTAATATATAGTAAACACTAACAAAAGTACATATAATCTAAAACTTAGAATTACCTGTCCAGAAAATACCAAGGACGATATATGTGTCTCAAGTTGTTGGACAATAACAGGAGTAGTGGGTCCTCCTGGAATTCGTCCATCATTTTGACTAACCATCTATAAAATGATTGTAGTAAAATAATTATGATTATAATTTAAATATATACATAGATTTTGAGTTTGCATTAAAAAAATTATTCGCAAAAAATATGACAATACAAAATTATCCCATAATTTTGCTAGTAATTATGATTATAATTTAAATGTACGCAAAATATAAATTAAATTTGAGAGATTAAATAAAATTATCTAAAATATTTGCTCGTTATAATTTTAATGTACACAAAATAATTATGATTATAAATTAATTTTGCTTCTTATTATATGTACACAAAATTATAAATTTAATTTTGTTTGTTATTAAATGTACACATACTAGTTATTAAATGCACACAAAATAATTATAATTTAAATGTACACAAAATATAATTTAATTTAAATGTACACAAAATTATTATAATTATAATTTTACTCGTTATTCTATACATAATTATCTAAATTAAATAACATTATCTAAAATATTTATAAATTAATAACAGCGAAATTATCTCTCTCTTTCTCTTTCTAATCTCCTTTCTGTGTTCTCCTCCTCCTCCTCCTCCTCCTTCTTCTACTTCTTTTTCTTCTAATCTCATTTATGTGTTCTCTCTCTCTCTCTCCCTTCTTTCTGGTTTTCTCCTCTTCCTATCTATTTTTCCACCAACTCGTCTATTTTTTCACCCATTCGGTCAAAAGAGCTAAATATGTCAAGTCACTATCACTCCCCTCCCCCCATAACAAAAAGTTACTGTCATCTCCCTCTTCAATAAACAAAACGAAAAATTTTACTGAGAACATAAAAGTTTAATATATTTATAAAAAAAGCAACAAATTTTCAAAATTTACAGTAAAAGCATTAAAACGCCCTTCCAAAGGGCGTTTTACGTTTTTCCGTCGTTATATTTTAACTCCGTTAACGGAACAGAAAGAAAAAAATAAATTATAAATAAAATAATACAAAACGCCATTTCGAATGGCGTTTTATATTGTTTATTAATTTTTTTTTCTCCCTCCTCTCTCTCTTCTCTCCTCTCTCCTCTCTCCAAGCCTCTCTCTTCTTTTAATTTCTCTCCTCTCTCCTCTCTCCTCTCTCCAAGTCTCTCTCGACCGGCTTGCTGCAGGCTGAGGAGAGAGAGGGAGAGAGACAGCGGGAGAGGGAGAGGGAGAGGGAGAGGGAGAGAGGAGAGAGACAGAGGGAGAGGGAGAGGGAGAGGGAGAGAGGAGAAAGACAGCGGGCGAGGGAGAGAGAGCAGAGACAGCGGGAGCGGGAGAGCGGAGAGGGAGAGAGAGAGGAGAGACAGCGGGAGAGGGAGAGGGAGAGGGAGAGAGAGAGAGAGAAGGGAGAGAGACAGCGGGAGAGGAATAGGGAGAGAGAGGGGGGAGAGTGAAGAAAAAGAAGAAAATAATAATATTTAAATAAAAACGCCCATTAGAAGGGCGTTTTTCCTAGAAAAAACGCCCTTTCTAAGGGCGTTTTTATTTAAATATTAATTTTTTTTCAGAGAAAGACACGTGGCAGATAAAATAATAAAAAAAATTACAAAACGCCCTTTCGAAGGGCGTTTTGCTTTAAATATTTTTTTTGACACGTGGCAGGAAGTATTTAAAAAATATAAAAGAGAGAGTGTGAGTGAGTGAGAGAGAGAGAGAGAGAGAGAGAGAGAGAGAGAGTGTGTGTGAGAGAGAGAGTGTGTGAGAGAGAAGAGAGAAAAAAATAAATAATAAAAAAATAATAAAAAAAATTTAAAAATATTAAAAAATATAAAACGTCCTTGTGA
Organism: Iris macrosiphon; assembly: GCA_036927795.1. NCBI lineage: Eukaryota > Viridiplantae > Streptophyta > Magnoliopsida > Asparagales > Iridaceae > Iris > Iris macrosiphon. The sequence continues at coordinate 4,658,647 of JAYESA010000015.1, forward strand.
AGGGCGTTTTACATTTTTTTAATATTTTTTTTCCCGAAAAAAATTAATAAATTAAAAAAAATTAATAAAAAATTAATAAAAAAATTTAAAAAAAATTTAAAAAAAAATTAAAAAAATTTAAAAAAATGTAAAACGCCCTTGTGAAGGGCGTTTTACATTTTTTTAATATTTTTTTTCCTGAAAAAAAATAAAAAACTAATAAAAAATTAAAAAATTAAAAAAAATTAAAAAAATATAAAACGCCCTTGTGAAGGGCGTTTTACATTTTTTTAATATTTTTTTTCCCGAAAAAAAATTAAAAAAATTAATAAAAAATTAATAAAAAAATTTAAAAATTAATAAAAAAATTAAAATTTAATAAAAAAATAATAAAAAATTTAAAAAAATTTAAAAAAATTTTAAAAAAATGTAAAAGGGCGTTTTACATATTTTTAATATTTTTTTTCGGATAAAAATTAAAAATTAATTAAAAACTAAAAAAAATAAAAAAAAAAATAAAAAAAATAAAAAAAAAGACTTTGACCTCTTGGGCACCGCTTGCTTCTTGATGGGCTTGTTCATGTCCGACGTCGAGAAGGAACCCCGGTGCAACATGACTCCTCCCAGGCCGTCTCGGTTAGCACCACCGGATGTCGAGGAGATGTTGTTGTTGCCGGTGGCGGATTCACGAGCCGAGGATCTGCCCCCTTCCTCTCTTAAGCACCAGTTGCACACCCGGTAGTGCTCCTCCTTCGGGTACGGATTGCTGCAATACCTGCTTTAAGGAAAAATCAGAATATATATATATATATATATATATATATATATATATATATATATATATATATATATATATATATATATATATATAAATATAAATATAAATATAAATATATATTTTACTTTGCTGAGAAAGAGAAAATAAATAAATAAATAAATAAATATATATATATATATATATATTACTTTGAGTAGGAGAGAGAGGAGAGGAGAGAGAGGAGAGAGAGGGGAGCGAACGGACAGGAGAGAGGAGAGAGAGGAGAGAAGAGAGAGGAGAGAGGAGAGAGAGGAGAGAAAATATTAAAATAAAAAAAAATATAAAACGCCCTTCGGAATGGCGTTTTATATTTTTTTTTTATTTTTTTTTAATGTCTACTTACAACCGTTAACGGAAGCTAACGGAAAAGCGTAAAACGCCCTTCCGAAGGGCGTTTTAATGCTTTTGATGTAAATTTAGAAACTTTTATGCTTTTTTTATAAATATATTAAACTTTTATGCTCTCACTGAAATTTTTCGTAAACAAAAAACAGTCTCCTTTTCTGTGGGAAATTTTTTGAATTAAATATGCCGGTTTCATTTTGCTTAACATGAAATGAACATGTCAATTGTTTTATCATCTTTGGTATTTTTAGGAATTAGAAGGAAAATAAAATATGCATAGCAAGCACATCCTAAGTGTTACCTTTCCATCGATGAATAATGGAAGAAGGATCTATTTGGTAGAGATAGCTCAAATTGGATCAGTGACCGATTTTTAGGTTTCTTCGTAAATCTAATTGGTTACTTCCAATTACGTAAATCATTAGTACAACCCGCACTAAAAGGTAGGACATTTTCCATTGATATAGAAACTTTTGTACCAGAAACATATCGGCGGATGTGTACCTTTCTTTTAGTAGGATCTGTGTGGACTCGTTCTACGTTTCAGTAGGAAGAGATGCTACGATGAGTCACCCTTTTGGTTCTTCCATGACACCGTAAGTCCAAAATTTTCACCAATTATAGCGTTTGATAGTTTATATTTTTCATAAAATTATTTTCAAAAAAAATATTATTTAAAAATTTTTTTTTTCTCTAAAATGGTAGAAAATAAAACTTATCCAACCCAAAAGAAATATATTATTTTTCATAAAAAAAACTACTTTTCGTGAAAATATATATTTTTTTAGTTAAATAATTCCGTAAAATTAATATTATTTTTCACATATCTTCAACCAAACGCACCCTTACGGATTTGATTGAGTCCAACTTAATTTCCTATCATTGTCATCATAGTGATGTGCATCCTCTTTGGGCGCACATTGGACTCGTACTCGAGTCTATGTCCAACACTAAGAACATTCTCTTTAGTCTGCTTTCTATACGCTCCATATATGGACCACTGACTACAGTTTTGAACCCGTAAGAAAGGCCCCCAAACTCTTTCACTAATCAAAATATGTTTTCTTCGATACCTATTATTGTCAGTTACATTTTAGGATGACATACATTCTGGGTGTGTGCAACATAGGTTGGGAGTAAAACTTTGATACTGATGGCAGTATCAAAGTTTTGATACAGCCACGATTTTGATACAGGCACGACATGACAAGTGAATTTCATCTCAAAGTTTATATATATATAATATATATACTCTAATATATATTTATACACGTACGTTGTACGTATTTATTAGTAAAAAGATTAAAAGATATTTGTAGTCAAAATTTGTTTATTTTTTTAATGAATGAATGATAATAAATAAAGTTCATTTTTCAGTGTCTTTTGTTAAGATACTTAATGCATTTAAGAGCTGTTATAATTAGAAATACCAAATGAGAACTCTTTTATTTACCTAGATACTTCTATTAATTTTAATTAGTAAATATAATAAAAATATTTTTGAAAATAAAATTTTAAGGTAAAATATATTTTTAGTATTATATAATTGAATATATATATTTGTGACCGTATCATACAGCCATTTATATCAAATTTATACTCGTAGAAAAAGAAAGGATGATTAGATTTACAGTGCAGCTAACAGTAGATAGATTCTTAGAAGCTTGTCAACCACTCCACATCCAGTTGGTGGTATAGTAAACTACTTGGGAAAACAATGGCTTGTCCACTTCAATCATTTGTCATTTCCGGACAGCAAAAGTCCGAACAAACTTTCATGCTCATCCTTTATTTGTTGTAGTCTCTGCTGGAATAAAGAAGGGAAAGGGGCTGGGGCAGATGTATCCGCAGTTATGGGGAGCAGAACGCATGGAGATGTGCAATTTATTCTTCTTCTCAAAAAAAGGAGTCTATGCCTACCCATTATTACTGATGAAAGAAGTTAACTATGTCCAACATCACAAGCAGCAGCTACCTATAATGTCATGATTATATTGATTTAGCCTTTTTTGAGGATAGGGAGGAGTAGAAAGTTTGCTTCTCCTCTCCTAAACCTTGGGCGGGGAATTGGTTGGTTGAACTCTCTCCAACGCTTTCTACCGCTATCAAAACATTAGACCATGACTGACTATTCTTCCATCAATCAACAACACTTGCAAGTATCAACAACACTTGCAAGTAGGGATGAGCAGATTTCGGTTTTTAAACCGAAAATCATCGACCGAATCAAACCAAAATGTAAATTCGGTTCGATTTTTAAATTAGTGGATCGGAGTTCGGTTCTGGATCCACTAATAATCGAATTTTGGTTCGGTTATCGAGTTTGAACAGCGATTTCAAAACCGAATCGAAAACCGAAATGTTAAATTATTCTTTTAACCCAACCCTATATATATATATATATATATATATATATATATATATATATATATATATCATTTTTTACCTAATCCTATTCTCTTCTCTCTCCCCGCCGCTCTCTGCTTCTGCTCTCTTTTTTCTGAAAATCCTAACACTATTCTCTCGAATCTCTGCGAGTCTGCGAAGCCGAAAGTGATCTTAACTCTAATATATCTGGCTTCTCTCTCCGTCTCCGTCTCTCAATCTCTTAGATCTGAGTCTCTCGATCTCGATCTCAATCTCGATCTCGGCTCTAAGACTCAGATCTGACTCATCTGAGGATCTCAGTTTTGCCTACAAGACTTAGTAGGTCTCTCTCCCTCCCTCTCTCTCAGATCTGAGTCTCGATCTCAACTCCAAGACTCAGATCTCGACTCCAAGACTCATATCTGACTTAATTTGTTATTTTCTTGCATGAATGATAGAACTTGAAGGCTTGAAGCAACATTGTTCTTGTTCTCGTTCACAGTACTCACTACTCATTCACTGTAAGTAACCATGTACCTTGGCCCCTTTCTCTTGCAGTTTCGTTCTTGAATATGTATTTTACATCATTGTATATACAGGGCGTTGGAAAAAAAAATGCTTATGTTTGCTGCCAAAAAATTGGTTTTGCTTATGTTAATTATTTTCTGCCAAAAAAAATGCAGGGTTGCCAAAAAAATTGCTTATAGTTTGCTCATGGGTTGCTACTTGCTAGTATATATATTCATGAGTAAGTTGGAATATATGGTTGGAATAGTTTTGCTTTAAAGCCAAAAAATAATATGGTTGGAATATAGCAGTACATTTGTTATTTATCACTTTTTTTATCTAGAGGATTCTTTTAGTATTTTTCTGATTCTATACGTTTTTATATGCATGTGGTAGACTCATGGGATGATCTATTCATAACTTTGAGCCACCATTAACCTCTAAAAAAATAACATCAACCATAACATAGGAACAATTTATAATAATAAAAAGTTTCCTAAATTTTATGGGGTACCTTAGTCAGCCGAGTCAAAAATATTGACATATATCTTATATTATACACAATAGATTCATGACAGAGCAAGAGCTATACATGTTCTTGCATTTATGATTATATATTAATTGGTTGTAGGTATGTAAATAAGGTTTTTTTTTTCATACTTAGCTTCTGGTCAGAATTGCTAATTTTTCATGTATAGTAGTTAATTTTTCTTATTTGTGGGTAATTTAGATACAATTTTTTTTTTTCATATTTGTCAATTTTTTCATATCTCATTATAGAGAATGAAGAATTCTTGTTAAATGTTTGGGACTTTTATATGCATATATTATAGAAAATCAGAAATTCAAAAAAAAAATTTATATTTTGATATTTAACTTTGAATTTGTACAATCCTCTGTTTAACAATTGATGTTTAACTTTAGATGTGTTTTTTTCCTTTGTTTCTTACATTATGAATCTTGATTATTAAAAAGACTAATGCATGGTAGAGTGACATCTTTGTATTTTTTTAATTTTACTAAAGAAATTTAGGGATCCAATAATTTTCTCATTCATGGCTTAGATTCTGTTGCTACTTACTTTATGCTTCCACTAATCTCTGCCTTTCTGAATTGTGGCTAAACATTTATGCACTTTGGTATTTAAATTTATTGAGGACAATATGTTCTATTATTTTATATACAAGTTTACAAGTTTGTTCTATTATTTTAGGTAGAAGTGGTCAATTTATTTGAGCTAATACTTTTAGGCACACATTTCCAATTAGTTCATGCTAATCATGTTAGGTTTTTGTTTTGCTATTAATTTTCAAGGAATCAATATAATAAATATAGGTTTATTCTATCCATTCAGCCTCCCTGCGAAACGAATAGCTACTCTTGTATTGTATTCCAATATTCAAAGTGTTAAAATTAATCCAATTTCCAGTTATTTAGTTATTATTATGTACAAAATTGAGGTGTAAAATTTCTAGTGTGTTGTGTAATTGAAAAAGAAATTTGTTGTAAAATTTGTGTCAAATGTGTCATGTGAATATCTCTTCAAACTTTATGCACAAATTTTTTTTTTAACTTCATCAACAGCTGCTACACATTTTTTTTTTGTTGTAATAAATTTTGGATAATTTATTGTTCAAATTTTTTTTTTTGTACCATTCATTTTCATATTATATGTTGTTTCATAGTTCAATTTTGGAAAATTTTGAGCAATCTCATATATCTTGGTTTCATAGGTGAATTATGTTGCACTCTTTGGGTTTCAGTGTTATAACTGAATCTCATATATTTGTGTTGCACTCTGTAATGGGACTATCTGCACTCTAATTATGCATTTTGGCATACTGACTAGTGATGTTATTGCTTGCTATTAGACTTGCTACATAGCCTGTTACTGCTGTTGTTACTTCTGTAGTCTACAACCCAACTTAATGCTTGATATGTTTTTGATCTGGATACATGTTTTGGATTTACATTTTGTTCTCTGTTGTTGTATATACACTTGTGCCTTGTCTCATATCAATTGTTTGATTTATTTTGTTGTGCAGTGGCGCACTGGCGTGGCACTTGTTGCAGCCAGTTGTAAGAAATTCTTTGCAGCCATTGGCGTGGCACTCGATGCAACCAATGGCGTGGCACTCGTTGCAGCCAGTGGTGAGATGATGATTTGTTTAATATTATAAAATTTTACTAATTTTTTCATAAGAACAGGCGATGATGATTTGACATTTACTGCAGCTATTGGCGAGGCACACATTGCTTCATTAATGATGCATAAAAGCCATTCTGAGCCTATCTTGTCTCTTTTCTTTAGTGTTGTATAATGCAGGTTTTGACTAGATTTGGTGAAAAGAAGTGGGTGGCTGAATTTTTCCATAAGAAAATGACTACTGCTAGAAGAAAATGGCTTCAATCGGGTAGTTCTTATAGTTACTTAGTTGATTTGTCTTGAACCTTTTTTTTTCTTGTCATGAAACTGATATGGACGTGGGTATAGTAAATGCATCTTTAAGATACTATTATAGCAAAATTGATTTTGGATCTTCTGTTTGATATATGGAGCTAAACTTCAAGTCTGATAATTATAAATAGCTTTATTTGTGCATTTATGCATTTTTGGCAAAAAAATTTGCCATTTATGATACTTAACATGTCTGATACATGGTGTCAAATCTGATACATTGGGTTTAATTTACTAACTGAGTTTTACTTGGCTCATATGTTAATACTTAGCAAATTTTGATACTGTGAAGTCCTGCACTTAGCACATATTTTGATAATTGGGTTTCGATTTGTATTACTTCATATAGAATGTTACTAACATTTTTTCATAAGAAAGTTGGCGATGATGATTAGGCTGAGAAATGAGAACATATTGATATATACTACACTATATCTTTATTGATGTATAAAAAGCCATCTGAGCCTTACAAAATTTTCTTTTTTTTCTTCAGTGATTTTCTATTTTGCAGGTTGCACTCAGTGGAATACAAGTGAAAATGCTCAAGTGATTCTCTATAATGTAAAATTGTATCTAGAGAATTTATAATTTCAAAATCTTTGTAATAGTACTCTTAATTATGATGTATGTAAACATAATTGAGTTGATACTTGATAGTTGATACTTGCTTGAAGTGATTCTGTATAGAAAATTTATGTTTGAGACTTGTTTCTGTGTATTAAAAGTTTAAGATTTGTTTATGTTTGAGACTTGTTGATACTTGCTTAATTATGATCTACTCTTAATTTATGTTTGAGACTTATTTATGTCTATTACACAAGTGGAAAGAAAAGAGTGCAGAGGTTTGTAATATTAAAAGTTTTCCTAAATTTTGTAACAAAAAATTTTACTGTTATTTTTGGTATAATTTTTTTTCCAGTTGGCCCCGCCCACTTGGCCCATAAAACTGAACCGACCAAAAACCGAATCGTCTAAATTCGGTTCGGTTTTTTCGGTTTTTTAAAAGTCGGTTTGATTTACGGTTTTACAAAAAATAATTTTCGGTTAATGCGGTTTTCTGATATCCGGTTCGGTTTGAACCGAACCGAACTGTTGCTCACCCCTACTTGCAAGGATTAGATGTTGTCATTAGGGTTCATGTAATCAAGGTGGCCCGAAAAGTTGGATTGTCTTAACCGAAACTAATTTTGATTGTTCCTTAATCCAACCTCTCAAGAGATGCTTCTTTTTGTTCGGGGAAGGGGGGGGGGGGGGGCATCTGCGACCTTGTCCTCTAGCTGATCATGCTGGACCTTGAAAAATTGTTGTCCTAAACAGAAAGGGTTGTCCAAGTTGAAGTCTTGTCTGACTTACTCTTGGACTGATCCTGCATGTACGACTGTGTTTGAGTTTGTTCATCAACGGCTACTTCTGATTTTTTTATTTTTTTTGTTTCTTGTGAGAAAAATTCTACCAAATATTGTTTGGTAATGAATTTAAAAAATTTATTCAGTTTTGCAACTAGCAACAAATTTAAACCAGACCTTAATATTAGTTGGGTCAAAGTGCTATTGTTAGTCTTTAACCGATACTTCTTAGGGTGTTTTTAGGGACATTACAAAAGTTATTCGGGACTGTTAAAAAAAAATATGACTGTTAATTTTTTTAACAATCCTTTCAGTAGGTAATGTTAGAGTTGGTGGGATTTTCAACCTATGTGGAGAATAATCCGGAGTACGACGAGCGTCATCCGTGTGTCGAAAAAACTCAAAAAATGTCGGAAAAGTTCAGAAACCTCCAGATAAGGCTGCCAAAATTGTTGATAGTCCAAATGCTCTTAAATAAACATAATGTGCCAACTGGAGGTTTCATTTCTTGCTGAGAGAGAGACGTAAGATTAAGAGTTCAACTACAGAAACTCAAATAAGAACTCATGAGTTAAACTTGAATAAGAATATGAAAAGTGGACAATTTTTACCAAACTCGAGCGGCTTTTGTGATTACAGATGAGAGGTATAAGATCTCGACTGGGTGACAGATGGTCAGTGGATCGAGCCACGAGGGCTTATTATTTCTTCCATTTATAAATGATGGAAGTAGGGAAAGAAAGTAGGCCCAAAGGCATGCAATATTGTGTGTACAAAAGTTCCGAACGTTACGTCGGGCCATGTGCGTTATGTCGGAAAGTCAAAAAAAAATAGGTGGACAATTTTTTCAGTTTAGTCCTTTGCATTTTTGTATTTAGACCATTTTAAAAAGTCAAAAAATAAGATGGATGTAATTCAACTGTTATAAATTGTACGGAGTTCAAAAAATTAACAACTCATAAGTTCCTCTGGGAATTTTGTAAGATTAATGTACGGATGGTGCTCTGCTGAGTAATTAATTACCAACTTGGGAGACTAAAGCTAAGATTAGTAAATTTTCAAATCCAACTTGCGATGCAAATAGCTGACTAATATATTATTATATCGGGACATTGTTAATTAGTAATTCCTTTCTATTTAGTATATCTAAGCTTTTGATTCTAACTATAGTACCATGGATTGGATTGGATTGGATTGGATTGGGCCCCTCCTCTCGCGGAGGATATTTGAAACCTGTGTCAAAACTGTGGGCCGCAGAGCAAAGTAGTTTCCATTCTTCCGGAAACCAAAACCAGGGAAAATGTTTTAAAATAGTTGGTCGGTGTTATATTATTATTTTTTAAAATATTTTTATTGCTCTCTTTCAAAGAAGCTTGGAGAAAAGGAAAAGGAAAAAAGTTGGATTCTGGAAGGAAGGAAGGAAGGAGGATCGAGCAGAGCAAAGAAAACGTGACGTGAGAGCTTATAGTTACTGAAGCATGGAATTGGATAGAGAGCCGGATAAGGAAAACAGGTGGGTGGCTTTCTGTGGTTGTATCAGGCGCCCATTGAAACCCTATCTATACTATCTTACCTTTATCTAATCTAATACCACCAAATTGGGAAACAACAGCGGTTTTCATTCTCATCCTGTATATGTGTGCTATTGTTGAAATAATATTCGTGTTACTGATTGTGCACTTGGCGAGGCAGAAGTGGATTGACCAAGGATGGCAAACCCTCGGGACGGTGGCCGTGCCGGAAAGTAATAGAAATCGAAATGTCGATTTATTTTCATCGAAAAAGAAGAAGACTAGGGACAACATTCGGACTTTGCCTGCCCTTTTCTAACCGTCTCGGTCCGAAAAAGCACTAACCTCCCCTCCCATTAGAGGGGAGAAAACGATGAAAGCATGGGGGAAGGGGACGGGTTCCAATAAGGGAGGGACACGTCAGTCTCGGACTGGCTTTCGGTCCCCCCTTCGGTTCGTCTATATTTTTTCTTTCCAAAATACTATGAGAGGAGGTGGTAGTGGTTGTGGTGGTGCACTTTTTTTTTTTAATTTTTTTTTGTTTACCCTACAAACAAGCTTCGATTGTTGACTATAATTTTTACAGCAGTTCCTTACAGACCGTTGGGTGGGCCGAAGTGTGAACCGATGTCTCGTGTCGGACATCCATTGGTCGAAAATATTTATCCATGAATGCGGGGGTGGGAGGTAGTTTTTTGTAGGGTCCACCCTGGACCAACGGAGTAACACCACGTGTCGGTTTCGATTTCCGTTTCGATCCATTCCGTCGATTCATTAAGACTTTTTGTAATTTTTATCCCATACAAGTCTTCTTTTGTAGAAAGAATTGAAAAGTTGAAGGATGATGGACTTTCTAGTAGATAAAAGTGAAAAGAAGTAAAATAGAAGAGAAAAAGTATGGGATTTTTTTTTATTTGGTATGAAAAAAAGTGGACACAACCACCACATAAAAAATATAGCGTGGGGCTAACAGGGGATTATATTTATTGATTATGAAATTTTCAAAAATACTCATCATCCCCGCTCCTACCAACGAACATAGAACGAGGGTTTCCCGATAGAAAGATTTAAAAGTGGAGGAATAACTTTTTTCTCCTAGTATAGTAAAAAAGGGAAGAAGAGAGAAATGAAAGTGGAGGATTATATTAATTAACAATTATACTCTCATATTAATTATATGATTTAAAATTATTCATGAAGTCAAATAGTAAATAAGTATTTTTAGTTGATGATAGAATTGATAAAATAAATATTTTTTTATTTTTTTACATACCAAACTAAGGAAAGTACCTATCTTCCCTTTTACATCCTCCTACCAAACAAAAATGATATTTTCTTTCCATAGAAAAGAAAAATACATCACTTTTTTTTTACACTTTTTCATCATTTCTATCAAGCGAATCCTAAATTTATTTAGGAGTAATTTGGTGAACATCCACGCTAATTTTGATTACTAATTTACAATCTTTGGAAGGAAGGGTAAAATCACTACTATTTTTAGTGGATTGAACAAAAATGGACTTCGTCGGGAAGAAAAGGAAGTTTTTTAAGTAAGATTTATTATTATTTATCCTCCCATTTAAAATTCAGAGTTCTATTTTTCTTTCATTTTTTTTAATTTAATTACTAAATCTTCTATTTAGTGTTAATTAATAAGATAGTAAATACAAATAACATTTTACTAAATGTATTAAATCAATATATTATAGTAATCTCTACTAATATAATGCGGCTTAAAAATAAGTCCAAATGGAGTCGTCTACGTCGTATGTATATCATCCACCATTTTATTAACAAAAATTACGGTAGAAAAAAGAAATTATTTTCTCTTCTTCTCCACACAAATATACATCTAAAATTAAATTTAAAACGGTTCGAAAACTAAATTAAAAAAAATTATTCAAAAAAATTACAAATATTTAAAAATTTTAAATTTGTTAATTTAAATATTTGAAATATTTTTAACAATATCATAAAAGTATTTATTTTACGTGTAACGTATTGAACATATTTATGAATAGTAGACTGATGGGAACGGGGTCCATCCCCATGATGAACCAATATGGATTTGATCCATGAAAATCGGTCATCCATGGTTGGGTTCGGCCAAGTACTTAGCCATTTTTCTGGGTGCAGTTTCTGTGACTAGATACAGTTTTGGGAGCCATTTTCGGAGCTGTTGCAGGCATAATTAGGCTCGGTCTTCAACGCGAAAGTTGTTGGAAAAAGTTTTCTCTATTGCAAGGACCTCTATGCACCGGTTGAAGGAGTATCTTCCAAGCCGGAGTCTATGACGGCAGAAGATTGGAAGAAGCTCGACCGGAAGACCATTGGCACCATTCGACAATGGGTGGATGACACCGTATTCCACCATGTGTCAAATGAGACTTCGGCGAATAGCTTGTGGAAGAAACTTGAAGATCTCTACGAGAGGAAGACCGCCGGCAACAAAGCTTTCTTGATTCGGAAGCTTGTCAATCTCAAGTTCAAAGAAGGTGACTCTATATCTGAACATCTAAATGAAATTCAAAGTATTGTGAATCAACTTGTAGCCATGAAGATGGTGTTGGACGACGAGCTTCAAGCCCTTCTCTTGCTTAGCTCGTTGCCAGACAGTTGGGAGACTCTGGTGGTGTCTCTTAGCAACTCAGCACCTGACGGAGTTGTATCCATGAACCAAGTTACAAGCAGCCTCTTGAATGAAGAAATTCGAAGAAAGTCATCTGGATCCTCCTATTCTCATGCTCTTGTTACCGAGAATAGGGGGAGGAGCTGTAAGCCCCTAATTTTTTCAAAATATTAAAATTAGGATCTTTCGCAATTTTCTGGATTTTCTGAGAATTTTCTGAAATTAAAATCAGGGTTTTAAATTATTACATGATTTTTAATTGATATTAAACAATATTAAAATATTATGAAAATAATATTTTTGGGTGTAAAATGAAAAACTGGACTTAGGGTAATTTTTCTGTAATTTATCGGACCCCGGACCTATTTTTAAATACCTAAAAACTATTTTATTAATTAATTAATTAATTATACTAATTATTATTATTATTATTATTATTACTATTATTATTATTGTTATTATTATAAATCAGCCCAGCCCGGCCCGCACCGGCCCGGCCCAGCCCGTTGGGCCGAGCCCAGCCCGCTCCCTTGCGGGTCGGGTCGGGCAGACCCGACCCGACCCGCCGCCCACTGACCCGCTCTCCAGCCCCTCTATCCGCCTGAAACGGTCCCCTCCGCATCCGGCGCCGCCGACTCCGGCCACGCGGCGCCTAGCCCGGCCGCGCGCCCCTCACCCCGCGGCCACGTCGCCCACTCCGGCCCACCTCACCCGGCGCCTCCCCCGCTCCTCTTCCCCCATTTAAACCCCCCCCGACTTCCCCTCTCCGGCCATCCCTCCTCCGCACCGCTCTCCAGCCGCCGCCCGCGGACGCCGCCGCTTCCCGCCAGCTCCGCCCGCCTCCGGCGTCTGCCGCTCGCCGCCGACTAACCACGCAGCACCCGCCCTAGCCCCGGCGGCCTCCCCCACCGCGAGCCGCCGCTGTGCCGCCGTCTCCGGCCAGAACCCTAACCCTAACCCTAACCCTATTTCGGTCCCTGTGTCCGACACGAGTCGGACACGTGTCGGACACGGTTCGAACCCGGTTTTCGGGTCCCCTTCAGGTGCGTGTATCTTTTTGCTCGTAACTCCGTTTTTGATTCCGCAAATTGTGTTGTGAAGCCTGTATGACCCTCTCGGTGTCCGGACAAACTGTTCGGGGCATCGCGTCCTGTGGTGATCGCACACCGCGATCCAAAAACAGAAAAAACCAGACCCTATTTCACCCCGGAACTGAGTGCGCCCCGCCAAACGGGACGACTTGGTCGCGTACGGTATTTACAGATACGTGCGCATCGTCGATACGGATGTGTGAGATTTCGTGGAAGCTGATTCGGGTGTGCGTGCACACCGGAATCAACGCGTATCCGCGGACATCGCCCCGTATCCGCCCTTTCTGCAATTCGCCCTAACTTCGTGTACACTCGTCAGATCGAGACGAAACTTACGCCATCGGACTCGTAGCGATACGCTGGTCCTGTGGGTCAAGTTTGGTTCGATTCTGAGAACGTTGACGAAATCGCGTGTCGTGGGCCCCACAGGCCCCGCTCGACGGGCGATTTTATGTTTGGCTCATCGGAATCCAAATCTGGAAGTTCCGTTGGGTTCGTATCAGCGTTCCTGACCTGTTGACACTAAGTTTGGTAAAATTGGAGACCGTTGACCCGGACACGTTTTTCGGTGCAAAGCGGGCCCACCGGCGGACCCCGTTTTGGCCCGAAACTGTCGTTTTTGTTCTTGTCTGCAAATTGGACCCAAGGACAGGCGTTTCTAGCTATTTGACATATTCTGAGCATGATGGTAATATCTATTTCAGCTTTTGGACTCATCTCTGGATTTTTCTCCAAAGAACCATATTAATCAGATCCAAACAACAGGCAAGTACCTGCACTTCAAGTTAATCTTTATATATTGTGATAATTAATTCCCTGCCATACATGTACCCTTGATGTTTACACCTAGTGTTAGAAATGTTGAATTTCATGTCTTGAATACTGGAGTTCATGTCTTGTTTTTCGTGTCGGGTGGGAGAATACTAAGGAGGCATGGAGTTTACCCTTTCCCCTGTATTGTCTAATAGCTGTTGGTACACGACTGTCCATCAGCCGGATCTCGATTATATTGTCTAATAGCCGTTTATGACGGCCGGATTAGCCTTATAAACCCCTACATGCCAACTATGTATTCTAAAAACAAACACAAGTTCACACAGATAGTTCTGGCCATGTTATATTTCTTGCTGGCTATTGTAGTTTCATTTCCTGTTTCATTTGTTTCTGTTTCTCATATTCCTGTTTACAGTTAACTCTGAGATGATGATATTCTGTTATGCAACTTGATATTCAATATTTAATTGTCATAAATATTTAGTTTAACCTTGTTGTGCACTGTGTACTTTTGTAAACCCCCCTGAATTTTCAAATTATTAAATCTTGGATTTTTCTCAATTTTCTGGAATTTTCTGGGAATTTTCTGAAATTAAAATCAAGCTTTTCAATTAATAAATGATTTTTAATTAGCAATAAATAATATTAAAATACCATGAAAATAATATTTTTGGGTGTAAAATAGAAAATTGGACTTAGGATAATTTTTCTGGATTTTTCTGGGCCTCAGACCTATTTTTAAATACCTCAAAACTATTTTTATAAATTAATTAATTAATTAATATATTTATTATTATTTTTATTTTATTTTTTTATATTTTTCTTTTTTCCTTTGGGCTCGGCCCGGCCCGGCCCAGTGGGCCGAGCCCAGAACCCAGCAGCCCGGCCCTAGCCCATCACCCTAACGGGTCGGGCGGGTCGGCCTGACCGGATCCGCGCCCGACCCGACCCGGCGCCTCACCCCTGTTCCCCGTTCTTCCCCACGACCCGAACTTCGCGCCGCCCGCCGCGTTCTCCGGCGACGTGGCCGGAGAACCCCCCACGTCGACTCCCCCTCCGTTTCTCCCGCGGCCACGACGCCCCGGCCTCACCCCGCCTCGTCCCCTATATATATCCTCTCCTCCGCCCTCTTCCTCCCCCACAAACCCTAACCCTAACTCCACCCTAGCTCGCCGCCGACTCCCTCCCAGACCGCCGTCCTCCTCCCTGCGCCGCCCAGCACAGCGCCGCCGTCCAGAGCCCCTCCACCCTGCTCCTCTCTCCTCCCCGACCTCCAGACACCTCCCTCAGTCGCTCGACGCCGCTCGACGACTGCTCGAGCCGCCGGCCGACCCCTCGGCGCCGCCCTAGCCGCTGTCGACGACCCCGCCGGACCACCCAGGGCCTCGCCGACCGACGGCCAGCCTCCAGAGCACCGGACACAGCCGCGGACACCCGGACACGCCGCTGGACACGTGGACACGTCCAGGACACAGAACCGCGTGTCGGACTCGAAAAACCCTGGTTTCTCGGTCCCCTTCAGGTATTCGTAACTTGCAACCCTGATCTTCGTTTTCGATTCTGTAAATTCCTACGCGTAGCCTGTATGACCCTCTCGGTGTCCGGACAAACTGTTCGGGGCATCGCGGCCTGTGGCGATCGCACACCGCGATCCAAAAACAGGTAAAGCCAGACCCTGTTTCACCCCGGAACTGAGTACACCCCTCCAAACGGGACGACTTGGTCGCGCACGGCCTTCACAGATACGTGCGCCTCGTCGATACGGACGTGTGAGACTTCGCGGAAGCTGATTCGGGTGTGCGTGCACACCGGAATCAACGCGTATCCGCGGACATCGCCCCGTATCCGGCTTTTCTGCAATTCATCCTAATTTCGTGCACACACGTCGGATCGAGACAAAACTTGCGCCATCGGACTCGTAGCGATACGCTGGTCCTGTGGGTCAAGTTTGGTTCGATTCTGAGAACGTTGACGAAATCGCGTGTCGTGGGCCCCATAGGCCCCGCTCGACGGGCAATTTTGTGTTCGGCTCATCGGAATCCAAATCTGGAAGTTCCGTTGGGTTCGTATCAGCGTTCCTGACCTGTTGACACTAAGTTTGGTAAATTTGGAGACCTTTGACCCGGACGCATTTTTCGGTGCAAAACGGGCCCACCGGCGGACCCCGTTTTGACCCGAAACTGCCGTTTTTGCCCTTGTCTCCAAATTGGACCCAAGGACAGGCGTTTTTAGCTATTTGACATCTTCTGAGAGTGATGGTAATGTCTGTTTTAGCTTTTGGACTCATCTCTGGACTTTTCTCCCAAGAATCCAATTAATCAGATCCAAACAACAGGCAAGTACCTGCACTTCAAGTTAATCTTTATAATGTGATAATTAAATTCCCTGCTCTACTAGTACCCTTGCTGATTACACGTAGTGTCAGAATACTATATTTCATGTCTTGAATATTGGAATTCATGTCTTGTTTTACATATCGGGTGGGAGAATACTATAAGGCATGTAGTTTACCCTTCCTCTTTCGTGAATAATAGCTGTTGGTACACGACTGTCCATCAGCCGGATCTCGATTATTCGTGAATAATAGCCGTCTGTGACGGCCGGATTAACCTTATAAATCCCTACATGCCAACTATGTATTCTAAAACAAACACAAGTTCACACAGATAGTTTCTGGTCTTGTTATATTTCTTGCTGACTGTTGTAGTTTCATTTCCTGTCTCATTTATGTCTGTTTTTTTCATATTCCTGTTTACAGCATTAACTCTGAGATATTGATGTTCTTTTATGCAATTTCCTCAACAATGATACTCAATTTAATTGTCATAAATGTTTAGTTTAATCTTGTTATGCACTGTGTACTTTGCTCCTTTCCTGACTGGATCTGTTGATTTAGGCGATGATGAGGACCTTGCCCCTACTTATTATGGTCCTTATGAGGGTACAGATGATACCTATGAGGAGCCAGAACCCACCCAGGAGACCCCTGCTGCAGAGTAGCTAGCAGTAGCTATCTTTTATTTCGTTTCTTATCTTATTTAATCGGGTTTGTCCCCAATTTCATTTGAAACTCCTGTATTAAACATTTGAATTGTTGTCACATTTATTTCAGTTGCAAATTTTAAGTTTCTTTTCCCATTATTATCTTGCCAATGTTAATTGTGAATGAGTTAGACTAGTTTAGATGGATTGACCTAGACAGCGTACTACCGCCGACTCTGCGGCGTAGGCTGGACGTACCCACGTACTCGTGCCCGAACTTCCGGGTGCGGGTCGTGACAACTTTGCTCCTTTCCTGACTGGATCTGTTAATTTAGGCGATGATGAGGATCTTGCCCCTACTTATTATGGTCCCTATGAGGGGACTGATGTTACCTATGAGAAGCCAGAACCAACCCAGGAGACCCCTGCTGCAGAGTAGCTAGTAGTAGCTATCTTTCATTTATATTCTTATCTTATTTATCGGGTTTGTCCCCGACTTCATTTTGAAATCCTGTACTAAAATATTTGAATCTGTTGTCACATTTATTTCAGTTGCAATCTTAAGTTCAACTCTCATTATTATCTTGTCTATGTTATTTGTGAATGAGCTAGTTAGTAAATATGGATTGACCTAGACAGCGTACTACCGCCGACTCTGCGGCGTAGGCTGGACGTACCCACGCACTCGTGCCCGAATTTCCGGGTGCGGGTCGTGACAGGAGCAAAAGCCGATATCCTCAGAACCGTGACAAGTCAAGAGGGAAATCAAAGGCTAGAAAGGACATCAGTTGCTATCACTGCGGGAAGAGTGGACACATAAAACGGGAATGCCGCAAGCTCAAGCGAGAACAAAAGGAAGGAAGGACCAATGAGAAGCAAGAAAAGACTGAAAGTGCAGCCGTTGCCATTGACAATGAAATTGTGCTTTTCTCGGCATGTGAAGAAGACTGTACAAATCTCACTTGCCAAGACTCGGAATGGGTGATTGATTCTGGTGCCTCCTACCATGCTACTCCCCGGAAGGACTACTTCACTTCGCTTCGTGAAGGTAACCTTGGGACGGTAAAAATGGGTAACAAAAACTCTTCTCAAATTCTTGGTATTGGAAATATTTGTGTTACCACTAACATTGGAACAAAGATGGTTCTAAAAGATGTTAGATTTGTGCCCGATCTTCGTCTTAATCTTCTCTCCACCGGCAAGCTTGATGAAGAAGGATACACAAGCCACTTTGATAAAGGATGTTGGAAGCTTACCAAAGGTTCACTTGTACTTGCGAGAGCAAAGAAGTGTTGCACTCTCTATAAAACTCAGTTCCACTTGGAGAATGATGGACTTGGAACAGTGGAAGGTACCTCTATGGATTTGTGGCACAAGCGGCTTGGCCACATGAGCGAGAAAGGACTACAAACTCTCGCAAGGCGGCAACTACTTCCATCCATGCAAGGTATATCATTATCCCACTGTGATCATTGCTTAATTGGAAAACAACATCGGGTAGCTTTTGTTAAAAACTATAACAAAAAGGAAACCGGCATATTGGACTTAGTCTACTCGGACGTATGCGGACCCATAAATGTAAAAACCTTTAGTGGTGCCTCCTACTTTGTGACCTTCATTGATGATGCATCTAGAAAAGTATGGGTGTATGTCCTAAAAGCCAAAGATCAAGTCTTTGAAGTTTTCAAAGATTTTCATACCAAAGTTGAAAGAGAAACCGG
The DNA here is from genome assembly GCA_036927795.1 of Iris macrosiphon. Lineage (NCBI taxonomy): Eukaryota > Viridiplantae > Streptophyta > Magnoliopsida > Asparagales > Iridaceae > Iris > Iris macrosiphon. The sequence continues at coordinate 4,677,174 of JAYESA010000015.1, forward strand.
AAAGCTCTTGAAGTGTATTCACACGGATAATGGTGGTGAGTATACTTCAAGGATGTTTGAAGACTATTGCTCTAAATATGGCATTAGACACCAAAAGTCTGTCCCACACACACCACAACACAATGAGGTTGCAGAAAAGAATGAACCGCACAATTGTGGAAAGAATAAGGAGTATGTTATCCTTAGCTAAATTACCAAAAATATTTTGGGGAGAAGTAGTACGAACAGCCTGCTACTTGATAAATTTGTCCCCCTCAGTTCCTTTGGATAGAGATATTCCTGAAAGGGTTTGGAGTGGAAAGGATATTTCCTATTCCCACTTGCGTGTGTTCGGGTGCAAAGCATTTGTGCATGTACCTAAGAAGAAAAGAACAAAACTTGATGACAAATCCATTCCATGCATCTTCTTGGGATATGGAAATGATGAATTTGGATATAGGTTGTGGGATCCTAAAAACAAGAAAATTGTAAGGAGCAGGGATGTTGTATTTTGTGAAGATAAAACACTTACTGATTTTGAAAAAGAAGAGGAGCCACAAAACACTCACATCGTCCCAGATCCAATCTCCACACCGGTTGTTTTACCTTCTCCTATGTTAGAAAATAATGATTTTCAAGATGTGCAGGAAGAAGAAGAAATTACAAGTTTCCCAGGTTTTGATCAGGGGGAGCATGAACATGCAGAGCCACCTCATATGGATCAGTTACAAGCACCTCAGTTGAGACGGTCGGATAGAGATCGACAACCCTCAACCAGATATCCTACTTCAGAATATACTATGGTGACAGATGCAGGTGAACCAGAAAGTTTTCATGAAGCACAAGTACATGAAGATCATACCAAGTGGAAGAAAGTCATGCAAGAGGAGATGGATTCCTTGCATAAGAACCACACTTATGACTTGGTGGAGCTACCGAAGAACAAAAAAGCCTTGAAGAACAAAAGGGTGTTCAAAATCAAGAATGAAGGAAATGACCAAGTCAAGTACAAAGCTCGCCTCGTGGGTGAAAGGTTTCAGTCAGAAGCAAGGTATTGATTATGAAGAAATATTTTCTCCTGTTGTAAAGATGTCTTCTATTCGGGTTATTCTTGGTCTTGTCGCTTCTCAAGATCTTGAAGTTGAGCAGTTAGATGTGAAGACTGCATTCCTCCATGGTGATTTGGCAGAGGAAATCTATATGGAGCAGCCAGAGGGTTTCAAGGTAAAAGACAAAGAACAGTTGGTTTGCAAATTAAAGAAAAGCTTGTACGGGCTCAAGCAGGCACCGCGACAGTGGTATAAAAGGTTTGAATCTTTTATGCTTGACCATGGGTATAAAAGAACATCTGCAGATCATTGTGTTTATATCCAAAAGTTCTCTGATGATGATTTCATTATTCTCTCTCTATATGTTGACGATATGCTTGTTGTTGGAAAAGATATGTCTAAAATTGACAGGTTGAAGAAAGAGCTGAGCAAGTCCTTTGACATGAAGGACTTAGGAGCGGCACAACATATATTGGGAATGAAAATCTCTCGGGACAGAAATGCGAAAAAGTTGTGGCCATCGCAAGAAAGATACATTGAACGTATTCTGGAGAAGTTTAATATGTTGAACTCCAAGCCGGTCAGCACACCGCTAGCAGCTCATTTTAAGCTAAGCATACAACAAAGTCCTTCAAGAGAGAAGGAGAAGGAGGAGATGAGGAGCATTCCATTTGCCTCAGCCGTCGGAAGCTTGATGTACTCCATGGTTTGTACAAGACCCGACATAGCACATGCAGTTGGTGTGGTAAGCCGTTTTCTTGCCAATCCGGGTAAAGAACATTGGAAAGCAGTAAAATGGATCCTAAGATATCTTAGAGGAACTTCTAAATATTCTTTATGTTTTGGAGATGGCAGACCTATCTTGGAGGGTTTCACTGATTCTGATATGGCAGGTGACTTGGACAAAAGAAAGTCCACATCTGGATACTTATTTATCTTTGCAGGGGGAGCCGTATCATGGCAATCAAAGCTGCAAAAGTGTATCGCTCTATCCACCACAGAAGCTGAATATATCGCTGCCACAGAAGCTAGCAAGGAGCTCTTGTGGATGAAGAACTTCTTAAAGGAGTTATCGCTCAAGCAAGAGAAGTACACTCTTTACTGTGACAGTCAGAGCGCCATCGACTTGAGTAGAAACGCTACATATCACTCAAGGACAAAGCACATCGACGTACGCCATCACTGGATCCGAGATGCTTTGGAGAATCAACTGATGCACATTAAGAAGGTTGATACAAGCCAAAATCCGTCGGACATGATGACGAAGCCTCTACCAAAAGAGAAGCATGACTTCTGCCGAAGGAAGGCAGGTATGACTACTGTTTGAAAATCTCTCTCCTCATGTGGATGGAGGGGGAGATTGATGGGAACGGGGTCCATCCCCATGATGAACCAATATGGATTTGATCCATGAAAATCGGTCACCCATGGTTGGGTTCGGCCAAGTACTTAGCCATTTTTCTGGGTGCAGTTTCTGTGACTAGATACAGTTTTGGGAGCCGTTTTCGGAGCTGTTGCAGGCATAATTAGGCTCGGTCTTCAACGCGAAAGTTGTTGGAAAAAGTTTTCTCTTTCTTTCCAGCTTTGAACCAGATCATTCTGAGGAGTATTGAAGAAGTTATGGCTCTCGAAAGTAGGCTATCTGTTCATATTCTGCATGTATTCATCTTGCATGCAATAATGATGTATTGCCTTTCTCCATGTATTGGAAGATGGAAGGACTAATCTTGGGAGATGAAAGGGCTGCCATTTGGACTTCTCCATACATAGAGTGGTGTACCCAAGAGGCTTATCTTCCTTATAAATAGAGGGAAGATGGTGAAGGTTAGAACACAACTTGTAATCCTCACACTTGTAATTCTTTTCAAGTGAGTTTGAGAGATAGTGATCCTCAAGTGAAGTTGTACCAACTTGAGAGAAGAGCTCTTTGTAATCTTTCATTTTATTATAGTGGAAAAGGCGAAGAAGGAGCGGGTGAGGACGTAGGCTCAAATTGAGCCGAACCTCGGTAAATCTTGTGTGTGTATCTCTTTTTTTTTTTTTTCTCTTCCATTTCTATTCTCATCTCATCACAAAGACGAAAAAGGTCTTGTTTTTTCCCAACATAGACAAACGAATTTATGTCAAAACTGTTTTGATATCATGCAAACAAGATTTTTATCTTTTATAGCGTGGCACATGCCATCATCATCCATTTTCTATCTCTTTTGTTTTAGTTCAAGATAATTCACAATTCTTCAATTCTTTTAGTAACAAGACTTAGATTTTATAGATATATAATTTTATTTCACACAGCATGAGCATGGAGTTTAGAACTTTTACCAAGAGTTTTAAATGGTTGTTGCAAGTCTATATGGAATCAATCAATAGCTAACATAGTCGTTTCTAGCAAAAAAAGGGTTATAATTAAGTGATCTTAAAATTGGAGACCTTTTTCTGAAATTTATAGATCCTGTAAATTTAAATTTAAGGGAGCTTTCTAAAATTTATCTTTGTTTTGATGATTAAGTAGTTGTTTGGTTATATTAAAGTGACTAAGAAACTGGAATTATTTTGCTGTGTTTTAGTAATCCATTGAACGGGTGACATAAACTCGGTCAAAAATAGTGATAGCAATTCATGAATTATCATTATCATTAGAATATGACGAAAGATGCTACGGTTTTCAATTTTTTTATTTAGGCCTAATTGATCTTATATTATCATTAGATAATAAAATAAATTATTTATGCATAAATAACTTATATTATCATTAGTATAAATATATATATTTTTAACTTTCTTAGCTATTTAGTTTTTTTTTTTATAGTTATAATATTTTTATTTTGTCATATTTTTTATAGTCATCCAAATACTAAATGTGTGAATTTGATTACTTACAAGTTATAAAATATTACTATGTCCAAATATTGAAAGGGACTTTCATTGAACAAGAGTTGGGATGGAAAAAAAAATATACATTTAATTTTTATGAAACAAAAAATTATTTTTACAGTTATACTTTCGAGCAACTAAACAGTCCGTCCATCGGGGAAATACTTAACAGCCCTCTAAAAATTGTTGCCAACAAAATATTACTGTTAGACATTATCTCATATGAAATATATAAGAGCGATTCCTTAAAGCATCTCTAGCCATGTTGTGAGTTTGGAAAAAAAATGATTGCAACGTAAAAATCACAATTTTTTTTTTTTTTTTTAAAACTTCAATGCAAATGTGAAATAAATTGTGAAGTTGATATGGCAATGACATACCAAAGACAATGTGAAGTTGGTTGTCTAGATCTAGACAATGGTTTTTCACAATGTTTTACTTTTCTATCATCAATTATGAATAAAAATATTTAAAAGTTGTCTTGCAAGTTGAAAAAAGTAGTTTCAATTATATTTTCAATACTTTTACATTTGAGCACTTTTCAATCATATTATCTTGTGTGAATATAATTTTGCCATATTGAAAAGATATTGTTTTGTGTCTCACGCCATGTAAGCCCCTGATTTTTAAAAATATTAAAATTGGAATTTTTCACAATTTTCTGGAATTTTCTGGAAATTTTCTGTAATTAAAATCAAGGTTTTCAATTAATAAATAATTTTTAATTGTTAATAAATAATATTAAAATATCATGGAAATAATATTTTTGAGTGTAAAATGGAAAACTGGACTTAGGGTAATTTTTCTGGAATTTATCGGGCCCCGGACCTATTTTTAAATCATCTAAAACTATGTATTTAATTTATTATTATTATTATTATTATTATTATTATTATTATTATTATTATTTTGTTTCCGGCCCAGCCCGTTATCGGCCCGCTCGGCCCGGCCCAGTCCCCCCGGCCCAAACCCCTAACGGGTCGGGTCGGGTCCGCCTGAACCCGACCCGCCCGACCCGGCTGACCCATCTCCCCCACTCCCCCTGCGACCGAGTTTTCCGGCGGAGCCGCCGCGTCCGGCTCCGCTCCGCCCGCCACGTCCTCCGGCGACCTCGCCCACGAAGCCACGACCACCCCTCTCCGCCTCCCTCGGCACGACCCCCCACCGCCGCTGCCCTATTTAAACCCTCGCCCTCCGGCCAGTTCACCCCCACCAGCCTCCGCCGACGCCCGGGCCCGCAGCGCCCCACCGCCGCGGCCAGCCGATCCCCTCTCCGTCGACGCCACCACCGCAGCTCCCTCGCCGACCTCGTCCCGCCGTCTCCTCCCCTCCGGCGCCCCGCTCCGCCGTCCCCGACGCCAACAGCAGCAGCGGGCAGCGCCTCCCGCCGGACTCCGGCGCCGCCCCGCCCGCCAACGGCTCCGCCTCGCCCAGGCGAACACCCCCGACCACCACCGGCCAGCCAGCGCCGCCCAGGCTCCCGGCCGGCCACCCGCCGCAGCAGTGTCCAAACCCTAGCCCTAATTCAGCCCCGCGTGTCGGACACGTGTCGGACACGATCCAGACCCCGATTTTCGGGTCCCCTTCAGGTACTCATAACTTTCATTTCGTAGCTCCGTTTTCGATTCCGCAAATTGCGTTGTGAAGCCTGTATGACCCTCTCGGTGTCCGGACAAACTGTTCGGGGCATCGCGTCCTGTGGTGATCGCACACCGCGATCCAAAAACAGGAAAAACCAGACCCTGTTTCACCCCGGAACTGAGTACGCTCCGCCAAACGGGACGACTTGGTCGCGCGCGGTCTTCACAGATACGTGCGCAGCGTCGATACGGACGTGTGAGATTTCGCGGAAGCTGATTCGGGTGTGCGTGCACACCGGAATCAACACGTATCCGCGGACATCGCCCCGTATCCGACTTTTCTGTATTTCGCCCTAACTTCTTGTACACTCGTCGGATCGAGACGAAACTTGCGCCATCGGACTCGTAGCGATACGCTGGTCCTGTGGGTCAAGTTTGGTTCGCTTCTGAGAACGTTGACGAAATCGCGTGTCGTGGGCCCCACAGGCCCCGCTCGACGGGCGATTTTGTGATCGGCACATCGGAATCCAATTCTGGGAGTTCCGTTGGGTTCGTATCAGCGTTCCTGACCTATTGACAGTTTGGTGAATTTTGAGACCGTTGACCCGGACACGTTTTTCGGTGCAAAGTGGGCCCACCGGCGGACCCCGTTTTGACCCGAAACTGCCGTTTTTGCCCTTGTCTCCAAATCGGACCCAAGGACAGGCGTTTCTAGCTATTTGACATCTTCTGAGCGTGATGGTAATGTCTATTTCAGCTTTTGGACTCATCTCTGGAAAACTTCCCCGAGACACAAAACGGTAATTGGATCCAAACATCAGGCAAGTACATGCACTTCAAGTTTAACCTTTATATTGTGATAAATAAATTTCCTGCTTTATTAGTACCATTGATGATTATATGTAGAGTTAGAACACTGGATTTTATGTCTTGAATAATGTATATCATGTCTTGCTTTTCGTGTCGGGCGGGAGAATACTAGGAGGCATGTAGTTTACCCTTTCCCCCTGTAGTCATTGTGTGCCAGCTGTTGGTACGCGATGGTACCATCAGCCTTATACTTGATTATTCCCGTAGTCATTGTGTACTAGTCGTCTATGACGGCCTTATTAGCCTTATAAACCCCTACATGCCAACTATGTATTCTAAATACACAAGTTCACGCACATAGTTCCTGTCATTGTTGCAGTTCTTGTTACAGTTACATTTCCTGTCACATTTTATTCCTATTTTTCTGGTTTATAGCAATTAATCATATTTTACTTCTAGTCTTGTTTTATAGCATTATCTCTCAGTTAATTTCACTACTTACTTACGCATATTCTCAACATGATGCTTAGTCAGTTATTTTCTACCTGTCACAAATATTTAGTTTAAATCTTGTTGTGCATTGTACTTTGCTCCTTTCCTGACTGGATCCGTTGTTTAGGCGATGATGAGAATCTTGCCCCTACCTATTATGGCCCCTATGAGGCAGCAGGTGATACAGTTGCAGAGCCAGTTCCCGCACAGGAAGCTACTCCTGCTGAGTAGTTAGCAGTAGTTATCTTAGTTATTGCTCTTTATCTTAGTAAACGGGTTTGTCCCCGATTTTATTCTGAATTTCTGTACTAAACATTTGAATCTGTTGTCGCATTTATTTCAATTGCAATCTTAAGTATCTGTTTCTCATCATTATCTTGCCTATGTTATTTGTGAATGAGCTAGACTAGTTAAATGTGGATATGACCTAGACAGCGTACTACCGCCGACTCTGCGGCGTAGGCTGGACGTACCCACGCACTCGTGCCCAAATTTTCGGGTGCGGGTCGTGACACGCCACATATAAATAATAACACAAAACAAAACAATAGGATTGTAAATGCTCTTCTCGACCGAGCAGAAGGACCGTACGTGCCAGACCGCGCTTACATGGCAGCCCTCTATTGGTTTGGTCTGGGGCCTGTGCAAGCACGAGGTTTGCGCGGCCTGGCATGCGAATGAATATGTAATTGTATTCAGAAAATTGCATATAGAGCATCGAATTTTGATAAAATTGTGTCAAGAACATAGAAGTATGTATCATTAAAAATAAATTTAGAAACGTTCTTAAAAAGGACGTTTATGAACATTTGCTCAAAAACGTCCTTTTTAAGGGCGTTTGGAAGCATATGTGAATATTTGGAAGAGAGAAAGTAAATGAAGAAAGAAAAAAAATCAACAGGAAAAAAGGAACATGAAGAGGAGAACTTACTTCCAAACGTTTAAGAGAAAGAAAATATATGTAAATATTTAAATTTGCTTCCAAACGTCCTTTTTAAGAACATTTTTATATTTATTTTTTTGAAATAATACAAATTTGTATATCCTGGACCTAATTTTACCAAAATTGGATGCTAATTATCTGAATTGTATTTTATATTCCCGAGTGACGTTTTGCAATCAAGTGGGAAGAAAAATGGTGGGTGTCAACAGTTGGTAATGATGAGGCGCTGCGCCCACAGTACTAATACCCACCAAATTGGGAAAAGAAAGCGTGGTTTCGTCAGTCAAGTTGGGTTGGGCTGTCTATTTTTCCGGAAACGTGCAGAGAGAGAGAGAGAGGCGCCATACATTAATTATTCGACCAAAAACACCTCTCCACCCCCATTTAGTCTAGGTTCGTAGGGGTTACCTGTCGGTTTAATGGATTTCAAATAGTAAAAATCGAATAAACTAAAATTATAAAAATATAAAATCGAAATCGAACACACACAAAAAAGTTAACTCAAAACCGAATCGTACCGAATTTCACCGAACCGAACCGAATAATCTATTCTGTTTGTTCGGTTGGACTATTACTATTGTTTAATGGATCATACCCAAAATTTATATCGTGGATAAATTATATTAAAAATTATAATTTTATATACACATTTGTTCTATTTCAAAGTTTTGTCCAAAATTGAACTTCAAAATATATACATAAATTGTTTACAAAATAAATATATTTTTTAATCACAAAATATGCATAAAATTAGAATATTTACATAATTGTATAAATCTTATTTGACTTTCTGTTTTAGACAGAAATAAAAATTTAAAATCAAAATCGAAATCGAATAAAAAAAAATTTATTTTGAAAATCGAAATTGTATCGAAATGATTCCGTTCGATTTTCTATCCAAAATCGAATAATGCTCACCTCATTTGCTTCTTTCTTCTCTTTGGAACGAAGCTTTGAATTAACTAGAAAAGAGCTTTATAGCTTCTCCACACTATTGATAAAAAGTTGTTGACACACAGGAATGACAAAATTTTATTAATTTTTTTTTAATAAAATTGTCAATTAAATTATGAAATTGATTGGATGTCTAGTTCTACTTAATGAACATGACAATATTTTAACTTCTATCATCAATTATAAATAAAAAATATTTAAAATTAAATAAATAAATAATATCTTATAAATTAGAAAAAAATTTATGACTTTAATAATTTTATATTCGATTATTTTTACTTCATTGTCTTTCTTTTTGTATATATATAGTCTTAAATTCTAAGAAAGACATTATTATATAACAAAAATCATAACACATTACGAAGACAATATGCTTGGAGATGCTCCTATATATATTAAAGGTTATATTAACATGTGAATACATTAATAAATATATATTTTACATGAATATTTTTACTAACATATTTATTAATGCACATTTTATTTATCAATAGACATTTCAGGTAAAAATTATATTGATAAATGAGTTGGTATGAATACTTATGTAAAATGTACAATTATTATTGTATTAACACGTGTTCTTAGGACACATGTTAGCATAACGGGCTAATTAACGTGTAGATCCTAAATTTTATACCTACTTAAAATTTAAGTCCTGACATGTCCTATTAGAAAAGTTTTATATCCTAAATATTTTTTTTGATTTTTTTTTTCCATTATATCCTTTCTATTTTATATATGAAAATTTTATTATCACACATGTGAGAGAGGGTAAAAAAAAAAAAAAAAAAAAAAAACAAGAGTCCAAATTTTTTAGTTGGACATATAAGAAATTAAACTCTAATTTCTCACAGAAATAGAAATATACAATCCCTCCTATTCTTCCGAATTTTTTAATACTAGATATATTAAAATAAAAATAAAAAAATCTAAAATATATTTTTAGGTCTCCAAAACTTATCCAAACGCTACCTAAGTTAGTATTAAAATGAAGGGTCTATACACTAATTAGCCCTAACATAACCCGTATATTAATGCAACGCCCGCAATTTTCATTTCCACAGTGGTCTACTGGTGTGAGTGGGGATGAGGACATGCAAATCCGCTTTTGCAAAAACCGCTGCCCACCTCCCCCAACATTTAAATAAATACCCCTCTTTTCCCTCTCCTCCCATCCCATCCCATCCCATCCCCAACCCATCATTCTAAAAAAAAAAAAAAAAATTTATTCCCCTTCAAAAACAAAAGATCTCCTCCCCCAATCCCAATCAAAATAAAAATCAAAATAAAAATCAAAGAAAGAAGAAGCGGTGAGATATTGAGAAGATGAGAATGAGCTGCAACGGTTGCAGAGTCCTCCGCAAGGGCTGCAGCGAGGAGTGCATCATCCGGCCCTGCCTCCACTGGATCAAGAACCCCGACTCCCAGGCCCGCGCCACCGTCTTCCTCGCCAAGTTCTACGGCCGCGCCGGCCTCATCAACCTCATCAACGCCGGCCCCGACAATCTACGTCCTGGTCAGTACCTACTCCTACTCTCTCTCTCTCTCTCTCTCAAAAAATAAAAAATAAAAATAAAAAAATAACAAAGAGTATATTTCTATTTTGATGGCGATCCGATCAGCTATATTTAGGTCTTTGTTGTACGAAGCCTGCGGCAGGATCGTTAATCCTATATACGGGTCGGTAGGTCTACTGTGGTCGGGCAGCTGGCAGATGTGCCAGGCTGCGGTCGACGCGGTACTCAATGGTGAACCGATCGTCGCCGTTAACGAAGACTCGCACCACCACCAGCTCAACCCCTACGGCATCCGCCACGTCGGCGGCGCCGACCTCCACAAGGTCGCCAAGACCTCCCGCACCCGCTTCAAGAAATCGCGCCACGACCCCAAGGCGGAGGACCGGGTCGACCACTTCCGGAGAGCGGACAGCCACGAGTCGTCTGAGAACAACGAGAGCCTCTTCTCGGCGGAGGAGGCTTCGCACGTGAGCCAGGCCGAGCCGAGCTCCCGGGAGGAGGAGGAGGAGGAGGAGAGCGGCGGGGTGCTGAAGCTGGACCTGACGCTGGGGTTCGAGCCGGCTAAACCGGCGGCGGCGGTTCGGACCGAGCCGGGACGGACGAGGCTCGAGATGATGGACGGTTGGGATGACGAGGACGCGTGCGAGATCCAGCTCGGGTTGGAGCTTAGAAACTGAGCAGCGTAGTAGCTGTGGGTTTAAAATTTTAAGAGTAGTTTCAGTTTCAGTTTTGGTGGCGGTGTTGTTCTAGAATGAGCTATACTTTAGTCCTTTTAAGTTATTAAATAAGTCCCATAAAATTATCTATGTTATTTGAAAGGATTTCTTGGCATTCTATTCTTTTCTATTGGATGGACTCCGAAACTACAATGCAAACTAGAATAATAGGGAAAACCGATCCAAACGCAAGTAAGCGATACAGTTCGGTCATTCGTTTGAGCTTCGGCTTTTAGTTTTGAGGTTGGAAAATTTTTGGTCATTTCTTTCGGGTTTTCTGGTTTCGGTTTCTGATTCTGGTTTTCAAAAACAAAATCCGAATCAAAAATAGAATTACAATTATGTATCCACCTTAGGTCCCGTTTGGTTTAAGGTAAAGAAAGAAGAGAAAATTATTTCTTTCATATTTTATTTTCTTTAAAAAAATATTTTATATATATATATATATATATATATATATATATATATATATATATATTTGGTGTTTGAAAATTCGGTAGATTAGGAGAAAAAGTAATTTTTTAGTGTGGAAAGTGAATGCTTTGGTGGATGGGAAACCATTTTTAATAATATTTTTCAATCTTTTCGTTTTTTTTTTTTTTCAGAAAATTTACTGTAGCGAAATAAATTTATATTAAATTATTATAAACGAAACAAGTTTGGAAAATTTGTAAAAAAAGTCATCGTCCGCCAACAGTGTTGGCGGAAAACACAATTGCTGTACACGTAAGCAGCAAAAAAATTAAAAAAAATTAAAATGTGGGTCCCACGGCCAATTTCCGCCAACAGAGTTGGCTGAAATTGGGGGGGGGGCCAATTTCAGCCAACTCTGTTGGCGGAAATTGGCCCCGTCGGGCCCACATTTTTTTTTTTGGGTTTGGTTTGGTTTGGTTTGGTTTGATTGGTTTTTTTCGTTGGTTTATTTTAATTAGTTATATTTCTGTTTTATTTATTTAGTTTTAGTTTAGTTTACTTTTGTAATTAGATTTAAGTAAAATTATTTTAACGAAATAAAATTAAAATAAATTAATTGGAAAATTAAAATTTAGAAATATTTTTTTTCGAAACTTTGTTTTCAAAGCATCAAAATTTGTATATCGAAACATAAATTTATTTCAAAATTTTAAACAAACATAAATTAATTTAAATATTTCTAAAAAATTTTTGTAGATCGAAACATCGTTTAAATCCGTGGGCCCCCACATCCAATATAAATTTATTTCCCTACAGTAAATTTTAAATATTCAAAAATAAGATTACCCGAAAGTCAAATTTGGAGATCGAAACATCGTTTTTTGACGATTCTAAAATTTTTCGAAGTCCGTCAAACGGTGAAACGGTTTATCCCGAAGTACTTTTCCATACGATCATTTTGGCACAAACTGGAGCTTGTTTCGATCTCCCAGTCAAAAGTTATGATACTTTAAAGTTTTAAAATTTATATTTTTGCCTGTAACATATGCATCTTGTTTCGGATAAATTTTTTTTCTACATGATTTGTGTTACTCTCGTCGAAAACATACAAATCGACTTATTATTTGACAAAAAACGATTTCAAAACAAGTACTTATGGCCGTTCGAAGTCTGCTCGACGGCAGACGTAATAGTCTTACGACAGATTTTTTTTATTATTATTTTTTTAACGTCTGTTAACGATGAAAAAATTTGCGATAAAAATATAATATTTATAAATATAAACGTCTAATTCATATTGATATTTTTTTTCTAATTTTTTAAACTTTTATACTTTAGATGGAATTTATACAAATTTTGATGCTTGGAAAACAAAGTTCCGAAAAAAATATTTCTAAATATTTCTTTCCAATTAATTCATTTTAATTTCATTTCGTTAAAATAATTTTACTTAAATATAATTACAAAAGTAAACTAAACTAAAACTAAATAAATAAAACAGAAATATAACTAATTAAAATAAACCAACGAAAAAAACCAATCAAACCAAACCAAACCAAACCAAACCAAACCCAAAAAAAAAATTGTGGGCCCCACGGGGCCAATTTCCGCCAACAGAGTTGGCTGAAATTGGCCCCCCCCAATTTCAGCCAACTCAGTTGGCGGAAATTGGCCGTGGGGCCCACATTTTAATTTTTTTTAATTTTTTTGCTGCTTACGTGTACAGCAATTGTGTTTTCCGCCAACACTGTTGGCGGACGATGACTTTTTTTATAAATTTCTCAAACTTGTTTCGTTTATAATAATTTAATATAAATTTATTTCGCTACAGTAAATTTTCTGTTTTTTTTTCTTTCCTTCCCCTTTCCTTCATGTATCCCTTCAATTATCAAAATGTTGTAGGAAATAAATGATTTCGATTTTAACGTGTATAAACATATAATATACGAAGAGGAGAGATCGTTGTTAAGTATTTTAGAATGCGGAAATTTTTTCCGAGAGCCTAATAATTTATTAAATTTCGGATTTTTTCGTTTAAAGTAATAATTTATTAAATAATTACAAGAAACGGGATAAGTTGGGTGAAATTGTATTTGGGGGGACCACTCGCCAACTTAGTTGGCGAGGTGCTGAGGTGGCGAGCATCTCGCCAACTGAGTTGGCGGGGCGCCCTCCTCGAGGGGCCACTCGCCAACTCAGTTGGCGAGCCATGCACCGTTGGCTTTTTAGCCGTTGGCCAACGGCTATATTCCATTGCTATAAACATCCCCCCACCCAACACTCCTCACACCACATTTTCCTCCTACCCCAAACACTTCTCACACCACATTCTCCTCCTCTTGATATTTACTGGCGATGGCTACTGTAAACCCCCCCTGAATTTTCAAATTATTAAATCTTGGATTTTTCCCAATTTTCTGGAATTTTCTGTGAATTTTCTGTAATTAAAATCAAGGCTTTTAATTTATAAATAATTTTTAATTGGCAATAAATAATATTAAAATGTCATGAAAATAACATTTTTGGGTGTAAAATGGAAAACTGGACTTAGGGTAATTTTTCTGGATTTTTCTGGGCCTCAGAACTATTTTTAAATGCCTAAAAACAATTTTTACTAATTAATTAATTAAATTAAATGTTTATTATTATTATTATACTTTATTTATTATTTATTATTTTTCTTTTTATTTTATTTTTTTGGCCCACGGCCCATTGGGCCGCGGCCCGGCCCGTAGCCCCAACCCAGCCCGTCTCCTTTGCGGGTCGGGCGGGTCTGCCCAGACCCGTTAGCCCGACCCGACCCGCCGACTCCCCCGTCTCCCCCACGACGCCCGAATCCTTCGCCGGCCGCCGCGCGCAGCGCCGCGCGTCCCGCGCCCCGCTCGCCGCGCTCCCCGCGCCCACGTCCCCCTCACCTCCGCCTACCCCGGCCACCTGCAACCGCCTCACTCCCCTATTTAAACCGACCCCGACCCCGGCCGTCTCCCCCACTCCATCACCGTAACCCTAGACGCCGGCCGCCGCTCCACGCCGTGCCTCGCCGACCGCCGCCGACTTCTCCTCCTCCCTCCTCCCGCAGCAGAGCCGCTCCGCCGCCCTCCGGTCGACCCCGCACCTCGACAGCAGCACAGCAGCCAGCCGCAGCGTCTCCGGCCGCCGCCCTGAGCCGCCGCCGCCGCCGTGAACCGACGCGCCGCCCCTCGGCGAACCATCCCCGACCCACTCCGGCGCCTCTCCGGCCGTCCTCCGCCGTCCTCCACCGTTTCCCGACGAAACCCTAACCCTAATCTCCGTTCCTGTGTCGGACACAGGACACAGTGTCCGACACGACTCGGACACGATTTTGACCCTGTTTTCGGGTCCCCTTCAGGTACGTGTATCTTTCGCCTCGTAGCTCCGTTTTCAATTCCGCAAATTGCTTTGTGAAGCCTGTATGACCCTCTCGGTGTCCGGACAAACTGTTCGGGACATCGCGTCCTGTGGTGATCGCACACCGCGATCCAAAAACAGGAAAAACCAGACCCTGTTTCACCCCGGAACCGAGTACGTCCCGCCAAACGGGACGACTTGGTCGCGTGCGGTCTTCGCAGATACGTACGCACCGTCGATACGGACGTGTGAGTCTTCGTGGAAGCTGATTCGGGTGTGCGTGCACACCGGAATCAACGCGTATCCGCGGACATCGCCCCGTATCCGCCTTTTCGGCAATTCACCCTAATTTCGTGTACACTCGTCGGATCGAGACGAAACTTGCGCCATCGGACTCGTAGCGATACGCTGGTCCTGTGGGTCAAGTTTGGTTCGATTCTGAGAACGTTGACGAAATCGCGTGTCGCGGGCCCCACAGGCCCCGCTCGACGGGCGATTTTGTGTTCGGCTCATCGGAATCCAAATCTGGAAATTCCGTTGGGTTCGTATCAGCGTTCCTGACCTGTTGACACTAAGTTTGGTGAATTTGGAGACCTTTGACCCGGACACGTTTTTCGGTGCAAAGCGGGTCCCCCGGCGGATCCCGTTTTGACCCGAAATTACCGTTTTTGCCCTTGTCTCCAAATTGGACCCAAGGACAGGCGTTTCTAGCTATTTGACATCTTCTGAGCATGATGGTAATGTCTGTTTCAGCTTTTGGACTCATCTGTGGAAATTTCTCCCAAGAACCAATTTAATCAGATCCAAACAACAGGCAAGTACCTGCACTTCAAGTTAATCTTTATATTGTGATAATTAATTCCCTGCTCTACTAGTACCCTTGCTGATTTCACGTAGTGTTAAAGTACTGTATTTCATGTCTTGAATATTGGAGTTCATGTCTTGTTTACATATCGGGTGGGAGAATACTAGGAGGCATGTAGTTTACGAGCGGGGCGCGGGACGCGCGGCGCTGCGCGCGGCGGCCGGCGAAGGATTCGGACGTCGTGGGGGAGACGGGGGAGTCGGCGGGTCGGGTCGGGCTAACGGGTCTGGGCAGACCCGCCCGACCCGCAAAGGAGACGGGCTGGGTTGGGGCTACGGGCCGGGTCGCGGCCCAATGGGCCGTGGGCCAAAAAAAAAAAGAAAAAGAAAAATAATAAATAAAGTATAATAATAATAATAAACATTTAATTTAATTAATTAATTAGTAAAAATTGTTTTTAGGCATTTAAAAATAGTTCTGAGGCCCAGAAAAATCCAGAAAAATTACCCTAAGTCCAGTTTTCCATTTTACACCCAAAAATATTATTTTCATGACATTTTAATATTATTTATTGCCAATTAAAAATCATTTATAAATTAAAAGCCTTGATTTTAATTACAGAAAATTCACAGAAAATTCCAGAAAATTGGGAAAAATCCAAGATTTAATAATTTGAAAATTCAGGGGGGGGTTTACAACCTACCCAACTTACAAAAATTTCGTCCTCGAAATTTAAGAATAACAGGGCACGAAAAGAAAAGGCCGAGAAATAAAATACACCTCAGGGCTCAAAAAGATAGGGGTATCGCTCTCTAATCTCGTCTTCTCGCTCCCAGGTGGATTCGCCGGGGGAATGGTGCTTCCAAGCTACGCGCACCAGGGAGATAACCTGGTTCCGTAGGACTTTCTCCGAGCGATCCAGTATCTCCACGGGTTGCTCCTGGTAAGTCAGACTTGGGCCTATTTCGAGCTCTGAGTGATCCAAAATGTGACTGGGGTCTGACACATACTTCCTCAGCTGCGACACGTGGAAGACGTTATGTACTCCATCCAGAGAGGGTGGCAATGCCAGTCGGTATGCCACTTCTCCGATTTTCTCCTGAATGCCAAAAGGTCCAATAAATCTTGGGCTGAGTTTTCCACTCCTTCCGAACCTAATGGTGCCACGTGTCGGGGAAATCTTTAAGAATACCAGCTTTCCAACCTTTAATAAAGTCACAATCAAGTCTTAGTTCCATAAGCAAAAATATTTAAATTGACTTGAATTTCATAAATTTAATTACCTCAAATTCCAAGGGCCTTCGGTGGCTATTTGCCCAATGTCGTTGCCTGTCTTGAGCCACTCGAAGTCTGTCCCTTATTTGCTTTACCTTCTCAGCTGAATCGATCACCATCTCTGGTCCCAGCAGGGCTCTTTCTCCAACGTCGTCCCATGATAGCGGGGTACGACATCTTCGTCCATACAGAGCTTCAAATGGAGTCATCTCAATACTTGCTTGGTAACTATTATTATAAGAGAACTCCACCAGATGTAGATAGTCTTCCCAGGATCCTCCAAAATCCAGAACACATGTACGGAGCATATCTTCAAGTGTCTGGATTGTACGTTCCGATTGTCCATCGGTTTGGGGATGATAAGCTGTGCTGAATTTGAGTTGCGTCCCCAAGCTGGCTTGTAAGCTCTTCCAGAAGTGAGAGGTGAACCTTGAATCTCGGTCGGAGACAATACTTACTGGAACTCCATGCAGCCTAACAATATGTCTGATATATATATCTGCCAGCTTCTCTGTAGATAGCCCCACTTTGAAAGGTAGAAAATGTGCCGACTTGGTCAGTCTATCCACTATCACCCAGATTGCATCCTTACCACTAGGTGTTCTTGGAAGACCGGAAACAAAATCCATTGTGATATGTTCCCACTTCCACTCCGGAATGGGTAGTGGTTGAAGCAATCCTCCAGGTCTTTGTCTTTCTGCCTTGACTTGCTGGCACACTAAACAACGAGATACGAACCTGGCTACTTCTCTTTTCATGCCATGCCACCAAACATGCGTCCTCAGGTCCTTGTACATCTTGTTGGCTCCTGGATGTATGGAGTATTGCGATCTGTGCGCCTCTTGCATAATTTCTTCTCTTATGTCTCCTTGAGGTACACATAATCTATCGCCATGCCTCAGTGATCCATCTTCATGAATTCTGAACTCTTCTACTAATCCAGCTTGTACTTGACCTCGAAGGCTTCGCAGGCCTTCGTCTTGAAACTGAGTCTCCTTGATCTTGTCCATTAGAGTAGACTGAATCTGCAAGTTCATCATTTGGCCTTCTTTTCCTGGGATAATTACTTCGATACCTAAGCTTTCCAAGTCCTCCAGCAGGTGTCTGTCCATAGTCAAGTACATCGCCATAGGATACCTGCTTAGAGCATCAGCAACCACATTTGCCTTCCCAGGGTGATATTGAAGAGTGATATCAAAGTCTTTCATTAGTTCCAGCCACCTTCTTTGCCTCATGTTTAGCTCTTTCTGGGTGAAGATATATTTTAGACTTTTATGGTCTGTAAATATTTCCACCCTTTCTCCATAAAGGTAATGCTTCCAAAGTTTAAGAGCAAAAATGACAGCTGCCAATTCTAAATCATGGGTTGGATAATTCTTTTCATGTGGTCGAAGCTGTCTAGAGGCATATGCTATTACCTTCTTGTTCTGCTCTAGTACACAACCTAGACCTTTTCCAGAAGCATCACTATAAATAGCAAAACCTCCGGTTCCGGAAGGTAAGGTCAGAATAGGGGCAGAAGTCAGCCTTTTCTTCAATTCCTCAAAAGCATGCTGACATTCATCAGTCCAGGTGAACTCTTCATCCTTCCTTGTTAACTTTGTCATGGGTTCAGCAATCCTAGCAAAGTCCTTCACAAACTTCCGATAGTAGCCGGCTAGTCCCAGGAAGCTTCTAATCTCTGCTACAGAGTCTGGAGTGGGCCAGGATTCTACTGCCGCTATTTTCTTAGGATCTACTGCTATTCCATCTCCAGTCACAACATGTCCCAAGAATTCTACTTTGTCTAGGAAGAAAGCACATTTAGACAATTTTCCATAAAGCTTTTCCTTCCTCAAAGTCTCCAATGCTAGCCTCAAATGTTCTTCATGTTCTTCGGGGGTCTTGGAGTAGATCAAAATATCGTCAATAAAGACCACTACAAATTTGTCTAGGTATGACTGGAAAACTCTGTTCATTAGGTTCATAAAAACTGCTGGAGCATTCGTCAACCCGAACGGCATCACTAAGAATTCGTAATGTCCGTTCCGGGTATTGAAAGCAGTTTTAGGGATGTCTTCTTTTCTCACCCTTACTTGGTGGTAACCAGACCTTAAATCAATCTTTGAAAATACCCGAGCTCCACTCAGCTGATCAAATAAGTCATCTATCCTGGGCAGGGGATACTTATTCTTAATTGTTAAGGCATTTAAGGCCCTATAGTCAATACACATTCTGGATGTTCCGTCCTTCTTGGGCACAAATAGTACTGGAGCTCCCCAAGGTGAGACACTAGACCTAATGAAACCTTTGTCTTCTAGCTCTTTGATTTGTTCATTTAGTTCTATTATCTCATTCTTGTTGATTCTGTAGGGGTTCTGAGATACTGGTGCTGCTCCTGGCACTAAGTCAATGGAGAATTCAACTTCTCGGTCTGGGGGTAAGCCTGGGAGATCCTCAGGGAAGACATCAAGGTATTTAGAGATGATAGGTGGCAATTCTTCTGTTACTAGGGCTCCACAAATTATGTTATTACCCATTTCTCTAGAACCTCTAGCAAATTCAAATTCTGGCTTGCCAGGGGGCCTGAAGATTACACTGCCTCTGTGACAGTCTATGGTGGCATGATGTTGACTTAACCAATCCATACCCAGTATAATGTCAAAACTGGGCACTGGCATTACGAGTAGTCTAGCATACAGTTCTCTTCCACATAATGTAATAGGACAATTGTTACAGGCATCACTAACCGGGATGATTCCTCCACCGGTAATGATCTTATAACAATTCCTAAGGGGTTTAGTGGTTAAGCTATGCTTCATAAGGAAATCTACTGACATGAATGAATGAGAAGCTCCAGAGTCAAATAAAGTAATAGCTGGTATTGAATTTATAAGCACAGAACCTGTGATCACGTCAGCTGTGGCTTCCGCTTCTTCCAAAGTCATTGCATAAGCACGGCCTTGCTGCGGTGCACCCCTCTGTTGCTGCTGTTGGTGCTGAGCAAAGCGTTGTTGTTGAGTTGGAAGCGGGGGTCCCCTTTGTTGTGCTGCTGGGGGCCTGGCCTGGACTGGAGCCTTTGGTGCAGCTGGACTTCCTTGAGCAGCAGGACAGTCCCTCAATTGATGTGCTGGGGAACCACAATAGAGGCAAGCACCTAGCCTCTTTCTGCAGTCTTGCCAAGTGTGGCCTGGTTTTTGGCAATAGTTGCAAGGGGGAGCTCGCTGGTTCTGTCCTTGAGCCTGGGGTGCTGGAGCTCGAGGGGGAGGACGCTGATTTTGCTGCGGGGCCCTCTGCTGTTGTTGTTGTTGAAAAGGGCGTTTGTTGGGTCCCGCATTTCCGGTATCTCTTTCTCGTTTCAGTTTGAGCCCCATATCTCTCTCGACGCCTTGTGCCACGCTCAGGATTTCCTCATAGGTGCGAGCTCGGCTAGTGGTGACAGCGAGATGAATATCCGGAGATAGCCCCTTCTTGAATCTACGGGCTCTGTCCTCCGGGGTACGAACCATGTACTCCGCAAAGTGGCTTAACCTGCTAAATTCAGCAGTATATTCATCAACAGTCATGTTACCTTGTTCCAGTCTCTCGAATTGGCTTTCGAGAGCTTCCCGAGCCACTTCGGGGTAGAATTTCTCCTTGAATAGCCTCTTGAAGTCTTCCCAGGTGACGTCGGAAGCAGATAGTTGGGGTTCATCTCTGAACTAGGTTCGAGCAATGTCGAACAGTTGCAGGCTTGCGGATTCCACTTTGAGATCATCGGGAACCCGGGCAGTCTTCAGGAGTCTCTCGACATTCTCTATCCACTCATCGGCATAGAGAATGCCCTCAGTTCCATAGAATTCCAGAGGCCTAAGGTTCTTGAAGTCTTTGGCACTCCCTGGCCTCTTGAGTGGCGACTCCTGGGACTTAATAGCTTCTGAAAGGCTGGTCCGCAGAAGTGCAGTTTGTTCTTTCTGGGATTCCACCAATCCCTGGAACACTCCTAGCAGTTGTGCCCCATCTAGGGTAACTGCCGGGACAGATGGAGGCGGCGGGAGTGCAAGGGTCTCGGGCACATTCTGCTCAGCTGGTTCCGATGTGCCTCCTACTGTGTTCCTGGTCTGGACCATTCTGAAAGATTAAGGGATAGGAAGATCAGAATAGAAATACTTGGAAATCAAAGGCGATAGGAAAAATTGAGCAGCAATGATATCAAGAATTGAAATAAGGACGCTATACTGTGAATGAGCTTTTCCTAGAATCCTCAATTTTATTCCATACCCTGTCCTAGGGTATTACCCTATTTTAGGATAGGACCTGCATGGGCCACCATAAAAACGTGTCACGACCCGCACCCGGAAGTTCGGGCACGAGTACGTGGGTACGTCCAGCCTACGCCGCAGAGTCGGCGGTAGTACGCTGTCTAGGTCAATCCATCTAACTAATCTAACTCATTCACAATTTAACATAGGCAAGATAATAATGAGAATAGAAACTTAAATTTTGCAACTGAAATGAATGAGACAACAATTCAAATGTTTAGGACAGGAATTCCAAAATAAAATCGGGGACAAACCCGATTAAATAAGATAAGAACAGAAATAAAAGATAGCTACTAAAAGCTACTCAGCAGCAGGGGTCTCCTGGGTAGGGTCTGGCTCCTCATAGGTATCGTCTGTACCCTCATATGGACCATAATAGGTAGGGGCAAGGTCCTCATCATCGCCTAAATCAACAGATCCAGTCAGGAAAGGAGCAGAGTACACAGTGCACAACAAGGTTAAACTAAATAATTATGACAATTAATTATTGAATATCATGTTAAGGAAAATTGCATAAAGAATGTCAATATCTCAGAGTCACAACTATAAACAGGAATATGAGAAAACAGAAGTAAATGAGCAGAGTGAACTATCACAGTCAGCAAGAAAGATAACATGACTAGAAAAATATCTGTATGAAACTTGTGTTTGTTTTTAGAATACTTAGTTGGCATGTAGGGGTTTATAAGGCTAATCCGGCCGTCATGAACGGCTATTAGTCACGAATAATCGAGATCCGGCTGAAGGACAGTCGTGTACCAACAGCTATTATTCACGGCAAGGGGAAGGGTAAACTACATGCCTTTCAGTATTCTCCCACCCGACATGAGAAACAAGACATGAATTCCAAATATTCAAGACATAAAATATAGTATTCTAACACTACGTGTAATCAGCAAGAGTACTAGTGGAGCAGGGAATTTAATTATCACAATATAAAGATTAACTTGAAGTGCAGGTACTTGCCTGTTGTTTGGATCTGTTTAATTTGGGTCTTGGGAGAAATTTCCACAGATGAGTCCAAAAGCTGAAACAGACATTACCATCATGCTCAGAAGATGTCAAATAGCTAGAAACGCCTGTCCTTGGGTCCAATTTGGAGACAAGGGCAAAAACGGCAGTTTCGGGTCAAAACGGGGTCCGCCGTTGGGCTCGCTTTGCACCGAAAAACGTGTCCGGGTCAAAAGTCTCCAAATTCACCAAACTTAGTGTCAACAGGTCAGGAACGCTGATACGAACCCAACGGAACTTCCAGATTTGGATTCCGATGAGCTGAACACAAAATTGCCCGTCGAGCGGGGCCTGTGGGGCCCACGACACGCGATTTCGTCAACGTTCTCAGAATCGAACCAAACTTGACCCACAGGACCAGCGTATCGCTACGAGTTCGATGGCGCAAGTTTCGTCTCGATCCGACGAGTGTACACGAAATTAGGGTGAATTGCCGAAAAGGCGGATACGGGGCGATGTCCGCGGATACGCGTTGATTCCGGTGTGCACGCACACCCGAATCAGCTTCCACGAAGACTCACACGTCCGTATCGACGGTGCGTACGTATCTGCGAAGACCGCACGCGACCAAGTCGTCCCGTTTGGCGGGACGTACTCGATTCCGGGGTGAAACGGGGTCTGGTTTTTCCTGTTTTTGGATCGCGGTGTGCGATCACCACAGGACGCGATGTCCCGAACAGTTTGTCCGGACACCGAGAGGGTCATACAGGCTTCACAACGCAATTTGCAGAATTGAAAACGGAGCTACGAGGCGAAAGTTACACATACCTGAAGGGGACCCGAAAACAGGGTCGAAAACGTGTCCGAGTCGTGTCGGACACTGTGTCCTGTGTCCGACACAGGAACAGGGATTAGGGTTAGGGTTTCGTCGGGAAAACGGCTGCACGCGGCGGAGGGCGGCCGGAGATACGCCGGAGGGGGCCGGGGAAAGTTCGCCGGAGCGAGGCGAAGCTTCTGGCGGGTCGGCGGCGGCTCGGGGCGGCCGGCAGCGGCGGCTGCGGCTGCTGCTGCTGCGGTTTCTGTCGACGGCGGCGGCGCCGAGGGAGGAGAGAGGGGAAAGGAGCTGCGGCGGGCGGTGGGTGGCGCTGGCGGCGGCTTGGCGAGGGAGGAGAGCAGCGGCGGAGCGGCGGGTGGCGGTGGTTAGGGTTAGGGCGAGGGAGTGGGGTAGGTGGCCGGGGTAGGCGGAGGTGTGGGGGACGTGGGCGCGGGGAGCGCGGCGAGCGGGGCGGGGGACGCGCGGCGCTGCGCGCGGCGGCCGGCGAATGATTCGGCGTCGTGGGGGAGACGGGGTCGCGCGGCGGGTCGGGCTGCGCGGGTCGGGTTCGGTTGAACCCGACCCGACCCGAAAGGGGCTGGGCTGGGCTGGTTAGCGGGCTGGGCTGCGGCCCACGGGCCGCGGGCCGAAAAAAGGAAAAATAATAATAAATAAATAAAATAAATAAATAATAATAATTAATTAATTAATAATTAATTAATTAGAAAAATTGTTTTTAGGCATTTAAAAATAGTTCTGAGGCCCAGAAAAATCCAAAAAAATTACCCTAAGTCCAGTTTTCCATTTTACATCCAAAAATATTATTTTCATGATATTTTAATATTATTTATTGCTAATTAAAAATCATTTATTAATTGAAAACCCTGAGTTTAATTACAGAAAATTCCCAGAAAATTCCAGAAAATTGGGAAAAATCCAAGATTTAATAATTTGAAAATTTATGGGGTTTACACTATTGATGGGGTGGTTGATGTAGATGAAAATCGGGTATATATTTTTTTTAGTAAATTTGTTTATTACTTAATTTAGTGGTGCAATTCTATATAACACTTAATAAATCCAGGTCATTCGTTGCACTAGAGCGTATCTGCTCTGTTTATGTGGTACAATTCTATTTCCCGATGCATCGGAAAATATGGTAAATGTGCAGCTTTTACCATTCTTGGATGATCTGACCAAACCTACTGAGCATGCGTGGGGAGCTGCTACTCTTGCATTTTTGTACGCCAATCTGACAGAATTTGTTAGATCCAATCGCAAGAGTATTTGTGGATGTATTTCACTGATACAGGTATGAATTAAAGACCTTAAAAAGTGTCACGCCCCAGTCCCAAAATGTCGAGGGACTGGACACGTGGCAATGGCCAACAGCACGCACCGATGGATAACCCAATTTAATGGAGCCATCAGGGCGTACTTAAGCTGTAAATAAGGTCTACTACAACAAGTCACACTAATCTCATCCATAAAGAAATAACTGCATGATGGAATGGAAATAAGTAGCAACAATAATCACAGCAAGTCAGTCGGAGAAACAACCCGACTTAAGTCTGAATAAACTAGCTCTATAGGCCAGGAACAAGAGATAAACATGAAATAAATACTGAGTACTGGAACAGGCACTCAGGAGAAGTCTTCGGCAGTCACCTCGTCTTCAGTGTTCGGTTCTATTCCAGCAATAGCTTCAGCTCCTGTCCCGTATACCTCGGGATACTGCTCCTCAGCTAAACCTGGGGACATAATCCATTCCAGGTCCTCAGTGGACATAGCAAGGCACAAAATAAAACAAGCCAAATAAAAGCAGTGCAATTAAATTAATTGAAACAACAGGGTAAACTATGTAACCATCTATGTGATATGCAAATGAGAGCAACACTAGTACTCAAGCTGAGACCGCTACAAGCTCTGTGTCGGGGAGCCGGTAGCAGTAATAACACGTAAAGGGTCTAGCTCTGCTGGAGAGTCTACAACCTCACAATAATAGTAGATATATATATAGAACAGCCTGTAGCCTGTGTGTCTCTCCCCACCCAATGTAATCACGCAAGCCATGACCATAACGTCTTATGTCCATGTCAGCGGGATTATAGCTAATGCAACAAGTCATACTGTCTATAACTAAAATAACTCTGTCAAGTCCTGTATCCTATACAGAATCACCACGAATATCTCAGGAGGATTCTGTCCATGATAGTGTCAAGTGTCCTGGGTTGTAGGGTACTTGATAGGTCAAGTACAAAAGTAAGGGAATCGTAAATCCATCTCTAAATGACGAACCCAACACCGCGTACGGTGTTGGCACCCGACTATGATCGGACACTAGGTACGTCACGCGTTTCCTAGGTTAAGCAGTTTAAACAAGTTTATATGAATTTACACAAGACATTCAGCAAAGTAATATTACAAGAATTATGAAAATAAAGACTACAAGTTTGCAAGGTGCACTTGCCTGATGTTTGGATTCCACTAAGGTCCTGGTTTCAGAAATTTCCAGAGATGTCTCCGAAAGCTGAAATAAACAGCACCATCACGCTCAGAAGGTGTCAAATAGCTAGGAACGCCTGTCCTTGGGTCCAATTTGGAGACAAGGGCAAAAACGGCAGTTTCGGACCAAAACGGGGTCCATCGGTGGGCCCGCTTTGCACCGAAAAACGTGTCAGGGTCAACGGTCTCTAAATTCACCAAACTTAGTGTCAACAGGTCAGGAACGCTGATATGAACCCAACGGAACTTTCAGATTTGAATTCCGATGAGCCGATCACGAAATCGCCCGTCGAGTGGGGCCTGTGGGGCCCACGACACGCGATTTCGTCAACGTTCTCAGAATCGAACCAAACTTGACCCACAGGACCAGCGTATCGCTACGAGTCCGATGGCGCAAGTTTCGTATCGATCTGACGTGTGTGCACGAAGTTAGGGTGAATTGCAGAAAAGGCGGATACGGGGCGATGTCCGCGGATACGTGTTGATTCCGGTGTGCACGCACACCCGAATCAGCTTCCGCGAAATCCCACACGTCCGTATCGACGAGGCGCACGTATCTGTGAAGACCGCACGCGACCAAGTCGTCCCGTTTGGCGGGACGTACTCAGTTCCGGGGTAAAACAGGGTCTGGTTTTTCCTGTTTTTGGATCGCGGTGTGCGATCACCACAGGACGCGATGCCCCGAGCGGTTTGTCCGGGCACCGAGAGGGTCATACAGGCTTCGCAACGCAATTTACAGAATCGAAAACGGAGATCCGAGGTGCAAGATACGAGTACCTGAAGGGAACCCGAGAAACCGGGGTTTTCCTGTGTCCGACACGCGAGTTCGTGTCCTGGATGTCACGACCCGCACCCGGAAGTTCGGGCACGAGTGCGTGGGTACGTCCAGCCTACGCCGCAGAGTCGACGGTAGTACGCTGTCTAGGTCAATCCATCTAAACTAGTCTAACTCATTCACAATTAACATATGCAAGATAGTAATGAGAATAGAAACTTAAGATTGCAACTGAAATAATGTGACAACAGATTCAAATGTTTAGTACAGAAATTCCAAAATAAAATCGGGGACAAACCCGATTAAATAAGATAAGAAACAGAAATAAAAGATAGCTACTACTAGCTACTCTGCAGCAGGGGTCTCCTGGGTGGGATCTGGCTCATCATAGGTATCATCTGTACCCTCATAGGGACCATAATAGGTAGGGGCAAGGTCCTCATCATCGCCTAAATCAACAGATCCAGTCAGGAAAGGAGCAAAGTACACAGTGCACAACAATGTTAAACTAAATATTTATGACAATTAACCATTGAATATCATGTTAAGGAAATTGCATAAAAGAATGTCAATATCTCAGAGTCAATACTATAAACAGAACATGAAAAAACAGAAGTAAATGAGCAGGAAATGAAACTACAACAGTCAGCAAGAAATATAACATGACCAGAAGTTATCTGTATGAAACTTGTGTTTGTTTTTAGAATACTTAGTTGGCATGTAGGGGTTTATAAGGCTAATCCGGCCGTCATGAACGGCTATTAAACACGAATAATCGAGATCCGGCTGATGGACAGTCGTGTACCAACAGCTATTAAACACGGCAAGGGGAAGGGTAAACTACATGCCTTCTAGTATTCTCCCACCCGACATGAAAAACAAGATATGAATTCCAATATTCAAGACATGAAATATAGTATTTCTAGCACTAGGTGTAATCATCAAGGTTACTAGTAAAGCAGGGAATTTAATTATCACAATATAAAGATTAACTTAAAGTGCAAGTACTTGCCTGTCGTTTGGATCTGATTAATTTGGTTCTCGGGGGAAATTTCCAGAGATGAGTCCAAAAGCTGAAATAGACATTACCATCACGCTCAGAAGACGTTAAATAGCTAGAAACGCCTGTCCTTCGGTCCAATTTGGAGACAAGGGCAAAAACGGCAGTTTCGGGTCAAAACGGGGTCCGCCGGTGGGCCCGCTTTGCACCGAAAAACGCGTCCGGGTCAAAAGTCTCCAAATTCACCAAACTTAGTGTCAACAGGTCAGGAACGCTGATACGAACCCAACGGAACTTCCAGATTTGGATTCCGATGAGCCGAACACAAAATCGCCCGTCGAGCGGGGCCTGTTGGGCTGACGGCGGGTCGGGTTCGGTTGAACCCGACCCGACCCGATAAGGCGGGTCTGGGCCGGAATAGCGGGCTGGGCCGCGGCCCAATGGGCCAGGGGCGGGCCGGGCTGAAAAAAAAAATAAAAATATAATAATAATAATAATAATAATAATTAAAAACAGTTAATTAATTAATTAATTAATTAAATAGTTTTCGGGCATTTAAAAATAGGTCTGAGGCCCAGAAAAATCCAGAAAATTACCCTAAGTCCAGTTTTTCATTTTACACCCAAAAATGTTATTTTCATGACATTTTAATATTAATTATTAACAACTAAAAATTATTTAATAATTCAGAACCTTGATTTTAATTACAGAAAATTCCCAAAAAATTCCAGAAAATTGGGAAAAATCCAAGATTTAATAATTTAAAAATTTAGGGGGTTTACACTGGACAATGTGTCCGAGCTGTGTCTGGCCCAGGGCTGGGCTCTGCCGTGTCTTGGCTGGCCGGACTCGGGCGGCTGGACTCGGGGACACGTGGCGCCGGGGCTCGGGACGTGGCGGCGCCGGCTGAGTGGTCGGGGAGCTAGGGAGTCGGCGGCGGATCTGGGAGGAGAGAGGAAGAGAAGGGGGAGGCCGGTTGGGCTCGGGGTGGCTCACGGCGGGAGGAGGATGGCGCCGGGGCGGTGGTCCGGCAGAGGGCAGCAGCTAGGGGAGGGGATTGTGGGAGGTGGCCGGCGGCGAGGGTTGAGTTTGGGGGAGAAAGGGGCCGGAGGGGTAGGGTTTTTATAGGGGGATCCACGGGGGGGGGGGGTCGTGGCCGGGCTAGGCGGGGCTGGGGGGAGGTCGTGGGGTAGAGGGGTCGGTTCTCCGGCGACGTGGCCGGAGAATCCGGCCGGAAAACGCGGGCAGGCGTGGGGTTGGGGGTGATGGAGATGCGGGTCGTGTCGGGCGCGGGTTCGGGTCTGGCCGACCCGCTAGGCTGGTAGAGGGCTGGGCTGGGTTACTAATGGGCTCGGCCCACTGGGCCGGGCCGGGCCCCTAATACCAATAAAACAGAATAATAACAATAATAATAATAATAAAACAGAAATTAATTAATAATTAGAAAAATAGTTTTTAGGCTTTTAAAAATAGGTCTGAGGCCCAATACCCAGAAAATTACCCTAAGTCCGGTTTTCTATTTTACACCATAAAATCATATTTTTATTATATTTTAATGTTAGTTATTGGCAATTAAAAATTCTACAATCACCACAGCACATATTATAAATTCCTGAAAATTGCAGAAAAATTCCCAAAAATTGATTTTAAAAATCTGAAAAATTTAGGGTGTGTACAATCTACCCCCCTTAAGAGGATTGCGTTCTCGCAATCGAAGGGTAAACTATAAAGGCAAGATTTACAGAATTAAAGAATGCTCAGGTTTTACCTGCATCAGCAAATAAGTGTGGATAACGCTGGCGCATAACATCTTCTCGCTCCCAGGTCGATTCGCCAGGAGAGTGCTGTTTCCAAGCTACCCGAACCAGTCTGATTGTCTGCCCTCGCAGTGTCTTCTCACTGGTGTCGAGTATACCCACTGGCTGCTCCTCGTATCTCAGGCTAGGTCCAACCGAGATCTCAGAATGATCAACTATATGACTTGGGTCTGTCACATATCTCCTCAGTTGTGAGACGTGGAATACGTCATGCACTCCCTCTAAGGATGGAGGTAATGCAAGACGGTAAGCCACCTCACCAATGCGCTCCAAGATATCAAATGGCCCAATGTACCTTGGGCTTAACTTGCCTCTGCTGCCAAATCTGATAGTACCTCTAGTGGGCGAGATCCTCAAAAATACATGCTCTCCTTCCTTGAACTCCAGGGGTCGTCTGTGTGCATCTGCCCAATGCTTCTGTCTATCCTGGGCTGCACGGAGATGGTTCTGAATCTGTTTTACTTTCTCCACTGTCTCCGTTACCAACTCTGGACCCAGTATTTGACGTTCGCCAACGTCGCTCCAGCATATTGGCGATCTGCACTTCCTTCCGTACAACGCCTCGAAAGGTGCCATCTGAATGCTTGCCTGATAGCTGTTGTTGTAGGAGAACTCCACTAAGTGCAGGTGATCTTCCCAAGATCCTCCGAAGTCCAGTATACATGATCGCAGCATGTCTTCCAAGATCTGAATTGTGCGCTCTGATTGGCTATCTGTCTGGGGATGATAGGTAGTACTGAACTTGAGCATGGTGCCGAGACTCTCTTGCATGCTTCGCCAGAAGTGAGATGTAAATCTCGAGTCTCGATCTGATACAATACTAACCGGCACTCCATGTAATTTTACGATCTGTCGCATATACATGTCGGCTAGTACTTCCGTGGATTGTCCGACTCTGAACGGCAAGAAGTGGGCCGACTTAGTGAGCCGATCCACGATGACCCATACTGCATCCTTACCACTAGGGCTTCTTGGAAATCCAGTGACGAAGTCCATGGTAATATGCTCCCACTTTCTAGCACAATTCTAAGGTGTTCCTCGTGCTCTTCGTGGTTCTTGGAGTAGACTAGGATATCATCAATGAATACCACCACGAACTTATCCAAGTACTGATGGAAGACCCCGTTCATCAAACTCATAAATACGGCGGGTGCGTTGGTTAAACCAAACGGCATAACTAGGAACTCATAATGTCCATACTTAGTTCTGAAGGCCGTCTTTGGGATATCTTCCTTCTTCACCCTAATCTGGTGATAACCGGATCTAAGGTCAATCTTTGAGAATACCTTAGCACCACTCAATTGGTCAAACAAATCATCAATGCGTGGTAATGGATACCGGTTCTTAATAGTTACAGCATTAAGGGCTCTGTAATCAATGCACAGCCGTACAGATCCGTCCTTCTTGGGTACAAAAAGTATAGGTGCTCCCCATGGTGAAACACTGGGCCGGATAAATTCCTTCTCCAGAAGGTCGTCAACTTGTGTCTTCAACTCCACTAACTCCTTAGGTGCTAGCCGATATACCGATGAAGTGATAGGTTCGGCTCCTGGAGTTAGGTCTATTGTGAATTCTATCTCCCGATCAGGTGGTAAACCTGGAAGGTCGTCGGGAAATACATCCACAAACTCCGTTATGACTCTTGGGTAACCTGAATCTTCTTCTACAGTCAATACCCTAAGAGTTGGCTGGACCCCTTGTTCTACAGCTCCTCGATGAAATTCAAACTCAGGAAGGCTAGGGGGTCTAAATATCACTTTTCCAAGCCGGCAATGTCACGCCCCAGTCCCAAAATGCCGAGGGACTGGAGATGCGTGGCAATGGCTAGCAGCACGCACCGATGGTTAACCCAATTTAATGGAACCATCAGGGCGTACTTAAGCTGTAAATAAGGTCTACTACACAAGTCACACTAAATCTCATCCATAAAGATAAAGAAATAAACTGCATATTCAAATGGAAATAATGTATCAACAACATCACAGCAAGTCAGTCGGAGCAACAAACCGACTTAAGTCTGAAATAACTGGCTCCATAGGCCAGGGACAAAAGATATAAACATGAAATAAATAAATGAGTACTGGGACAGGCACTCAGGAGAAGTCCTCGGCAGTCACCTCGTCTTCAGTGTTCGGTTCAGCTCCAGCAATAGCTTCAGCTCCGGTCCCGTATATCTCGGGATACTGCTCCTCAGCTAAACCTGGGGACATAATCCATTCCAGGTCCTCAGTGGACATAGCAAGGCACAAGATAAAAACAAGCCAACTGAATAAGCAGTGCAATAAATAAATGAACAGCAGGGTAAACTAAGTAACCATCTATGTGATATGCAAATGAGAGCAACACTAGTACTCAGGCTGAGACCGCTACAAGCTCTGTGTCGGGGAGCCGGTAGCAGTAATAACACGTAAAGGGTCTAGCTCTGATGGAGAGTCTACAACCTCACAATAATAGTAGATATATATATAGAACAGCCTGTAGCCTGTGTGTCTCTCCCCACCCAATGTAATCACGCAAGCCATGACCATAACGTCTCATGTCCATGTTAGCGGGATTATAACTAATGCAACAAGTCATACTGTCTATAAATAAATAACTCTGTCAAGTCCTGTATCCTATTCAGAATCCCCACGAATAACTCAGGAAGATTCTGTCCATGATAGTGTCAAGTGTCCTGGGTTGTAGGGTACTTGATAGGTCAAGTACAAAATAAGGGGATCGTAAATCCATCTCTAAATGACGAACCCAACACCACGTAAGGTGTCAGTACCCGACTATGATCGGGCACTAGGTACGTCGTACGTTTCCTAGGTTTAAGCAGTTTAAAACAGTTTATATGAATTTCACAAGACATCCAGCAGAGTATTTTTATCAGAAAATATGAAAATAATGACTGCAAGATTGGCAAGGTGCACTTGCCTGAGGTTTGGATTCCACTTAGGTCCTGGTTTCGGAATTTCCAAAGATGTCTCCGAAAGCTGAAATAAACAGTACCATCACGCTCAGAAGGTGTCAAACAGCTAGGATCGCCTGTCCTTGGGTCCAATTTGGAGAAAAGGACAAAAACGGCAATTTCGGCCCAAAACGGGGTCCACCGGTGGGCCCACTTTGCACCGAAAAATGTGCCAGGGTCAATGGTCTCCAAATTCACCAAACTTAGTGTCAACAGGTCAGGAACGCTGATACGAACCCAACGGAACTTTCCGATTTGAATTCCGATGAGCCGATCACAAAATCGCCCGTCGAGCGGGGCTTGTGGGGCCCACGACACGCGATTTCGTCAACGTTCTCAGAATCGGACCAAACTTGACCCACAGGAACAGCGTATCGCTACGAGTCCGATGGCGCAAGTTTCGTCTCGATCTGACGTGTGTGAACGAAGTTAGGGTAAAATGCAGAAAAGGCGGATACGGGACGATGTCCGCGGATACGAGTTGATTCCGGTGTGCACGCACACCCGAATCAGCTTCCGCGAAATCCCACACGTCCGTATCGACGAGGCGCACGCATCTGTGAAGACCGCACGCGACCAAGTCGTCCCGTTTGGCGGGGCGCACTCAGTTCCGGGGTAAAATAGGGTCTGATTTTTCCTGTTTT
This sequence comes from Iris macrosiphon, assembly GCA_036927795.1. Taxonomy (NCBI): domain Eukaryota; kingdom Viridiplantae; phylum Streptophyta; class Magnoliopsida; order Asparagales; family Iridaceae; genus Iris; species Iris macrosiphon. The sequence continues at coordinate 4,709,690 of JAYESA010000015.1, forward strand.
TGGATCGCGGTGTGCGATCACCACAGGACGCGATGCCCCGAGCGGTTTGTCCGGGCACCGAGAGGGTCATACAGGCTTCGCGTAGAAATTTACGGAATCGAATTCCGAGCTACGAGGAGGAATTTACGGGTACTAGAACAAAGTAGGAAAACTAGGGTTTACCTTGTGTCCTCGTGTCAATCTGACACTGTGTCCGACACGAAGGGCCGTGTCCGGCCAAGGGCTGTGCGTAGGGCTGTGTCCGCGTCTTGGCTGGCCAGACTCGGGCGGCTCAGGGCGGCGGAGGTGGGCCCGGGGAGGGCGGCCGGAGGGCTGAACAGCCGGGGTCGGGGTCGGCTCCGCCTGGGAAGGGGGTTGCTCGGCCTGGGGACTGCAGACAGCGGAGGGAGGAGAGGAAGGGGAGAGGGCAGCCGGCGGCGCTGGAGGAGGTCACGGCGGCGCTGGGGAGGGATCCGGTGAGGGGGTGGCCGGAGCTAGGGCACGGTGGTGGAGGGTTTGGGGGAGAAGGGCCGGAGGGGGTAGGGGTTTTTATAGGGAATCCTCGGGAGGGGTCGTGGCCGGCCAGGCGGGGATGGGGGAGGACGTGGGCGGCTCTCGCGGAGGGGAGGCGACGTGGCGGCGCATTTTTCGGCGCCGGCGAAGAAATCGGAGAGAGGGAGTCGTGGCGTTGGGGGGGGGACGATGCGGGTCCGGGTCGGGTTCGGGTGAGCGGACCCGCCCGACCCGCTAAGCTGGTTAGGCGGGCTGGGTTCTCTAGGTGCTGACGGGCTCGGCCCACTGGGCCGGGCCGGGCCCAAAACCAATATAAACAGAAATAATAATAATAATAATAATAATAATAATAATAATAATAATAATAACAGAATAGTTAATTAATTTAATTTGGAAATTAGTTTTTAGGCTTTTAAAAATAGGTCCGAGGCCCAATAAAATCACAAAAAATTATCCCAAGTCCGGTTTTCTATTTTACACCATAAAATCATATTTTCATTTTATTTTAATGTTGTTTATTGGAAATTAAAAATTACAAACTCACTACAGGTCCTATGTAAATTGCATATTAAATCCAAAAATTGATTTTAGAATATCAGAAAATTTTAGGGTGTTTACAGGCAATCCATTGTCGCATGGTACTGACTTAACCAGTCCATACCAAGTACAACATCGTAATCAGGCATAGAAAAGATCAGGAATTGGGCTCGCATCTCTCGGCCACAGACTACCACTGAACATGATCTACAAGTATCACTAACCGGGATAATTCCACCTCCCGTTAGAATTCTCTTCATCTTCGAGAGAGGTGCAGTAGCTATTCTATGTGTAGCTACGAAGCTAGCAGCAATAAATGAATGCGAGTCTCCAGAATCAAATAATGCTACAGCAGGAATTGAAGCTACTAATATGGTACCTGCTATCACTTCGCCTGCAGTAGCTTCCTCAGTGACTGCTAGTGCATATGCCTGACCTCGTCCCTGAGCGGGACCCCTTTGCTGACGAGCTTGCTGGAACAATGCTGCCTGAGGTGGTAGAGGTGGCCTGGCTCCTCCAGGCCCTGTCTGTGTTGCTCCCCCAGTTAGAAGAGCTGCAGGTGGAGCTGGTCGATTCGGAACTCCCTCTCGACGTTCCGAGCAGTCCTTTGAGAAGTGTTGTCCAGATCCGCAAACCAGGCAGAGCCCCAGCTTGCGTCTACATTCTTTTTCAATATGTCCTACCTTGCTGCAGTAATGGCAAGTAGGCAGGTTCTTAGTTGCTGCTCTTGGAGGCGGGCTCTTCTGGGGCCGCTTAGCAGATTCCCCTGGTGATGACTTGGACGGTACTGAGGAGAAGGGACGTTTCAGGCTTGATTCCCTCCGAGTAACGTGCTCCAGCCGACGTGCTGCAGCTAGGACGTCGGTGTAAGAGGTGGGCGCGACCGATCCGATTAACTTCTGAAGCTCGAACCTGAGCCCATCAAAGAACTTCTCCGCCTTCTCCTCTTCGGTAGGAATTAGCGAAGGGGCGAAGCGGCTCAGGCGAATGAATTCGGCGTTATATTCCTCCACCGTCATGTTGCCCTGGATCAGGCGGTTGAATCTGTCTAGGAGTTCTGACCGAGCCACAGCAGGGATGTACATTTCCTGGAAGAGTCTGGAGAACTCCTCCCAGGTAACCTGATCATGTTCGAGCCTTCTTTCTTCGGACAACCACCAATGATGCGCGTTGTCCGTCAGTTGCATCCTGACGGCAGTCATCCATTTGTCCCTTGGTAGTTCAGCGGCCTCCAACTGATGCTGCGTGTTTGTAAGCCATTCATGCACTTCAGTTGGTCCTTCCTTGCCCGAGAAGGTACGGGGCTTGAGTTGGCGAAAATCTGTGATAGATCCCGTCGCTGGCCGCCTATTTGGTGGATTTGCATGTTCCAATGCTGCAACTAGGCTGTTCCTTAGGTTCTCGGCCTCATGACGTTGGGCCTCCTGTTGAATCTGTTGTTGTGCCTGCATCATGGCGTAGAACATCTGGAACATTTGCTGGCCGTCCATTGCCTGTCCTGGGGGAAAGACAGGCATCGTAGGAGGGAACTGGGGAGGAGGCGGGATGTCATCACACCTGAACCTGGAACTTGGCTGGCCAGTTTGGTTGCTCTGAGAGGATTGTCCTCTGGTATCTGGCGTCGTTCCAGGTTCGCAGGTAAACCCTGCTTCAGTCGGTGTACCCAAGGGGGTCTCGTCACCACGTCTGGGATCCATTACTCTGCATAAAAAGAAAACAATGAGAACGCACAGAGGAATCAAATCAGGATGCAATTCAAGCAATTAAAGTGAATTCGACATAGAGTCCAAAAATGATTCAATCAATGGATGAGATCCTATAACTTATCCTATCTTATTGCAGGCCTGTTCGGTTCCTAAGTTAAAACCGAACAATTTAGTTGGGACCTGCATGGGCCACCACAAAAACCATGTCACGCCCCAGTCCCAAAATGTCGAGGGACTGGACACATGGCAATGGCCAGCAGCACGCACCGATGGATAATCCAATTTAATGGAGCCATCAGGGCGTACTTAAGCTGTAAATAAGGTCTACTACAACAAGTCACACTAATCTCATCCATAAAGATAAAGAAATAACTGCATAATGGAATGGAAATAAGTAGCAACAATAATCACAGCAAGTCAGTCGGAGAAACAACCCGACTTAAGTCTGAATAAACTGGCTCTATAGGCCAGGAACAAGAGATAAACATGAAATAAATACTGAGTACTGGAACATGCACTCAGGAAAAGTCTTCGGCAGTCACCTCGTCTTCAGTGTTCGGTTCTATTCCAGCAATAGCTTCAGCTCCTGTCCCGTATACCTCGGGATACTGCTCCTCAGCTAAACCTGGGGACATAATCCATTCCAGGTCCTCAGTGGACATAGCAAGGCACAAAATAAAACAAGCCAAATAAAAGCAGTGCAATTAAATTAATTGAAACAGCAGGGTAAACTATGTAACCATCTATGTGATATGCAAATGAGAGCAACACTAGTACTCAGGCTGAGACCGCTACAAGCTCTGTGTCGGAGAGCCGGGTAGCAGTAATAACACGTAAAGGGTCTAGCTCTGCTGGAGAGTCTACAACCTCACAATAATAGTAGATATATATATAGAACAGCCTGTAGCCTGTGTGTCTCTCCCCACCCAATGTAATCACGCAAGCCATGACCATAACGTCTCATGTCCATGTCAGCGGGATTATAGCTAATGCAACAAGTCATACTGTCTATAACTAAAATAACTCGGTCAAGTCCTGTATCCTATACAGAATCACCACGAATATCTCAGGAGGATTCTGTCCATGATAGTGTCAAGTGTCCTGGGTTGTAGGGTACTTGATAGGTCAAGTACAAAAGTAAGAGAATCGTAAATCCATCTCTAAATGACGAACCCAACACCGCGTACGGTGTTGGCACCCGACTATGATCGGACACTAGGTACGTCACGCGTTTCCTAGGTTAAGCAGTTTAAACAAGTTTATATGAATTTACACAAGACATTCAGCAAAGTAATATTACAGGAATTATGAAAATAAAGACTGCAAGTTGGCAAGGTGCACTTGCCTGATGTTTGGATTCCACTAAGGTCCTGGTTTCGGAAATTTCCAGAGATGTCTCCGAAAGCTGAAATAAACAGCACCATCACGCTCAGAAGGTGTCAAATAGCGAGGAACGCCTGTCCTTGGGTCCAATTTGGAGACAAGGGCAAAAATGACAGTTTCGGGCCAAAACGGGGTCCACCGGTGGGCACGCTTTGCACCGAAAACGTGTCAGGGTCAACGATCTCTAAATTCACCAAACTTAATGTCAACAGGTCAGGAACGCTGATATGAACCCAACGGAACTTTCAGATTTGAATTCCGATGAGCCGATCACGAAATCGCCCGTTGAGTGGGGCCTGTGGGGCCCACGACACGCGATTTCCTCAACGTTCTCAGAATCGAACCAAACTTGACCCACAGGACCAGCGTATCGATACGAGTCCGATGGCGCAAGTTTCGTATCGATCTGACGTGTGTGCACGAAGTTAGGATGAATTGCAGAAAAGGCGGATACGGGACGATGTCCGCGGATACGCGTTGATTCCGGTGTGCACGCACACCCGAATCAGCTTCCGCGAAATCCCACACGTCCGTATCGACGAGGCGCACGTATCTGTGAAGACCGCACGCGACCAAGTCGTCCCGTTTGGCGGGGCGTACTCAGTTCCGGGGTGAAACAGGGTCTGATTTTTCCTGTTTTTGGATCGCGGTGTGCGATCACCACAGGACGCGATGCCCCGAACGGTTTGTCCGGACACCGAGAGGGTCATACAGGCTTCGCAACGCAATTTACAGAATCGAAAACGGAGATCCGAGGTGCAAGATACGAGTACCTGAAGGGAACCCGAGAAACCGGGGTTTTTCTGTGTCCGACACGCGAGTTCGTGTCCTGGACAATGTGTCCGAGCTGTGTCCGGCCTAGGGCTGGGCTCTGCCGTGTCTTGGCTGGCCGGACTCGGGCGGCTGGACTCGGGGACACGCGGCGCCGGGGCTCGGGACGTGGCGACGCCGGCTGAGTGGTCGGGGAGCTAGGGAGTCGGCGGCGGATCTGGGAGGAGAGAGGAAGAGAAGGGGGAGGCCGGTTGGGCTCGGGGTGGCTCACGGCGGGAGGAGGATGGCTCCGGGGCGGTGGTCCGGCGGAGGGCAGCAGCTAGGGGAGGGGATTGTGGGAGGTGGCCGGCGGCGAGGGTTGAGTTTGGGGTAGAAAGGGGCCGGAGGGGTAGGGTTTTTATAGGGGGATCCACGGGGAGGGGTCGTGGCCGGGCTAGGCGGGGCTGGGGGGAGGTCGTGGGGTAGAGGGGGCGGTTCTCCGGCGACGTGGCCGGAGAATCCGGCCGGAAAACGCGGGCAGGCGTGGGGTTGGGGGTGATGGAGATGCGGGTCGGGTCGGGCGCGGGTTCGGGTCTGGCCGACCCGCCCGGCCCGCTAGGCTGGTAGAGGTCTGGGCTGGGTTACTAATGGGCTCGGCCCACTGGGCCGGGCCGGGCCCCTAATACCAATAAAACAGAATAAAAATAATAATAATAATAATAATAATAAAACAGAAATTAATTAATAATTAGAAAAATAGTTTTTAGGCTTTTAAAAATAGGTCTGAGGCCCAATAAAATCCCAGAAAATTATCCTAAGTCCGGTTTTCTATTTTACACCATAAAATCATATTTTTATTACATTTTAATGTTAGTTATTGGCAATTAAAAATCCTACAATCACCACAGCACATATTGTAAATTTCTGAAAATTGCAGAAAAATTCCCAAAAATTGATTTTAAAAATCTGAAAAATTTAGGGTGTTTACAAAAAGTTAGAGTAATTTTATACGCAAATTATGTTTGTACTACTGTCATTTTTTTGTTTTATAGTTCTGGTCCTACGAGCACTTTTATATTGGTAGGCCTGTTACCAGCATTCTCAGTGATGTTGGAGTATTTTCAGTTGCTATGCGCTGGCCTACAGACGTAGTGGATTATCAACACTACCAATACAGGACTGTATCACTATATTGTAGCCAATTTGATACACTGCGGTATAATCAGGTAATTTTTAAATATGCAATAAATATCTTTAAATTATTTAAGTTTTGATCGTAGATAAACATCACATCTAATTGATACAATATCTTTAAATAGGTAACCTGGTTACCGTACTCATGTGAACCTGATGCTCCAGAAATCAAGATGACATCATATGCATTTAGTTTACACAGATGTCATATTATATATGATCGGTTCACCATGTACCATCTGTCACGCCCCAGTCCCAAAATGTCGAGGGACTGAGCACGTGAGCAATGGCCAGCAGCACGCACCGATGGACAACCCAATTTAATGGATCCATCAGGGCATGCTTAAGCTGTAGTCTAGCAGTACTAAGTACAAGTCTCAGGTATTACTAATCTCATCCACAGAATAACACAGATTGATTGCCAGAAATAATGCAATGGAAATAAATATGCAATAACAAATAAGGTTATCTCGGGAAACAATCCGAGAATTATTCTGTTACAATTAAGGAAACATAGACTGGAAATAAAATACTGAAAAGGAAATACTGTGTAGCTGAAGCCGGTGCTCAGGTGTCACGCCCCAGTCCCAAAATGCCGAGGGACTGGTGAAGCGTGAGCAATGGCCAGCAGCACGCACCGATGGACAACCCAATTTAATGGATCCATCAGGGCATGCTTAAGCTGTAGTCTAACAGGAATTAAGGTAATTGGTACAAGTCATGGGTTATTCTATTCTCATCCACAACAGATAATCACAGATTAAAGACAAAGTAATGCAAGTAGAAATAACTGTCAAATCTCAATAAATTCCTCGGGAAACAATCCGAGAATATGTCTGGTACAACAATGCAAATAGACAGGAAATAAACAACTGAAAATAGAAATAACTGACTACATACGGCCACTGCTCAGGAGCAGTCCTCTGGTACGATCTCGGCCTCAGATCCTGGTACAGCTCCTGGAAGTGCTCCTGTACGGGGTGTCTCTGGATGGAACTCCTCGGCTATACCTGGGGACATCATCCATTCCAGGTCCTCAGGGGACATAGCAAGGTACAGATAATACAAGCCAAAACATAAGCAGTGCAAAAACAAATAAGCAATAGGGTAACTATGTAACCAGCTAAGTGATATGCAACATGAGAGCAGCACGAGAACTCAGGCTGAGACTACTACAAGCTCTGTGTCGGGGAGCCGGTAGCAGTGATATCATGTAGTTGTCTAGCTCTTAGTGAGACTAAGACGCCGGCATAATATAAGATCAACCTGTAGCCTGTGTGACTCTCCCCACCCAATGTAATCACGCTTATCATGACCATAACGTCTCATGCCCATGTCAGCGGGATTATAACTAATGCAACAAGTCATAATGTCTATAAAGTATCTCTGTCAAGTCCTGTATCCTATACAGAATCACCATGAATGTCTCAGGAAGACTCTGTCTCATGAATAGTGTCAAGTGTCCTGGGTTCCTGGAGTACTTGATAAGACAAGTACCAAGAGTAAGGGTATCGAATATCCATCTCTAAATGACGTACCCAACACCGCGTACGGTGTTGGCACCCGACTATGATCGGACACTCGGTACGTCACACGTTTCCTAGGTTAAGCAGTTAAAACAAGTTATAACTAAAACAAGGAAATATGCAACAAGACTGTAAAGTTGGCAAGGTATACTTGCCCTCTGATATATAACTAAACCAAGAAATATTTAGCAAAGACTGCAAGTTTTGGCGAGGTACACTTGCCTGTGGTTCCGGCTATGTTTGCGGTTCTGACTTCGGCGGGAATTGCAGGCGGTACTCCGGTTGCTGTAATAAACATCACCATCAGATCCAGAAAATATCAATCAGCTAGAAACGCCTGTCCTTGAGTCCAATTTGGAGACAAGGGCAGAAACGGCAGTTTCGGGCCAAAACGGGGTCCACCGGTGGGCCCGCTTTGCACCGAAAAACGCGTCAGGGTCAACGGTCTCCAAATTCACCAAACTTAGTGTCAACAGATCAGGAACGCTGATATGAACCCAACGGAACTTTCAGATTTGAATTCCGATGAGCCGATCACGAAATCGCCCGTCGAGCGGGGCCTGTGGGGCCCACGACACGCGATTTCGTCAACGTTCTCAGAATCGAACCAAACTTGACCCACAGGACCAGCGTATCGCTACGAGTCCGATGGCGCAAGTTTCGTCTCGATCCGACGTGTGTACACAAAGTTAGGTCGAATTGCCGAAAAGGCGGATACGGGGCGATGTCCGCGGATACGCGTTGATTCCGGTGTGCACGCACACCCGAATCAGCTTCCGCGAAAACCCACACGTCCGTATCGACGAGGCGCACGTATCTGTGAAGACCGCGCGCGACCAAGTCATCCCGTTTGGCGGGGCGTACTCGGTTCCGGGGTGAAACAGGGTCTGGGTTTTTCCTGTTTTTGGATCGCGGTGTGCGATCACCACAGGACGCGATGCCCCGAACAGTTTGTCCGGACACCGAGAGGGTCATACAGGCTTCGCAACGCAATTTGCGGAATCGAAAACGGAGCTACGAGCAAAAAGTTACGCGTACCTGAACATGACCGAAAAACCGAGTATCGAATTGTGTCCGACACGACACAGGACACGTGTCCTGTGTCGGACACGGGGGATTAGGGTTTAGGGTTTAGGGCAGCCCTACGGCGGAGGCGGCGCTGAGGCGGAGGGCGGCTGGCCGGGCTGAGGCGGAGGGGACGGGGGCTCTGCGGCGCGGCGAGGAGGAGGGCCGGGCGGCCGGCGCTGAGCGGCACGGCGGAGCTGCCGCTCGCTGCTGCTGTTCTCTGCGTTGGCCGCCGGAGGGGAGGAAGGAGGAGGACGGGGGAGAGGCTGGGCGGAGCTGGCTGGGCCGGCGAGGCAGCTGGCGGCGGTGGCGGAGCGGTGGCGGGACGGCGGCGTGGTCGTGGTGGCGGAGCTGGCAGGTGGAGAGGGGTGGTTTATAAAGGGTGCAGCGGGGGGGGTCGGGGCCGAGACGGGCGGCGCGTGGGGGTCGTCGTGGCGGAGACGTGGCCGCGGGGTCGTGGCCAGCGCGCGGAGCGGCGGGCGGCGCGGCCGGCGGGTGCGGCGCACGACGCGGGAGGGGAGGCGTCGTGGGTGCGGGTGAGACCGGGTCGGCGGGTCGGGCTAGCGGGCGGCGGCGGATCCGACCCGACCCGCTAGCAGCTGCGGGTTGGGCTCGTGGGCCGGGCTACGGGCTGGGCCGGTCCAACGGGCCGCGGGCCGGTTATATTTAAATAAATATTAATAATAATAATTAATAGTAATAAAATCAGTATTTAATTTAATAAATAATTAAATAATTAAATAATTACATTTTAGGCATTTAAAAAATAGGTCCGGGGTCCGATAAATTCCAGAAAAATTGCCCTAAGTCCAGTTTTTCATTTTACATCCAAAAATATTATTTTCATAATATTTTAATATTGTTTAATATCATTTAAAAATCATTGAATAATTAAAACCCTTATTTTAAATTGCAGAAAAATCCCAGAAAATTCCAGAAAATTGTGAAAATTCCAGTTTAAAAAAAATTTGAAAAATCAGGGGGTTTACAATCTACCCCCCTTAAGAAGATTGCGTCCTCGCAATCAAAGAATAACCGGTCAACAAAGATGACGCGGTCGCAAGCATCGTTTGAAAACACATCACAAGAGACTTCAGGGAAATACCGTTTCCCTAACAAAATTGAAAGTTTACACTTTCCAGGAAAATCTAGTTAAAACCATAACTTTTATGAAAATCAGGTTGTTATTAACAAGTTGCAAATTACTAGGTTGGGGCTGAGGTCACGAACCAAGAGGCACGAGCTACAACAAGACTAGAAACGGAAAAACTACGAATCACTTACGCGCATTGGCTACTCCACGAGTCTGCGCGTACTCCACGGTCATCGTCAGGGCTTGTTCGCGTCCTTGCAGTCGTTTCTTCTGCTGTTGAGCCTGCTGGAAGAGTATTTCCTGGGGTATCAAGGGTGGCCTTGGCTGATACCCTGCTGGAGCTGGTGGTAGGACTTCTTGAACTTCCGCTTGCGGTACTCCCAATATTGGACAGGTTGGCCTCGGTATTGGTAACGCTTGCTGGTTACACTTTGGTGCTCTGTCCCGATGCTCAGGGCATTCCTTCAATAAATGCTGATTGGACCCGCAAATTATGCATAATCTCTCCTTTCGCCTGCACTCGTCTTCGGTATGGCCTCGCTTGCGACAATATGGACAAACAGGTATTGTCTGTGGAGGTGCTTCTGGTGGCTGGTGTACGTGGGGTCTTTTTGCAACTTCTTCTTGTTGTGCTGAAGTGGAAGTCCGTTTCAGACTAGTCTCTCTCCTGATGACGCGCTCAATGCGTCGCGCTGCAGCAAGGACGTCCGAGTACGAAGTAGGTGCAACGGATCCAATTAGTTTCTGTAGCTCAATGTTTAGTCCGTCGAAAAATTTCTCAGCCTTCTCTTCTTCTGTCGGGATCAATGTTGGAGCGAAGCGACTTAGACGAATGAACTCAGCGTTGTACTCTTCCACCGTCTTAGTATCCTGAGTGAGGTGATTAAACTTGTCCCGAAGTTCTGATCGAGCGACAGCTGGAATGTACACCTCTTGAAAGAGTCTAGAGAATTCTTCCCAGGTGACTCGGTCTGGTCCGAGCCGTGCTTCCTCAGATAGCCACCAGTGATGGGCATTGTCCGTCAACTGCATTCTTACGGCAGTCATCCAACGTTCCTTTGGAAGCTCAGCTGCTTCTAATTGATGTTGAGTGTTGGTGAGCCACTCATGAACTTCAGTGGGCTCTTCTTTGCCTGAGAATGTACGGGGCTTCAGCTGGCGAAAGTCGGCGATAGAGCCCGTCGTTGGTCGTCGTGCCTGCTCTAGTACGGTTACTAAGCTGCGACTCCAAGCCTCTTGTTGAGCTTGCACTATTGCATAGATCGTTTGAAACATCTGCTGTCCGTCCATGGCCTGCCCTGGTGGAATTACGGGCATTGATGGAGTAACTGGCGTCGTTGGTGGAATGTCATCTTGATGTATTCCTGAGGCATGTTGTCGAGCTGATTGTCCTTCAGCTACTGGTGTTACTTCCTCTTCGTTGGTTATCTCAGCATCTCGTGGTGACGTTATGGTAGTCTCGTCGTTTGCTCGTGAATCCATAACCCTGCAATCAAAATAAACAATAAGAGGCGCACAGGAATCAAGGCAGGATGCAAGTCAAGGAATTAATTCGAAGTTGATATGGATATCAAGAACGTTTCAAGCAAGTGGATGAGATCCTAAAAACTTATCCTATTTTATTGCAGGCCTGTTCGGTCCCTGAGTTGGAACCGAACAATTTAGTCGTAGACCTGCATGGGCCACCACAAAAACCATGTCACGCCCCAGTCCCAAAATGCCGAGGGACTGGTGAAGCGTGAGCAATGGCCAGCAGCACGCACCGATGGACAACCCAATTTAATGGATCCATCAGGGCATGCTTAAGCTGTAGTCTAACAGGAATTAAGGTAATTGGTACAAGTCATGGGTTATTCTATTCTCATCCACAACAGATAATCACAGATTAAAGACAAAGTAATGCAAGTAGAAATAACTGTCAAATCTCAATAAATTCCTCGGGAAACAATCCGAGAATATGTCTGGTACAACAATGCAAATAGACAGGAAATAAACAACTGAAAATAGAAATAACTGACTACATACGGCCACTGCTCAGGAGCAGTCCTCTGGTACGATCTCGGCCTCAGATCCTGGTACAGCTCCTGGAAGTGCTCCTGTACGGGGTGTCTCTGGATGGAACTCCTCGGCTATACCTGGGGACATCATCCATTCCAGGTCCTCAGGGGACATAGCAAGGTACAGATAATACAAGCCAAAACATAAGCAGTGCAAAAACAAATAAGCAATAGGGTAACTATGTAACCAGCTAAGTGATATGCAACATGAGAGCAGCACGAGAACTCAGGCTGAGACTACTACAAGCTCTGTGTCGGGGAGCCGGGTAGCAGTGATATCATGTAGTTGTCTAGCTCTTAGTGAGACTAAGACGCCGGCATAATATAAGATCAACCTGTAGCCTGTGTGACTCTCCCCACCCAATGTAATCACGCTTATCATGACCATAACGTCTCATGCCCATGTCAGCGGGATTATAACTAATGCAACAAGTCATAATGTCTATAAAGTATCTCTGTCAAGTCCTGTATCCTATACAGAATCACCATGAATGTCTCAGGAAGACTCTGTCTCATGAATAGTGTCAAGTGTCCTGGGTTCCTGGAGTACTTGATAAGACAAGTACCAAGAGTAAGGGTATCGAATATCCATCTCTAAATGACGTACCCAACACCGCGTACGGTGTTGGCACCCGACTATGATCGGACACTCGGTACGTCACACGTTTCCTAGGTTAAGCAGTTAAAACAAGTTATAACTAAAACAAGGAAATATGCAACAAGACTGTAAAGTTGGCAAGGTATACTTGCCCTCTGATATATAACTAAACCAAGAAATATTTAGCAAAGACTGCAAGTTTTGGCGAGGTACACTTGCCTGTGGTTCCGGCTATGTTTGCGGTTCTGACTTCGGCGGGAATTGCAGGCGGTACTCCGGTTGCTGTAATAAACATCACCATCAGATCCAGAAAATATCAATCAGCTAGAAACGCCTGTCCTTGAGTCCAATTTGGAGACAAGGGCAGAAACGGCAGTTTCGGGCCAAAACGGGGTCCACCGGTGGGCCCGCTTTGCACCGAAAAACGCGTCAGGGTCAACGGTCTCCAAATTCACCAAACTTAGTGTCAACAGATCAGGAACGCTGATATGAACCCAACGGAACTTTCAGATTTGAATTCCGATGAGCCGATCACGAAATCGCCCGTCGAGCGGGGCCTGTGGGGCCCACGACACGCGATTTCGTCAACGTTCTCAGAATCGAACCAAACTTGACCCACAGGACCAGCGTATCGCTACGAGTCCGATGGCGCAAGTTTCGTCTCGATCCGACGTGTGTACACAAAGTTAGGTCGAATTGCCGAAAAGGCGGATACGGGGCGATGTCCGCGGATACGCGTTGATTCCGGTGTGCACGCACACCCGAATCAGCTTCCGCGAAAACCCACACGTCCGTATCGACGAGGCGCACGTATCTGTGAAGACCGCGCGCGACCAAGTCATCCCGTTTGGCGTGGCGTACTCGGTTCCGGGGTGAAACAGGGTCTGGGTTTTTCCTGTTTTTGGATCGCGGTGTGCGATCACCACAGGACGCGATGCCCCGAACAGTTTGTCCGGACACCGAGAGGGTCATACAGGCTTCGCAACGCAATTTGCGGAATCGAAAACGGAGCTACGAGCAAAAAGTTACGCGTACCTGAACATGACCGAAAAACCGAGTATCGAATTGTGTCCGACACGACACAGGACACGTGTCCTGTGTCGGACACGGGGGATTAGGGTTTAGGGTTTAGGGCAGCCCTACGGCGGAGGCGGCGCTGAGGCGGAGGGCGGCTGGCCGGGCTGAGGCGGAGGGGACGGGGGCTCTGCGGCGCGGCGAGGAGGAGGGCCGGGCGGCCGGCGCTGAGCGGCACGGCGGAGCTGCCGCTCGCTGCTGCTGTTCTCTGCGTTGGCCGCCGGAGGGGAGGAAGGAGGAGGACGGGGGAGAGGCTGGGCGGAGCTGGCTGGGCCGGCGAGGCAGCTGGCGGCGGTGGCGGAGCGGTGGCGGGACGGCGGCGTGGTCGTGGTGGCGGAGCTGGCAGGTGGAGAGGGGTGGTTTATAAAGGGTGCAGCGGGGGGGGGTCGGGGCCGAGACGGGCGGCGCGTGGGGGTCGTCGTGGCGGAGACGTGGCCGCGGGGTCGTGGCCAGCGCGCGGAGCGGCGGGCGGCGCGGCCGGCGGGTGCGGCGCACGACGCGGGAGGGGAGGCGTCGTGGGTGCGGGTGAGACCGGGTCGGCGGGTCGGGCTAGCGGGCGGCGGCGGATCCGACCCGACCCGCTAGCAGCTGCGGGTTGGGCTCGTGGGCCGGGCTACGGGCTGGGCCGGTCCAACGGGCCGCGGGCCGGTTATATTTAAATAAATATTAATAATAATAATTAATAGTAATAAAATCAGTATTTAATTTAATAAATAATTAAATAATTAAATAATTACATTTTAGGCATTTAAAAAATAGGTCCGGGGTCCGATAAATTCCAGAAAAATTGCCCTAAGTCCAGTTTTTCATTTTACATCCAAAAATATTATTTTCATAATATTTTAATATTGTTTAATATCATTTAAAAATCATTGAATAATTAAAACCCTTATTTTAAATTGCAGAAAAATCCCAGAAAATTCCAGAAAATTGTGAAAATTCCAGTTTAAAAAAAATTTGAAAAATCAGGGGGTTTACATCAGGTGAAGTCTTCGGCCACTATCTCGTCCTCGGTTCCGGGTTCTGCTCCAAGGAGTGCTCCTGTACCGTACACCTCGGGGTAGTTCTCTGCGGCTACACCTGGGGACATAGTCCATTCCAGGTCCTCAGGGGACATAACAAGGTACAGAAAATACAAGCCAAAACATATGCAGTGCAGCAATAATGAAACAGCAGGATAAATATGTAAACCAGCTAAGTGATATGCAAGTGAGAGTTTTAGTCATACTCAGGCTGAGACTACTACAGGATCAGTGTCGAAGAAACCATAGCAGTATTTTCTCGAGGAGCCAGTAAGGAACCAAAGCTCTGTATCAGAGTCTAAGGCACCGCCAGATATAAGTATTTATATTATATTATATTCAGCCTTGATATGCCAATACTCTCTCCACCCCATGTAATCTCACGTCACAGTTCCAGAAAATATCAGGTACAAGTCACGCAAGTTTGAACTAATGCAATGAGTCAGGATAGAATCTAAGCATGTAACTGGAATGACATGAATGTGTAGCCTATACGAAATCACCAGGTATATCTCAGGCGATTCCGTCACATGAAGAGTGTCAGGTGTCCTGGGTTAAGTAGTTAAACATGTTGCATAAGAATCTACCAGAAATCAAGTAAAATACTATAACCAGGATTATCTGTGAATTGGCAAGCTTTACTGGCCCACTGATGTATAAACAAGTCCAGAAAATAACTAGCAAGCTGCAAGTTTTGGCAAGGTACACTTGCCTGTGGTTCCGGCTATGTTTGCAGTTCTGACTTCGGCGGGAATTGCAGGCGGTACTCCGGTTGCTGAAACAAACATCACCATCAGATCCAGAAAATATCAATCAGCTAGAAACGCCTGTCCTTGGGTCCAATTTGGAGACAAGGACAAAAACGACAGTTTCGGATCAAAACGGGGTCCACATGTGGGTCCGCTTTGCACCGAAAAACGCGTCAGGGTCAAAGGTCTCCAAATTCACCAAACTTAGTGTCAACAGGTCAGGAACGATGATACGAACCCAACGGAACTTCCAGAATTGGATTCCGATTAGCCGAACACAAAATTGCCCGTCGCGCGGGGCCTGTGGGGCCCACGACACGCGATTTCGACAACGTTCTCAGAATCGAACCAAACTTGGGTCACAGGACCAGCGTATTGCTACGAGTCCGATGGCGCAAGTTTTGCCTCGATCCGACGTGTGTACACAAAGTTAGGTCGAATTGCAGAAAGGTCGGATACGGGGCGATGTCCGCGGATACGCGTTGATCCCGGGGTGCACGCTCACCCGAATCAGCTTCCGCAAAATCCCACACGTCCGTATCGACGAGGCGCACGTATCTGTGAAGACCGCGCTCGACCAAGTCGTCCCGTTTGGCTGGGCGTACTCGGTTCCGTGGTGAAACAGGGTCTGGTTTTTCCTGTTTTTGGATCGCGGTGTGCGATCACCACAGGACGCGATGCCCCGAACAGTTTGTCCGGGCACCGAGAGGGTCATACAGGCTTCGCAACGTAATTCATAGAATCGAAATCGGAGGTACATGGTGCAAGATACGAGTACCTGAACGAGGCCCTTCGAAACTAGGGTTTTTCGTGTCCGACTCGTGTCCTGGACACGTGTCCACTGCTAGGGCTAGGGTTTGGGGACTGTCGGAATTGTGGCCGGCCGGTGGCGGGTTGGGCGGCGTGGCCGGAGGGAGCCGTCGATCGAGCGGGGATGCGGGGGGAGCTAGGGGCGCTGGAGGCGAGATCCGGCACCGGCGGTTGGGAGCAGAGGGAGGGACAGCGGGGTCGTCGGGCTCGAGCTCGGCGGCCGGGCAGGGGGTGGAGCTGGGAAGGAGGAGGTCGCGGAGGGGGCTGCTCGAGGCGGAGGGGTGCTGGGCAGGGCTGACGTCGCGCCGGAGCTCGGGGGTCGTCGGACTCGGGGGTGGCCGGAGCGGCTAGGTTAGGGTGAGGGGAGGTTGAAGGAGGCGGGGAAGGGAGAGGGGTATTTATAGGGTGGCCATGGCGGGGGCTGGCCGGGGAAGTGGCGGGGAAGGCGGAGAAGACGTGGGGGTGAGGCCGGGTACGGGCGGCGACGTGGCCGGAGCCACCGCCGGGATTCTCGGCACGCAGCGCGTGGGGGAAAGGGGATGGGGGTCCGGGTCGGGTTCGGGTTCGCGGGTTGGGCGGACCCGCCCGACCCGCTAGGGAGCTGGGCTGCTGGGCTGGGCTTCGGCCCACTGGGCCGGGCCGGAGAAAAGAAAAGAAAAATAAATAATAATAATAATAGTAATGGTAATTAATTAATAAATATTTAAATAAATAATTTTAGGTGTTTTAAAAATAGGTCCGGGGCCCAATAAATTCCAGAAAAATTGCCCTAAGTCTAGTTTTTCATTTTACATCCAAAAATACTATTTTTATAATATTTTAATATTGTTTATTATCATTTAAAAATCATTGAATAATTAAAACCCTGTTTTTTTAATTACAAAAAATCCCAGAAAATTCCAGAAAATTGTGTAAAATCCAGTTTTTTAAAATTTTGAAAAATCAGGAGGTTTACAATCTACCCCCCTTAAGAGGATTGCGTCCTCGCAATCAAAGAATAACCGGTCAACAGAGATGACGCGGTCGCAAACATCGTTTGAAAACACATCACAAGATACTTAGGGAAGTACCGTTTCCCTAAAAATTGAAAGGTTACACTTTCCAGGAAAATCTAGTTAAAACTATAACTTTTATGAAAACCAGGTTGTTATTACAAGTTGCAATTTACTGGGTTGGGGCTGAGGTCACGAACCAGGAGGCACGAACTAAACAACACTAAAAACGGATAACTACGAATCACTTACTCGCATCGGCTTCCTGCACAGTCATCGCGTAAGCTTGCTCTCGTCCTTGAGGTAGATTCCTCTGCTGCTGCTGAGCTTGCTGGTAGGGTGCTGCTCGAGGTGCTGGTGGAGTTTGCTGGTTCGCCCTTGGTGCTCCTTCTCTTCGCTCAGGGCAGTCTCTTACTGCATGCTGCCTGGATCCGCAGCCTAAGCAGAGTCCGAGTTTACGTCTACATTCCTTCTCGACATGGCCTATCTTGCCGCAGTGGTAACAGGTAGGAAGGTAGAAGGCTTTTGGTGCAGCTGGTGGTGGCGAGCTTACTTGTTGACGCTTTGCAGACTCCTCTTGTGCTGCTTTGGTTGATGCGGATGGGGACGGCCGCTTCAGTCTGGTCTCTCTCTTGGTGACGCGCTCTATGCGTCGAGCCGCAGCAAGAACGTCCGAGTATGATGTTGGTGCGACGGACCCAATTAGTTTCTGCAGCTCAATGTTCAGTCCGTCGAAGAATTTCTCGGCCTTCTCTTCCTCAGTCGGGATCAGGGTGGGGGCGAAGCGGCTCAGACGAATGAATTCTGCGTTGTATTCTTCCACTGTCATGGAGTCCTGAGTGAGGCGATTGAATTTGTCCCGCAGTTCTGATCGAGCGATGGCAGGAATGTACATCTCCTGGAAGAGTCTGGAGAACTCCTCCCAGGTGACTCGGTCTGGTCCGAGTCGCGTCTCCTCGGATAGCCACCAGTGATGAGCGTTGTCCGTCAATTGCATTCTGACGGCTGTCATCCAGCGTTCCCGTGGAAGTTCAGCTGCTTCAAGTTGATGCCGAATGTTGGTGAGCCACTCATGAACTTCTGTGGGCTCCTCTTTTCCAGAAAAAGTGCGGGGCTTCAGTTGGCGGAAGTCAGTGATTGAGCCTGTAGTTGGCCGTCGAGCTGGTAGGTTGGCCTGCTCTAGTGCAGTTGCAATGCTGTCCCTCAAGAAATTAGCTTCGCGACGCTGAGCCTCATGTTGGACTTGTTGCTGTGCTTGCATCACCGCGTAGATCATTTGGAATATTTGCTGCCCGTCGATCGGCTGTCCTGGTGGGAACACGGGCATTGGTGGGACGAACTGCGGCGGAGGTGGGATGTCATCGCGCCGGAATCGGGAGGTAGGTTGACCTGCCTGCTGGCTCTGTTGAGTTGTGGGGATTCCTCCGACTGGTGTCACGTCGTCGTAGTAGGTGACACCTGCAGCTTGTGGTATTCCGACGGGAGTCTCGTTGCACTCTTGTGGGTCCATTTCCCTGTATCCAAAATAACCAATAAGAGGCGCACAGGAATCAAGGCAAGATGCAAGTTCAAATTAGTTCGAATACGATACAGATATCAAAAACGATTCAAGCAAGTGGATGAGATCCTAGAATTTATCCTATCTTATTGCAGGCCTGTTCGGTCCCTGAGTTGAAACCGAACAATTTAGTCGTAGACCTGCATGGGCCACCACAAAAACCATGTCACGCCCCATTCCCAAAATGACGAGGGACTGAGCACGTGAGGAATGGCCAGCAGCACGCACTGATGGACAACCCAATTTAATGGATCCATCAGGGCATGCTTAAGCTGTAGTCTAGCAGTACTAAGTACAAGTCTCAGGTATTACTAATCTCATCCACCAAATAAACACAGATTAATTGCTCAGGTGATAATGCAATGGAATTAAATATGCAATATCAAATAAAGTTATCTCGGGAAACAATCCGAGAATTATTCTGTTACAATTAAGGAAACATAGACTGGAAATAAAATACTGAAAAGGAAATACTGTGTAGCTGAAGCCGGTGCTCAGGTGAAGTCTTCGGCCACTATCTCGTCCTCGGTTCCGGGTTCTGCTCCAAGGAGTGCTCCTGTACCGTACACCTCGGGGTAGTTCTCTGCGGCTACACCTGGGGACATAGTCCATTCCAGGTCCTCAGGGGACATAACAAGGTACAGAAAATACAAGCCAAAACATATGCAGTGCAGCAATAATGAAACAGCAGGGTAAATATGTAAACCAGCTAAGTGATATGCAAGTGAGAGTTTTAGTCATACTCAGGCTGAGACTACTACAGGATCAGTGTCGAAGAAACCATAGCAGTATTTTCTCGAGGAGCCAGTAAGGAACCAAAGCTCTGTATCAGAGTCTAAGGCACCGCCAGATATAAGTATTTATATTATATTATATTCAGCCTTGATATGCCAATACTCTCCCCACCCCCATGTAATCTCACGTCACAGTTCCAGAAAATATCAGGTACAAGTCACGCAAGTTTGAACTAATGCAATGAGTCAGGATAGAATCTAAGCATGTAACTGGAATGACATGAATGTGTAGCCTATACGAAATCACCAGGTATATCTCAGGCGATTCCGTCACATGAGGGGTGTCAGGTGTCCTGGGTTAAGTAGTTAAACATGTTGCATAAGAATCTACCAAAAATCAAGTAAAATACTATAACCAGGATTATCTGAGAATTGGCAAGCTTTACTGGCCCACTGATGTATAAACAAGTCCAGAAAATAACTAGCAAGCTGCAAGTTTTGGCAAGGTACACTTGCCTGTGGTTCCGGCTATGTTTGCAGTTCTGACTTCGGCGAAATTGCAGACGGTACTCCGGTTGCTGAAACAAACATCACCATCAGATCCAGAAAATATCAATCAGCTAGAAACGCCTGTCCTTGGGTCCAATTTGGAGACAAGGGCGAAAACGACAGTTTCGGATCAAAACGGGGTCCACATGTGGGCCCGCTTTGCACCGAAAAACGCGTCAGGGTCAAAGGTCTCCAAATTTACCAAACTTAGTGTCAACAGGTCAGGAACGATGATACGAACCCAACGGAACTTCCAGAATTGGATTCCGATGAGCCGAACACAAAATCGTCCGTCGCGCGGGGCCTGTGGGGCCCACGACACGCGATTTCGACAACGTTCTCAGAATCGAACCAAACTTGGGTCACAGGACCAGCGTATTGCTACGAGTCCGATGCCGCAAGTTTCGTCTCGATCCGACGTGTGTACACAAAGTTAGGTCGAATTGCAGAAAGGTCGGATACGGGGTGATGTCCGCGGATACGCGTTGATCCGGGGTGCACGCACACCCGAATCAGCTTCCGCGAAATCCCACACGTCCGTATCGACAAGGCGCACGTATCTGTGAAGACCGCGCGCGACCAAGTCGTCCCGTTTGGCGGGACGTACTCGGTTCCGGGGTGAAACAGGGTCTGGTTTTTCCTGTTTTTGGATCGCCGTGTGCGATCGCCACAGGACGCGATGCCCCGAACAGTTTGTCCGGGCACCGAGAGGGTCATACAGGCTTCGCAACGCAATTCACAGAATCGAAATCGGAGGTACAGGGTGCAAGATACGAGTACCTGAACGAGGCCCTTCGAAACTAGGGTTTTCCGTGTCCGACTCGTGTCCTGGACACGTGTCCACTGCTAGGGCTAGGGTTTGGGGACTGTCGGAATTGTGGCCGGCCGGTGGCGGGTTGGGCGGCGTGGCGGAGGGAGCCGTCGATCGAGCGGGGATGCGGGAGGAGCTAGGGGCGCTGGAGGGGAGATCCGGCACCGGCGGTTGGGAGCAGAGGGAGGGACAGCGGGGACGTCGGGCTCGAGCTCGGCGGCCGGGCAGGGGGTGAGCTGGGAAGGAGGAGGTCGCGGAGGGGGCTGCTCGAGGCGGAGAGGTGCTGGGCAAGGCTGACGTCGCGCCGGAGCTCGGGGTAGTCGGACTCGGGGGTGGCCGGAGCGGCTAGGTTAGGGTGAGGGGAGGTTGAAGGAGGCGGGGAAGGGAGAGGGGTATTTATAGGGTGGCCATGGCGGGGGCTGGTCGGGGAAGTGGCGGGGAAGGCGGAGAAGACGTGGGGGTGAGGCCGGGTGCGGGCGGCGACGTGGCCGGAGCCACCGCCGGGATTCTCGGCACGCAGCGCGTGGGGGAAAGGGGATGGGGGTCCGGGTCGGGTTCGGGTTCGCGGGTTGGGCGGACCCGCCCGACCCGCTAGGGAGCTGGGCTGCTGGGCTGGGCTTCGGCCCACTGGGCCGGGCCGGAGAAAAGAAAAAAAATAAATAATAAAAATAATAGTAATAGTAATTAATTAATAAATATTTAAATAAATAAATTTAGGTGTTTTAAAAAATAGGTCCGGGGCCCAATAAATTCCAGAAAAATTGCCCTAAGTCCAGTTTTTCATTTTACATCCAAAAATACTATTTTCATAATATTTTAATATTGTTTATTATCATTTAAAAATCATTGAATAATTAAAACCCTGTTTTTTAAATTACAGAAAATCCCAGAAAATTCCAGAAAATTGTGTAAAATCCAGTTTTTTAAAATTTTGAAAATTCAGGGGGTTTACAACCGTTAACGGAGAATTATATATATATATATATATATATATATATATATATATATATATATACATAAAACGTCCATTGTAAGGACATTTTATAATTTTTATCAATATTTTAAACCTCTCTCCTCTCTCCTAACACTCAGGAAAAAAAAATTATTAAATAAAGCTAAAACGTCCTTACAAATGGCATTTTATAGTTTTTGTTAATATTTAAATCCTCTCCCGCTCTTTTCTGAGGAAAAAAATAATAATATTATATTAAAAAACGTCCTTAAGAAGGACTTTTTTTCTAGGAAAAACGCCCTTCTCTTAAGGGTGTTTTTCAATATAATAATATTATTATTATTTTCTTTACTCAGACTTCTCTCTCTCCCTCTTCTCTCCCGCTCCCCGCTCCTCTCTCCTCTCTTCCTCTCCCTGTCCGCTCCCCTCTCCGCTCTTCTTTCTCCGCTCTCCTCTCTCTCTCTCTCTCTCTCTCCCTCTCCCTCTCCGCTCCCCTCTCCGCTTTTCTCTCTCCGCTCTCCTCTCTCTCTCTCTCCCTCTCCGCTCCCCTCTCTCCTCTCTCCCTCTCCCTCTCCCTCTCCGCTTTCCTCTCTCCGCTCCCCTCCCCGCTCTCCCTCTCCCTCTCCGCTCTCCTCTCTCTCTCTCTCTCTCTCTCTCTCTCTCTCTCTCTCTCTCCCCTCTCCGCTCCTCTCTCTTCTCTCTCTCTCTCCCCTCTCCGCTCTTCCCTCCAGCTCCTCTCTCCTGTTATGTGGTTGAACAGGATAAAAACTTTCAATTGGTACGTTAGAAGAATGACATGTAAAATAAGCATGTTCACATGGTAATAGAGTATGTTGCCACTGACCACATGTACAACATTTACGGTCTAGTTCAACCACATAACATCTACTTGTTTCATGATCCCATATTTCAAATTTATTATTATTAAAATGCAATAATTGAAAATGTTGTGACTCCCGTCTAATACGTGCTATAGTGTTCATCATCCTTGGACAAAACTCTGTTTTCATCTTTTCAGCATTTGTTCGATGCTTGTCGTGAAGTGTTATTATTTTTGCTCTACTACCATCAAGCAATGTTGATATAGGTTTGTCACGCAAACTTTTAATCCAATTGTTAAAACATTCAGCAATGTTCGAAGTGTTAATATATAATCGTGGGCACGGTGCATAAGATGTTATCCAGTGAGAAAAATTACGATTTTTATCGCTTGATCCTACAATCCAATCGAAAATATTTACATCTGTAGATTTTATTTTTTTCAACCAACCATTGGCATCAACCTCATTATAAGATCGTGCAAGTTTGTTTAACCATTGTAGATATGTCGGTGTACGAGGACACATATTTTTTAAATTTTGTTTAAAATGTTGAATACAAAAAAAGTGGGAAGTGTTTGGTAAAACTGTTCGCATTTCACGAATTAATCTTTTCTGTTTATCAGATATAAATGAAATAATATCCCAACGTTCAAAATAAGTTTCGAAAGACATTTTCAAACAGTTTAAAAATCATGTCCACGACTCAGTATTTTCATTCTCAACAACACAATAAGCGATAGGATATAGTTGATAGTTTGGATCGTGGGCACAAGCAACAAATAAATTATCTTAGAATCTAGATGTAAGAAAAGTAGCATCAATACTAATAACAGGTAAACAACCACTTAAGAAACCATCCATACAAGCCTTGAAACAAATAAATATTCTTTGAAAGATATTATTTTCTACAGTTTTTAAAAAATATTTGCTACCGGAATTTGTTTCCAAAATTGTAAAACAATATTTCTCAAGACTACCATACGCATCAACGTAACTGCCGTTAATATCAGATAATGCAAGTTCCCTAGCTCTCCAAGCTTTGGAATATGTAATATGTATCCGATGTTCTCTAAGTATATCGTGTAAAATGTGTGCCGGACTATACGAGTTGTTATCTCTAATTTTACCAATTATTTTATTTCTTACCCATGCGGTGGTGGCTAGTGGATGATGCCCTCCTGTAAATCCACCAAAACATGTATGTCTACCTTCAAATGTACGAATTTCAAACGTACTACCATCACCAATAGCTTTAGCGTATACTCTCCAACAACAGTTTGGAGAATCACAAGTATACATAATTCTTTGATGATTGTTATGTTTAGATGAACAACTAAATTTATATGTAATTGCTAGGTCGCTAATAAAATTACGAAATTTCTTAGGAGAATCAAAATGTCTGCCAACAAATAATTCGAGAATGCAACCATGTACATTAGCATCATTATCATCTAAATAGTAATCTAAATTTTCAACCAAATCATCAATGTTTTCATCGTCAACATCATTATTTTCTGTATCAGAGTTACTCTCAGTGTGATTTATACAACTAGGACCAACATTGAAATCTTGGTTATCATTAAAATGTTCACTAGTTGATATGATATTTGTGTCGATATTTACTTGTGATGGGATGATGTAAATTTTAATACAAGCTGACACTAAATTACTTTGAACAATAAAATTTTATGTTTCTTCACAATCTACTATTATCAATGCATCTTCCTAAAACCACCTTATTGTAAATTCATAACTTATGCAAAAACGATCAGAAATTGTACTACGCAAACTAGCTAAAGTAATATTTTTATAAGTGGTTATAAGATGTGTATTACCTCCATGGTAAGATAATCTATCTAGTATACCTCCATGGTAGCAAATTATTACTAAATTTTGATCCATAGTAAAAACTTCCGTCTAAATTAAGACTTACAGAAGTATATAAAAAAAATGGTAGCAGAATAGGGATAAAAATTTCTTCTGACTTCGATTTAAGATAAATAGGATAAGAGAGAGTGGATGACATATAACTCATAAGTTTGGCATATATATAGAAAGTAAATCTATCCGTTAAAATATAAACGTTAGCCCTACTACTCCTACTACTATCTACTTCCCCAGCATAATAACGTTACATATTTTAGCTATCTACTTTCCTAGCATAATAACGTTACCTATTTTAGCTATTGTCCTACTGCTACTGCTACTACTACTATCTACTTCATAGCATAATAACGTTACCTATTTTACACGTAGTTCTATCTATTTTACAAGGAAGGAGAGAGAAATGAGAGTGATAAAAGAGAGAGAGTAAATGTGTGAAGAGAGAGAGAGAGAGTGAAGATATTTTACTTTGCTGAGAGAAGAGAAAAAAAAATATATATATATATATATATATATATATATATATATTACTTTGACTAGGAGAGAGGAGGGGAGAGGAGAGGATAGGAGAGAGAGAGAGAGGAGATGGGAGGAGAGAGAGGGGAGCGGGCGGACAGGAGAGAGGAGAGGAGAGAGGAGATGGGAGGAGAGAGAGGAGAGAAAGATATTAAAATAAATTAAAAATATAAAACGTCCTTTGTAAGGACGTTTTACCTTTTCTTTTTTTTTAATGTCAAATTTTGACCGTTAACGGAGTTAACGGAAAAGTATAAAACGTCCTTACAAAGGACGTTTTAATGCTTTTGTTGTAAATTTGAAAACTTTTATGCTTTTCTTATAAATATAGTAAACTTTTGTGCTCTGACTGAAATTTTCGTTTAGAATGTTGTATTTTCAAATATTTTTAAATATCATGTGTTAGATCTATCTTTCTCAACCATACAAATTATTTTGAAATCTTCCAAAAAATTAGATAATTTAATCGATATTGTCAAGAAAAATGTTTAACAGTGAAGATCCTGATGAACTATTAAGGTCTCGTTTGGTTAGTGAAAAAAAAAATCAATTCTTTATTATTATTAAATTTTTAAAAAAATTCTATTACTATAAAAATAAAATTTTGTTTTTTGGAAAGGTTACAAAAAACAGGCTAAAAAAATTGTGAGAGAAAGTTAATCATTATTGACGGAAAGTGAATCATTGGGTGGATAAAGAGAACCATTTCTCTCCTTTTTTTTTTTCTTTTCCTTTGGAAATTAATTTTTTCCTCTTCATTTCTTCCATGCACTCAAACATAGAAAATGAATTAATTTTCTTTCCCAAGATCATGATTCAGTGAACCAAACGTGGTCTAATATAATTTAAATTTTTGATGTGGTATATACGTTTGTAGATTAGATTAACATTTGTAAATTTGTATTTTGTATTTATAAAGATTTATTATATTTATATATTTCCTTATTTTATTTATGTTTTTACTGTCAAATTTTGTTGTAAAATTTGAATTTTTTTTTTTTTTTTGGCAACATAGCCTTTTCTGAACTCCCATTAAGTAAGTCATAAACCAAATGTATTTTTCTTATTAGTGAGATAGGTTGTGTCTGGATGATAAGAAAAGAAAATGACAGAAAAAGAAAACATGATTCTAATTTTTTTAATATTTAAAATGGTTTAATTTTTGTCAATTTCTACCAAACGAAACACGAGTGTTAAGAAGAAGAAGAAGAAGAAGAATTATTGGAGTAGTCTTTTTTTTTTTTTATGTGGGCCGACATTTTACACGAATATTTTTTATACTTACTGCATTGCACATCTTGTGAGTCTCATGTCCTCAAATTCCTACCATTAATAAATGGAAGGAATAATACGTCCCCGTGACTCAATTTATTGATCTTCCGCCACCCAGTCCAAAATTATATCTCTTTTCAGTAACCACAAGGATCACTCCAGTTCGGTGGGACCGTCATATTGATGAATATAGCATCAAAATTTCATCAAATCTAATATGAGTGTTTTCTTACATCGAATGGAAGCCCAAACCCTTCTCTTATTAAGCCCATTTGATGATATGCTAATCAAATCATTCAAAAGGATTGGGCCTCGGCCAAGCCTCTAAAGAATGGTTGAGATCAATGTTTTAGAATGGAACTGGAGATCGGTCAGGGCTCATTGTTGGCTCAAATTGGTCCAACTAGTGGGTTAATCCGATTGAACTATTTATATAGATTTACAGTATTATATTGAATATATATTATATAGTACCCAATTACGCATATAGAAATTATAAGTTCTAAACGACTTTTCACTTCTCTCGTAGTAAGTTACTATTCATAACATTTGATAATTTTATTTAGCTTTTAAGTTTTGAACCAAAAGAAATTAATTGAAAAGGTCAAGGTGAAACTGGTTTAAAATTCGGCTAGTTCAGATTGTTCGATGGTTTGACCGATCGAATTGACTGAGTTAAACAAAACAGAAAAACAGTGGGTCGCAATATTAAGACCGGTTCAACCAGCCCGTCAAGTCCAGTCCGATTTCCAAAACATTGGATTTTTTTTTTTTTTTCCAACATAATATTCGGGGTCCGACGTAATGCTCGAGATTTTGTACATACTGTATTATATGTCTTTGAATTTATTGTCCTTCAACTTCTACTATTTTATAAATAAAAATAATAATATACTTTCGTGATTCGATTCATTAATTTTCTGCCACCAAACAATATGTTATTCACGTTCCAACGAATCTACTTACGGATTTTTTTAAATAAAGTAATATATTTAGATATAATTGCAATAAAGGGGAGGGATTTAGTATAATTGTAAGGAAAGGGATAACTCGCCAACTGAGTTGGCGAGTTGTTGGGCCCGCCAACTCAGTTGGCGGTGGGAGTTGGGACCGCCAACTCAGTTGGCGGGGATTAGGAGTTGTATATATATATATATATATATATATATATATATATTATTTCTTTCTAAATTAATTAAATTTTGTAAATGGATAATAACAAATTATCTATTATAATATTACAAAAAATTTACATTGATAATACCAAAACAAAAATATTTATTAAAAATTTTAAATCTAAAAATTTAAATAATACCAAAAAATATCAAATAAATAGTATTATGGGATATTTTAGCAAATGCCCCTACAAAAAATGTCATAAAAAATTCGGTTAAAAGAGTGCGAACATATCTTAAAATTTTATCTATATATATTTGTATAGATAAAATTTCACTTCTATAAATTTATATAGATATATATACAATTATCTAAATATATTTAGAATTTCATAAATTATCCAGATATATATATATACAAAGTTAGCTCAGATTCAACCGTGAAATCCAGATATTTAATCCCACATCAAATATTTAGTCCCGAGTTGATTAGGAAATGGAAGTGGCTGTTCTATATTGGAGTGCTAAGATTTTATGTGTGCCTGTACAACTATTTTGACAAGTAGACCAGATGATGCCCACATCGACTCCAAAAGAAGATATTAGTGAAATTATCTAACAAAAAAATCTATATATATCTAGATAATTAGTGAAATTCTAAATATATATAGATAATTGTATATATATCTATATAAATCTATAAAAGTAAAATTTTATCTATACAAATATATATAGATAAAATTTTAAGATATGTCCACACTCTTTTAACCGGTTTTTTTATGACATTTTTTGTAGGGGCATTTGCTAAAATATCTCATAATACTATTTATTTGATATTTTTTGGTATTATTTAAATTTTTAGATTTAAAATTTTTAATAAATATTTTTGTTTTGGTATTATCAATGTAATTTTTTTTGTAATATTATAATAGATAATTTATTATTATCCATTTACAAAATTTAATTAATTTAAAAAGAAATAATATATATATATATATATATATATATATATATATATATATATATATATATATATCCAACTCCCAGCCCCGCAAACTGAGTTGGCGGTTCCAACTCCCACCGCTAACTGAGTTGGCGGGCCCCAACAACTCGCCAACTCAGTTGGCGAGTTATCCCTTTTCTTACAATTACACCAAATTCCTTCCCTTTATTGCAATTATATTTAAATATATTACTTTATTTAAAAAAATTCGATCTACTTACTTGGTGTGTACGGGCACATAATAATATATAGAGAGAGACTATATAGAAGGGCTTAAGTGGAAGGAAAAGCCAAGAGAAGCTTTAGTTTTCAGCTTTTATGAGGTTTTAAAGGACAAAAAAATTAGTTTTTATTATACTAAACATTACCAACTTTCAGATTTCATCACAACTGACTAGCACATAAATTTATTGATATTTTCGAACCTCGACCAAACCAGTCTATTATATTAAGTTACAATGTTGTCCTGCAATACACAAGTTTCACTAATTTGTTGAAGGATGTTGATCTATAAATTTGATTTTAGTAAAAAAAAAAAAAATTGGTTTTGGTAGAGTTCCTTGCATGCAGATGAAGGTGGTCTGAAGATATTTTGGGTGAACAAAAAATATTGGTAGGAAATAAATTTTATGATAACACTAATTTGTTGTGTACTTAATAAAAAAGATCTATTTATAAATTTTTTGAAAAAGTTTAGCCACTTATTAAATTATAGCTGTAAATTATTTTATAATTTTATTTAGATATTTGAATATTATCAAGAATATTTTACACACAATATATACTAGAACAGAGACTTGATCACAGAACGAAGGTTCAATAACAAAGAAAAGTCCAATAATCCGATGTACTCAAAATTAAGATTTCCAACAGTGACTACTGTGATTACACAGTTGATTTAGAGGATTGTAAAAAGGTTGTAAGTATTTGGTAAGTAAACTTAGCATTATTGATAACACGAGTCTTTCCGAACAAATAATAGAATATTAAAATTTAAAAGCATATGTAAATACGGAGGAATAGAATATGGTACAAAATTATTCGGACAGGTGATCCGATCCGTTCTGTGAGTGCCTCCTTTTTTTATGTCAATCCTTAAAATAGCGTAAAAATATGTACATGCATATATTTTTGGGCTAATTAGAGTTTAGATCCTGAATTTTATACCAGCTTAGAATTTGAACCATGATTTGTCCAATTGAAAATTTTAGATTCTGAATTTTTATTATTTGATTTATTTTTTCTTTTATACTCTCATTTCCATATAAATAATAAAATCTTCCTATGTAGAGTATGGAGGGTAAGTGGTAAAAAAGAAACAAAATAAAATAAGACTTAAATTCTAAACTAATATAAAATTAAC
The DNA here is from genome assembly GCA_036927795.1 of Iris macrosiphon. NCBI lineage: Eukaryota > Viridiplantae > Streptophyta > Magnoliopsida > Asparagales > Iridaceae > Iris > Iris macrosiphon. The sequence continues at coordinate 4,739,316 of JAYESA010000015.1, forward strand.
TCTAAGCTAGTATAAAATCACTCTAATTAGAACTATATTTTTATACACTATAATGGAGTAAAACTTTGAAACAAATGATTGTATCAAAGTTATAATAAGTGGGTCCCACTTATACACGTTTTAGGAAGTGGGAGGGGTCCACTTGTTATACATCCATCTGTATCAAAGTTTTCCTTCTATGTAAACGGTTGAGAAGAAAAAACAGAAAATTTACTATAACGGTAATAAATTTTTTATATTAATTAAGTATAACGTTATAGGTTTAAAAAATTTAAAAATTTGATACATATTGCCAATTGGATTGACAAAAATTAGGAGCGCTAGATTTTCGTTAATTCAGTTAGCGAAAATACAAAAAAAAAAAATCGACGTGGAATGCGACGTGGCGGGAATGGGTAGATTTTTGCCAACCGAGTTGGCAAAAATTTGGGCAACCAAATTTTCGTCAACTCAGTCGGCGAAAATGTGATGGTTTTTTTTTTTTTTTTTTTAGGGTTTGATTTGGTTTGAATTTTTTTGTTGGTTTGATTTGTGTTGTTTTTTTGTGTGTTTTTTTGTTGATTTTTTTTCTGGGTATGTTCATATTGTACGTTAATATTGTAACATTTATATTTGTACGACGACTCTTTTTAAAAAAAAAAGTTGTTGTAGCAATATTTTTTTTAAATAAATTAAAAAAATAAAATTTATTAAAATAAAATATGCTATCATTGAGCAACAAAAAATAAATAAATAACTGCCATAAGAATATTATGTCTGCCGTCAAGCAAACTTCAAGCGGTCTTGTTTTGAAATCGTTTTTCGTCAAACAATAGGTCGATTTGTATGTTTTCGACGAGAGTAACATAATTCGTGTAGGAAAAAAATTCATCCGAAGCAAGATGCACATGTTATAGACAAAAAATTAAAATTTAAAATTTTAAAGTATCATAACTTTTGACTGAGAGATCGAAACAAGGTCCAGTTTGTGCCAAAGTGACCGTATCGAAAAATACTACGGGATAAACTGGTTCACCGTTTGACGGACTTCAAAAAATTTTAGAATCGCAAAAAAACGATGCTTCGACCTCCAAATTTTACTTTCGATAATTTTATTTCTGATTTTTTTTATTATCTATACTAATTTGTTATTATCTATACTAATATGAATTATAATTAGTTTGTTATTTGTTTTAGTTATCTATACTCATTTTTGGAGGTCGAAAATAAAAAAAAGCAAATAGTATTGTAAAAAAAATTTTAAAAATAACAAAAAAGACCAAAAAAAATCGCCATGAGAGATGACGAAAGTTTTCGTAATTTCAAATATTTGAAAAATTATTTCGTTTTTGTTAATTTGCTTAAAAAATTTAATTTTCTGTATAACAATTTTTTTGAAAAATAAACCAACAAAAAATAACAAAAAAAATCCAACACAAATCAAACCAACACAAGAAACCAAACCAAATCAAACCCTAAACATAAAATCAAAAAACAAACAAAAAAAACCAACCCATCACATTTTCGTCAACTCAGTTGGCAAAAATCCACCCATTTTCGTCCAAAATTTGGCACGTCGGATTTCACGTTGGTTTTTGTCGGATTTTCGCCAACTTGGTTAGTGACTCATAATTTTTACGAATCCAGTTGACAATATATATCAAAATTAATTAATATAAAATTATTATTGGTACAGTAATTCAACAATTTTTGTTGAAGAGAAAAATTGCACTGCACCAGATACAGATACATAGAATAATTTCTCCTATTATAGGAAGCATCGGACAGTCACGTGGTTACACATTAGACCACATGCACCACCGGTCCTCCTGAGATTTTGTAGAGCTTGTACCTAATATGAGAGGGGAGGTCAAGGCCTCGTTTGGTTTAAAAAAAAAAAAAAAAAAAAAAAAGGAAATGAAATCATTTTTGTAGTCTTTTTTCAATAAAAAATTATAATTTTTATGAATTTTTTTTTCGGTGTTTGAAGATGCCAAAAAAAATTAAAGGAAAAATGATTACTTAAATGTAAAAAGTGAGTCTTGGGTGGATGGAAGAAACAATTTTTTTTCTATTGGTAATCATTTTTTTCTCACACATTCATTTGGTATCTAAACATAGGAAATGAATGACATTATTTTCCTACTGCATGATTTCGTGAGCCAAACAAGACCTAATGGTAGTCATTCTGGCTGGAGACAAACAACTGATGAAGCAATGAATTTTTTTACTTATTATGTTGCTCGATATATATTTTTTGTAATGAATAATATTTTATATTTGATGAATTATATTATGATTATACAAGTAGTACACTAAATTTTTGTTTTACTAAATTTTCTAGATCTACTTCTAGACATAATTTGTTACAATTTTTGAAAAAGTTATTTTTGAAAGAAAGTTATAAAAACATTAGTAAATGTTTTTCACTTCTGATATAAGAACTAGTACAAAATTATTCTTTTGTTTGTATCACTGCTTATTATTTAGATACGAAATGAGTTTTACAAAATTAAATCCTTTGTCTAAGACCGTTGAAAATTTCGTATATTGGATATGCAATCTGTAGAGCCGCTATTAAAAGTTTTATGTAAATATGATATTCATAATAAATAAATTTAATTTTTTTATAATACTAGAAATAAAACTTCTTGTATCAATATTTAAAAAATATTATTTTGTTTTTTTTATATAAAATATGCTAGACATATTGTTATTTTAATTGTAGAATAATGTCTTCAAATTTTTCAAGGGAATTTAGGAAATTTTAGAATATGTCTAATTAGTTTAAACACTTCACCAAGTTGACAACAACAGTTTAAAACGCTATTTGCACAATATAGTTTGACATTTAGAAGATTTGTTGTATGTACTACATAGATAAAATTTTACCTTTTTTTATGTTGAAATCACGCATTAAGTATAGAAATATTATTACACGATATATTAATATAAATTCGAGTTTATTATCCAACTTATTCTTTAGATTTAATAAAAATTATTAGTATTTCTCATTTATTTGCAAAATATAGAAATGTTCATTTCATTATTATGTCGTTTTCAAAATGGAAATAAAATTTCAAAAAAATGGCTTGATTACATCTTTTATATTGTTTGGCTGCAATTTTATATCCTAAAATCAAATTACATGGTGTATTTATATTGTTAGATAATTTTTATGACAATATGACCGTTTAGTTAAGTAGTTTACAGTTTGAAATTAAATAATGTTTAGATACTTTAATTAGTTTATCTGAAGAATTCTTTTTTAACAAACTGACCCAGTACAACCACTAAAGATAGTAATAGTAGCTCTGGTTTAATTTTTAAGTTATCGCATGCTAATATTATACTACAAAAAAATAATATTTTTTTCAAACTCAAGAAATTCTTATATTTAAACTTCTATGATTAATACGACGCCGATTCTGGATCACAAATTTTAAATTTTTGAATTGTATAAAAGACACAGAACATACTTATCCTATACTTTATTCTTTGTCATGTTATCTTCTAATGTTCCAAGTGTCAACTTTAGCATCAATTTTTATTTTATCGAAGGTTCAAGAATGCTAAGTAAAAACATAAGCATGATGCTACCTAAGTGTGTGCATTATTCGATTTTGGGCTGAAAATTGATCCATGCCGAACCTAATAAGAGATCCGGTTCGGCTTCAAAAACATTTTTGTTCGATTTTGGTTTGAAATATAAAATTTCTTATTGGCTTTCGGTTTGAGTTTAGATTTCGGTCCAAAAACAAATAAGACTTGTGAAGTTATGTAAATAGCTCAGTTATATGCATATTTTGTGATTAAAAATGTGTATTATTTAAAAATAATAATTATATGTTTGTGTTTTGAAGTCCAACTTTAATAATTTAACAATTAGTCCAACTTTGGACAAAATTTTGAAGTACAACAAATGTGTGTACAAAAAATATAATTTTTTTATATAATTAGCCACGATTACAACTTTGGTATGATCCATTAAATAATATAAATATTACAACCGAAAAAATTGAATAAGTCGAATCGATTATTCGGTTCGGTTTTGGGTTTGACTAATTTCGAGTTTTAATTTTTTTAGTTTATTCGATTTTTACTATTTCGTTTCAGTTGGAACCGAATAAACCGAACGCTCACCCTAATGCTACAAGATATTTTGAAGTCTGAGTTTGCGTACAAGATTGGATTTGTACGAAAAAAATATACTTAGCACTTAAGATATGATGAAGGTGCCAACATTGATGAACTAGACTTTTAATCTGTTACTATAGACGATCTTATTGGAGCTGAAAAATGAAGCGGCAACAAAGATTCAAAAAAAAAAAAAAAAAAAAAAAAAAAAAAAAAAAAAAAACTAGACATAAAAATGGAATATTTGAAGATCAAATTGAAGATAAAATGTGTACTTCCACTTTTTAACATAAAAAAAAAAAAGAAATATCATACTAAATTTTAAAATAAATGAATGTAATAAATTTTCTTTATTTATTTTTTATATGCCCAAAGTTTTCTTTGTTTTTAAATCCAAAATTTTGGCCCTTAAGCTAAAGCTAAAAGCTAAAAAAAAAAGTGTCAACCTGTAGCCTATCTGGGTCTAGCATGGTCAAGTCTGGCCCAAACAAAATTTAATTTTGGCTGGACTAGATATGGGTTCATGATCTTTCGGTCCGATCCGATCAGATCCAACCCGATCCGATCCAACCCGATCAAATCCAACCCGATCCGATCGGACTCCTTGCCGGACTTGTTCCGTTAAGTCCAGTCAAAATTGGACCCGGACCGGTCCGCCTTGACCCATACACATGCTTGTGTTCTTCTTGATATGCATGTGGGATCCTCGTTGGAAACAAAATAGTGTCCGTTTCGAAGACATGTTGGCATTAATTCCGAATCGAATCTGTCTGGTCCAAACTGTACTGGGCTCGGTTTCAGGTTATTGGTCGTGAAGTCTTTTTTTTCCTCCTTTCCTTTCCTTTCCTTTTAAGATGTCGGACAATGCATATGAAATTTTACAAACGTTCCATTGCATGTCATTTGGGCCCACTGTTACCATATTTTTTCTACGATTTGATCTCGAGACCTCCGTCAAGATTATATATATATTTTTTTTTCATAGACCACAAGAGTCCGTTGAGTTCGGCTTGTTCGTATTGTCGTTCGGTCCAACAAGGATTAAATGCACACATTAAAAAATCAATGCCTACATATAGATGGCCTCTCGTATAGGAAAATTCCAACCTATTTTATTGCTATCGATATTTTCATGATTCCTCTCCTCCTCTTTCTCACATGGAGGAACTGTTTGTAGTGTGGATACCCAAGAAACTTTTCTACTAGAACACAAAAAATATATTCTTTGGGAAAGTCCAACCCAATTCAAGTACACTTTGAAGGCAAACAACCGAAATTACATCTACAACATTATGCTTTACTGAAATTATTGTAAAAAGAACAAATTTTGTTAAAATTATGGTAAGATTAAGAAAACGTCATTCAGAAAGGCTTCTAACGTTTTTATTGATTTGTTAAAAAAAAATTCTTTTAAAGAGTATTTTCTTTTTAAAGAATGAACTTGTTATGCACTAATTATTCTGCCCTCCATTTAGTTATATGTAAACAAAACGTCATTACGAAGGACTTCCCATACAACATATCATGGATAAAGTGCAAAAAAAAATTCTTAGATTTGTCTCGTTAGCAAAATAAGACACACTAGACAAATGTAGCAATTAAACCCTCCCGTCATAGTTGAATTGCTTAAAATACCCCTCCCATGTATTAGCCAAGTAGCCGTTATTTGCACTTTAAAAAAAAAAAAAAAAATCCAAAATATCTCCGTTACAAGTGAAAGTTTGTGGTTGTTACCTTTTCCATTATATATAAATTAATATAGATAATAATAAAGCAATATATACAAATTAAATATATTAATGTATACACATAAATGAAATATATTATTATAGAGACGGTTTAGTTTATATTAATTTATATACAAATAAATATATTAGTATACAAATAATTATAGGGTATTACCATATAAATATTTAAAATAAAATAAAATAAAACAGGATAAAATTAAAAATAGAAAAGATAAAAAACCAAAAAAGTTCTTAAAAAAATGGAAACATGAAAAAAAATTCAAAAACACAAGTTTTGTTATTGTTCGAAAAAAAAAATATACCCACCTATTTTTAAGGGATACAATTTTCATGATTTATGTGTAAATTATTTATCCAAGTATTTACTATTTTTGGAAATAAATTTTTATAACATAAACCAAACATGGAAATATGTATTCCACACAAAATTTATCTTAAAATAAAAATAAAAATTGTGTACCAAACGCTAAAAGTTGTTAATTTGATAATCGATGTTAATAAAAGAACAATTAGAAAAGGTAATGTTTTTTTGGGAAAATTTTAAAAGCATTTTAGCATTAGGATTTAGATGAGTATAATCGTCATCTCATATCTACTTTTCTTTTACGTCATTTAATGGTAGAAACCAAATTGGGTGTGACCTCGAAGTTATATTAATTTGTATATGAACCGAGGGTTTCCAAGTTGCATTAAAAAAATTAGTGCTATTTTATGAACCGAGGGTAGGACTCTCTCCTCCCCCATAACATATTAGTATAGATAATAAGAGGCTTTTTTAATTTTTTGAACGGTTAATTTTTGAACAATTTCTAAGCCAATTTTAATTGGCTAAATTAGTTCTTTTTTAAGATTTTTTTATTTTATTTTATTTTTAGAATTCATGTTTAGACCCTGAAATTTATACTAGTTTAGAGTTTTAGAATTCATGATCTAAACATTAATTAGCCTATTTTTTTTAGATATTTAATATATTTAAGGATTTTAATTTTATTTTTACTTACGTGAGAAGGTACATACGTCGTTTGGTTTTTTTTATACTATTAGTATTAACTAATTATGATTAAAATTAAATAAACATTAAAATTAATATTAATATTAACAAATTTATATTAACTTTAAAAATTAACATTAACATTAGTATTAATATTAATATTAATAGTAAAATTAAAATTAAGATAAATTAACATTATAAAATTAAAATTAAAATAAACTAAATTAAATTAACATTAACATTAACATTAGTATTAATATTAATATTAATATTAATAGTAAAATTAAAATAAATTAACATTAACAAATTAAAATTAAAATTAAATTAACATTAGTATTAATATTGAAATTAAGATATATATATATATATATATATATATAGTGAGAGAGAGAGAGAGAGAGAGAGAGAGAGAGAGAGACAGAAATTTGTTTTTTAAAAGAGATTTATTTTTTTCCGTAGGAGATATTTTATTTAGTTTAATCATTTCGTAAGTAGTTTGAAAGATAAATTAATATTAATATTTAAATTTTAAAAAGAAATAATTTTTTTTTTTTTTTTTAATATATAGTTATTTCTAAGGATATATTATTTTGTAGATTTGTTTAAATAAATAAATCTATCTTTCTTTTGAAAAAATAAATAGATATGTCTTATTTTTTAAGATAAAGATATGTTTATTTTTTTAAATGAGAGATTTAATTTTTAAAAGAGAAATAAATTTAGTGGACAAACATAAATATATTTTATAATCCCGTATGTTTGTCCCATAAGTTATTGCGGAGAAGCTCTTTAAGAAAACTAAAAATATATATTGTAAACCTCTTTTTTCAAATTTTTTTAATTTCAATAACCTTTAGAACTGTTAAATTCAAGTAGATTGATAATCTAAGGAACATGTAATTATGGTAAGTAAATATAAATAAATAAAGAAATCGATACTAGATTTCTTATTTTTTTTGTTAATGATAAATGTATAGTTACAAAAAGATTTAATTAATAAGATAATGATAAGTACAAAGATATGTAAATTTGGAACGTTTGGAAATTATTTTCTTCTTCTTATTTTCTTTCTATTAGAGTAAACGAGGGATACAATGGTTAACGCAACACAACACAAAAATACAACTTTTTGACGTCCGTTAACTGAAATTTTCTTTTAGGATGTCACATGAACCTAATTGAAACGTTAAGTGATTTTTAAAACGTAGAGTCTTAATTTGCAAAAACATAAATCTAAGAAGAGATTTTTTGCACTTTATCCAATATATCATGTTATTAATTCACAAGTTAACTATAAATTTTCATATATCATTATGTTACAGCACACGTGCGCACACATTGACCATAGCACGGCAGCTTGGGGATTATAATTTTTATTGATAACTCTGACATACTGAAAATAGGAATATAATAAAAAATAATTTAAGACAAAGACTGAAAATTCAGAATTCAGATATTTTAATTGAACATGTTAGAACTTAAATTCTAAATTGATATAAAGTCTACGGATTTAAACAGTAATTAGCACTTTATTATTCTAAAATCTAAAATCGTTCTTTGTTTTGTTCCTGGGACTTGGATAAATTTGTGGGGAAAGCAATTTTTTTGTTTTTAATTTTTTTGTTTTTTTGTTTTTTTTTTTTTGCAAATGGACGAAAGTATGTCGGAAACATAAAGTAAAAGGGCGACGATTGTGAACTTCTTTCTTAAAAAAAGGAGCAATATGGATGGTGCTTTCTATGACAAAATATTGTTACGTTAAAGACAAAGGAGGAACTAGAGCTCAAGAATGACCAACCATGAGAGCATTCAAAGTAGAGAGATTTTAAGTGCTATGTTATAATTTTAGTCAAAATTTGTAGTATTTGAATGCTGCAATGGATACTTGTCTATACTTAAAAATATCTAAAAAGTTAATAGACACTTCAGATTCGGAACGTATCCTAACTCCTGTATAATAATGTTTGGACCCACCAAAAATAATCGTTCTTTTCTACTAGGGAACACAAAATAAGAAGAAAAAATAAAGAGGTAAATTTTACCAAACATGAAAGCAAAATAAAGAGGATGAAGAGGATAAAAATGGAGGGAAAAGAGTAACTTAATTTAGAATATTTATTTGAATTGTATCATTGTGTAACAATATTAAAGATTTCGAAAATAACAATTTAAATAATTTTTAATAATTTAAAGTATGTATTTGGAGTATTTCCACTGTAGATGTTCTAAACGAGCCAACCATGAACAAGCTTATAGAACCGACTCTAGCAACAACAACAACAAAGAAAAAATTCCTATGTGACCTTGAAAATTGGGATGTCAGGTAATTTGTTTTGTAACCTTTGTAAATTTTAAGGAACAATTATAAAATTTAGGAGATTTTGTAAATTTTGGAAGTCCTTATAAAATTTTAAAAAAATTGTAAAATTTTGGAGTTTTTAGGTCTTTCCAGACTTGGGACCAATTGTGTAAAGCTTGCAAAAGCTCTGCTTGGAGCCCTAAGTAAAATTCTCAAGTCATTGTCTTGGATCCTATTGTTAACCAATACTACGTACCATGTATAATTGCAACATTTATTCATCTGAAGGGACATCTTCTACTTAGGACTTTAATAAACCTAACCACCGTTGTACTAACACACGGTACAAAATAGTGTCACTTACTGTGGCTGGACCTGAAACAAGGGCTGTTTGGATCGCAGCTTTGGAATACAAAAGTTGTTGGATTGTATCTCGTTTTCGGTTGATATCTAAAAAAGAGACAATAATAGAGTAGATAATTTAGTCTCACATAGAATGTAGAAAGTGAGATCATTAGATGTAGATAATTGTGATTGGTTTAGGCATTACATGCGAATTTTCTTTTAAGGTATATGTGTTATGTCCAATATCACAACTCATGGACCAACTCTAGTTCGGATCGCACCACGTTTCCAATAACAAAGTGGTATCGGAACCCAAGATTACGGAGTTGATTTGAGTGGCTCTTGTAGTGCCCCGCTCCGCATTGACACTATGTACAAGAGATATCGCTTTGCTCGCTCGAGCGGAAGCCTTCTCGAAGAGTTCTCCGATCGAAACACAAGAAGATTGATTTATGTGAGTGGGCAGAACTTCATTCTCTGATTCTTGCACGCATTAATAATGAATATAAGTTTTTTTGCAATGCATGTTTGCTTAATAAGATAATGTTCACATTGATAATGGTAGAACGAGAACCTGCCTGCCTAATAAGAGAACTTATATGCTTGCCTAAAAAGAGATGGAACCATTGCCATGCCAAGTATAGAAATGAATGTTGCATGCTAGTTACACTTACACCGCTATCGAACGAACCTTGCCATGCTAAGGAAAGAGTAGAACTGCATGCTTAACTAGAAAAGAAAGAGGACCCATGCCATGCTCGCTTAAATTAATGATCGTTCATATGTTTGCTTGTCGTCGTTTGTATAATTGCTTGTCTTGGATGAAAAAGCTAGATTGAATGTATGCGTGTATTGTTACAAAGAGTTATTGGCTTGTCTTGTTAGGGAAGAGACTAATAGCCCGTCCTGATGTTCCGGTCCTATGGGATCTAGGGGGGGTGCGGCTATTAGATAAGAGATAGATGGATTGAAATCTCGTATTATCACGTTATGTTATGCTTGTTATCGACTAGATGGGAGACTAATAGTGCGCCCTGAGCTCGGGGTGTGGCAATTAGACTGGTGGATGGAGGTAAATGACTAGTTTGGAGACTAATAGTGCGCCCTGAGCTCAGGGTGTAGCTATTAGAATGGTGATGGAGGCTAATTATGGGGTGAGACTAATAAGTTAGCTTGTTCATGGAGATAGCTTGTTCCCTGAGGGTATGACTATTAGATGGGAGGCGGTACTTCTGTTGGGAAGAGTTTGAGTTAGATAAGTTAGCTTGTTCATGGAGATAGTTACATTTTAGGTAGTTAGGGAGCATGCTGAGCTAGCCTTATTGCATACCTAACTGTTTGATGCAGAGACAGACAGGAAAGAGAACCTTATATATATATATATATGTAAATTGTTGCTAACTTGTATGTCTGCTACAGGGATAACCGTTCGGTGAGGCATAAGATCCACATAATAAGTGATATATTATTTTGCTTATTGTCTTGCATCGCACATAGACTTGCATGCTTGCTTGAATATGTTGATCGCCTTGTAGTATAAAGAATGATAGTCCACTAGATGATACTTTGTCCCTAGAGTCTTTGAGTATAACTTACGAGACACGTTGTGCACACCCTTATTGGTACATCGTGCTTGAACTACTTGCCTTGTATGCTTGGTTGTATTGTACTGAAATCTGATTTCAAAGATGTTTCCAAAAGAATTAATATGACTCCGTTTTCGTACTGCATGTAACGAACCTAGGTAAAACTAGAAAGATCACTAGTAATGCAATATTTTATAACATAATTACTTAGTGTTGGTTTTAGTGAATGTTGCTTCTGTTCGTTGATTTTATACTCATCAGTACTTTCTCCAAAGTGCTGACCCACCAACAGTTTGCTTGTTCGCAGGTACTGGATCGTCCGAGGAAGCGATAGCCGTGCCTCATCTCCAGGACCAGAAAATCTGGTGTCGATGCCTTGAGTCGTATCGAGATATTTTGAGCTGCTTTTGTATAGAGGGACATAATGTATGGAACGATGCCATTGTATTCAGAGAACCTCGTGTCTTGACCTTTGTCCCGTTTACTCAGATATATTATTGTTTGTAACACTGCTCCTCCGCTGCAAACTCGATCGGTTCGATGATAACCAAGACGACTTATGTTATTGCCTTTGTGCGAGGGCATATCCAGACTCGCACGGCATCATGTCCCGAGGGGAACGACCGTCCCGCTGGAGCGTTGACGTGGTGATTCGCGTCCGGCGGGGGCGATCGGGACCGCGGAAGTTCGGGGCGTGACAACTCTAATATGTTCGAAATATATTGTGCTGAACGTCGATGCGTATAATCAGATTATACATGTTCTTTTCTTCAGGTGAAGTAGTTGCATCTTCTTTAAGGTAGTTTGAAGGCAAAACAGACGTAAGGTTGAAGGCAACTACAAGGATTGGCTTCAGAGGTGGACGTTGTGGTTGTCACACAATGATGGTGTGGATGAATGTGTCGGTTTGGTTCTGTGGTCAAATGGATCGATGTGACAATATATTGAATCTTCTGGGTGCTCGGCTGATGGTAACGGACAAGTTGATCGACTAGTGGGAACGAGCAAAGTTAACCGGAGTGTGCTTGGTTGCTCGTCAGCAAAAATGAGCTAATGTGGAGTTTGTTAGATTTTATCTTGTTTTCGTTTGAGTCCTAAAAAAAGGGATAACAATGAAGTTGATAATTTAGTACCACATCGAGTAGAAAGTGGGATAATTGGGATCATAGGGCTAGAGATAAATGTGATTGATTTAGGCCTTACATGAGAATTTTATTTTAAGACATATGAGTTCAGTCCAATATCAAATCTCATTGGCCAACTCAAGTTCAAGAGTGGCAAAAATTCAAATTTTGGATCACTTCAGATGTTTGGTTGAAAAAATTGCACACAAAATTTACTGTGATTTGATTTGAACAATAAAATTGTTTGCCACAAAAACGAAGTTTGCATGTTTGGTTGGAGATCATTTCCTCTATATTTTAATAAAAAAAACAAATTTACTATTTATATTATTAAAAAATATACTTTTTTTACTCACTCCAACAATAAACCAGACCTCCAACTTTAGAATTTTTCACATTCTTTTTTAAAATACTTGAACTAATTTTTTTCTATTTGACTCCATTTTAGTGTAAATTATTATTTTCTACTCCGGTTTACTTTGCCAAATCAAACAGCCAGATCCTCTCTTCTCAAACACAGAGAGAGAAAACATGCTGTTGTAGTTAGTACTTTACAAGCTTTATAGGAAGTGATGAAGAACTGGGTGTTATATATATCAAAGAGTACAAAGAAGAGAGAGAGAGAGAGAGAGAGAGAGAGAAAAAGAGAGGGAGGGGGAGGAGACGAACACAAGAGTCCAAATGAGAAAATCCAAGAAATAAAACAAGGTCTGGCCTTCGTAAACTTTAGGAGATTTTTGGGTTTGGGAGGACAAAACCGGCTTTTTCACAGCAAGAAGCCACTGCATGCTCCTCCCTCCTCAAGAGTCAGTGGCTTGGCTTTTCCGACGGACTTTAATTCTCCGGGACCGCAGAAAATAGCGTTTGCATATATATGTACAAAACTTGGTTTATTAGTGAACCATAAGTGCATTGCACGAATTTTTGTGCCTAGAGATTCCATAATATTTACGTACTCTAGTGAGTGAATGATACAACTCATACACATTGATGATCATGATGATGATATTATTCACCATGGCTTGTCCAATCATGACTTGTGTCAGCAAAATATTGTTGAAAATAATTGGTGCGTTTCATTTGAAGTTCAGCAGCACTATACAGACCGTTCCTCAGTGCCAAAAAAAAGAAAAAGAAAAATTCGCGGCCATGTAACGCACATGGATTGACCGAATTTTTTTAACTTACTTAAACAAGAAAAGACATACCATTATTTTTTGTTTTACCAACCACGAACTGTAATGTAACAGTTTTAATTTTTTTATCTGTTATTTTTTCGAACTGTCTACATATTTGATGACCGATGAGATGGATGTGTGACAAATAACTCTGACTATTTGATCATCAATTGTGGTTTATAACCTTACAAATTTAGTACATTATTGTACCAAAATTTCTATTTTCTATTTTTTTTTCTTTTAGAAAAGATGAATCAAAGTGGATCCCAGTCGAGATTTATTAAATTGTACACAATAACTTCAACAATAACCTTATCTTTTGTTATAGTTTCTTAGATTTATAATGTAAAATAATCAAGGTGAATCAATCTACTCCTTTTACTAAATTCTATTTGTTGTCAACAAATGAATATGCAAACTATAATATAAAATTTTTATTTTCTTAGTTTTAAATTATCAACTTGATATTCTGGAAAAAAAAATTCTCCAAAAAATTCTTTTTCCTCTCTTGATCTCCAGTCCCCACCCTCTGCCCCCTCCCGTGCGTCCCCCTCCTCCGCGGCCCTCCGGACTGTTCCTTCCCTGCGCGCTATCGATCCTCCGCCGTCCCCACCGACTGTCCCCTCCCGTCGCACACATGTAGCTGACGCCATTGCACACAGAGAGAGAGAGAGAGAGAGAGAGAGAGTGAGTGGAGGAGATCGATGGAGAGTATTATTTTAGTAGTTTTAAAATTAAATAAAATAATAGCTATACTTATTAACTGGTTTGTCTATAATAAATATTTTTTTATTAAAGAATAAATATTTCACTTGCTGAGAGTCAGGTCAGTCTGGATGTGTTGGGATCGACTCGAGCCGAGTTCGGTCCAGACAGAGTTCGGTCCGAACTCAGGTGTTTTGAGTCGAAACCTTTTGGTAGGTTCCAAACCGGACTCGGTCCGAGTTCGATTCGGTTGGGGCTGAACGAGTTGTGGGTCTAATCTGTATTGTTGGATGCTGGTTGATGACCAGATCTGATGGTGGGTTATTTCAAAAATTTTCTAAAATCCAAAAATATGTTTCTCAACCTATTTATATACATTGAGGACGGAGGCACAAAGAATAGCACAAGGTGGGAGATACAAGGTGTTTGTCCATAGAAAATTTAAAAGAAAGTTCGTATTTTGCTCTTAGGACTCTTTGTTCAAGACAATGGGAAGAAGAGATCTGTTCGTAGAGTCGTCGTCTTCGATCAGGAAAATCGCTACGGGGTTGGGAGAGTGATTTTAGTTGCAATATCTAATTTTTTTTCTTGAGTTCGATGAGAGGGTTGAACCTTTGGACGAAGGGTCCAACATAGTTTTATCAATCTTATATCTTTGTCGGAAGTTTTAAAGGTTAAAATTTGTCCAGGTGACTTAGTCACTGAAAATACGTTGTGCTTGACATTCGTGGTAGATTGGTTCGTTATCTTCAAGGGGTTGGCTTCGCTTCCGAGTTCGTGTCAATGGCCTAATTTCGTTCGTATTCTCAACCTAACTTTATTATACTTTTACATCCTTGTTGATTATCAATTTTCGTTTATTTTTCACTGCTGAATTGACAAGAAAATGCCAAAAATGTGTCACGCCCCAGTCCCTAAATATCGAGGGACTAGCCACGTGAAAATGGCCAGCACACACCGATGGCAAACCCAATTTAATGGACCCATCAGGGTGTACTTAAGCTATAAATTAACAGTAAGGGGCTATGGTACTAATCTCATCCACAGAAATGAATACATTATTATCAGCAAAAATGAAATATAATCATAATCAAGTCTCAATAAAGTAAATCGGGGAACAACCCGATAATAAGTCTGATATAATTTAAACGAGAAATAAAAGAGTCTAATAACAGCCAATACTGAGTATAGAATAAGCAGATACTCAGGAGAAATTCTCAGCGATCACCTCGTCCTCGGGTTCTGGTACTGCTCCAAAGACTGCTCCTGTCCCGTACATCTCAGGGTAGATATCTTCTGCTATACTTGGGGACATAATCCGGATCCAGGTTCTCAGGGGACATAGCAAGGTACAAGAAAATCTCATGCCAAAAATAAATACAGTGCAATAATAAATGAATCAATAGGATAAACTATATAACCAGCTAAGTGATATGCAATATGAGAGCATGAATCATACTCAGGCTGAGACTACTATAGGCTCGGTGTCGGGGAAACCCATAGCAGTATTCTCTCGAAGGGCCAGTAATGTGCCAAAGCTCTGTGTCAGATTCTAAGGCACCTCCAGTAATGTAATATATATATAATCAGCCTTTTGTATGGTAAATCTCTCACCACCCAATGTAATCACACGTCTCATGTTCACGATGTCTCATGTCCATGTCAGCAAGATCATATCTAATGCAACAAGTCATAATGATTCCTAAGCACATGCAATATCTATGTCACGAATCATGTAACCTATACAGAATCACCATGAATATTTCAGAAAGATTCTGTCTCATGAATAGTGTCAGGTGTCCTGTGGTATGACGTACTTGATAATGCAAGCACGAGAATGTGTAGGGTCCCGATATCAATCTCTAGGTGACGTTACACAACTCCGCGTACGACGTTGACAACCGAATATTATTCGGACGTTAAGTAATGTCACACTGTCCTGGGTTGAACATATTTATCATATATTTAAATCAAGAAAATAACATGTAGCAAATACTATAAGATTGGCAAAGTACACTTGCTTGGGGTTCTGGCACCAACTGCTACTCTGGTATCAGTGGGATCTGCAGGTATTCCTCCGGTTGCTGAAATAAACGTTACCATCAGGTTCAGAAGATATCAAATAGCTAAAATTGCCTGTCCATAAGTCCAATTTGGACACAGGGGCAAAAGTGTCAGTTTCTGGTCAAAGCGGGGTCTACATGTGGCCCGCTTCGCACCGAAAAATGTGCCAGAGACAATATTCTCCAAATTCGTCAAACTTAGTGTCTACAAGTCCAGAACAACGATACAAACCCAACGGAATGTCCAGAACTGGATTCCGATGAGCCGATCATAAAATCGCCCGTCAAGTGGAGCCGTGGGGCCCACGATATGCGATTTTGTCAACGTTCTCAGAATCGAACCAAACTTGGGTCACAGGACCGGCGTATTGCTACGAGTCCGATGGCGCAAGTTTTGTTTCAAAACGACGAGCGTACACGAAGTTACAACGAGTTTCAGAACATGGCCGATACGGGATGTTGTCGACGGATACGCGTTGATTCCGGTGTGCACGCACATCCAAATCAACTTCTGTAAAATTTCACATGTCCGTATTAACGGCGCCCACCTTTCGGTGTAGTCCGCACAAGACCAAGTCATCCCGTTTAGCGGGGCGCACCCAGTTCCGAGAAAATCAGGGTATATAAATAACCAATATTTTGGTCATTTTCTCCCTCAAATAACATGCAATCTACAGCTCAATAAATTACACTAAAATAGGGTTTAAAAACTTGGTCATATGATCTAAATAATTGTTAAAGCCAATTTTAAAAGTATTTAATAGGTTGGTCGCAAAACAGTCGCGAACTGGAAAGTTTGGGACATATTCTGAATTTTCAGAAAAGGGTCGTTTTTCTTGATTTTGCGTCGCGGTTTGCGACCGACACAGGACGCGACACGCCGAACCAATGGCACGGGTATCGAAAGGGTCACGCAGGTTACGCGTAGCAAAAACAAAATAAAAAACGGATTAACGTACAAGAAATTACACACTCGGGAAGGCGGGTACCTCACTGAGGTTCTTGCACTGAGAGGGTCACGGCGAGACACGTCGGCTAGGGCTGATGGTCATCGGTGGCGGCTAGGGCACGGTGGAGGCGGCGCTGGAGTCGTCGGGTGCTCGGGCTCGCGGAGGCGGAGGTGGTGATGCTGTGGGCTGCGGGGCTGGTGACCAGAGGGGAGTGGAGGGAGACAACTGCTGCGGGGAGGCATCGCCGGAGATGGATGAAGTGGTGGTGGTGGAGAAGGGGGTGGCCGTGGGGGTTTTATAGGGGGAGCGGGGGAGGCGAAGCGTCGGCGGGGAGGTTGAACGACGGTGGCGGCGGTTAGGGAATGCGACGGGGCGGCGGCCGTTCAACGACGGAGAGAAGCCGGGGCGGCAGCGGGGGTTTCGTCGGTTGGAGGCGCCGTGGAGAGGGGAGGTGATGCGGCTGGGAGGTTGAACGACGGGGAGAGGAGGAGATGGCGGAGGCGGAGCGGCGGGTGAACGACCGCGGGGAAGCCGGAGGGCCACGACGGCGGAACGGCCGGAGGGGAATCGTCGGGGTCGAGGAAATCGGGTTAGGGATTTTGGGGTTAGCGGGTTATCAGGTTCGGGTCGGGTTGAGTTTCGGATCCGACCCGCTAGAGTTGGTCCGGTTTGGGTTGGTTCGGTTCACTAAACCGGATTTTATTTGGTTTAAATTGGTTTATTTAAAAAATATTGTTTTTAGGTCTTTAAAACTAGTTTCGGGTTCCAATAAATTCCAGAAAAATTATGCTATGTCTAATATTTTATTTTACACCCAAAAATATTATTTTCATAATATTTTAATACTTATTTTAATACTTTTAAAATATTTGATTCAGAAGAATATTTATTTTAATTCCTGAAAAATCACAAAAAATTTTAAAAATTTATTTTTAAATTCTTGAAAAATCTGGAGGTTTACAAAAGGTTATTGCCATATTGGTCCGTATAGATAATGTCGATATCTGATTGAAAACTATCAAACCATATAAATATGGATTTTGCTACAGTTACAACTAAATTCTTACAACTGACCATGTGGTTGGCTTTCAATGGAGGAGAGGGGAAGATATGGGGTCAGATGAAACCTATGGTGCAGGGCGTGAGAGAGGAGATGGGACCGGAATGGAACCCATGTGTCAGGGAGTGAGAGAGGAGTTATAAGAAGGTTGTGAGTGTTGGTTGTAAACTTAGCATTATTGTACAAATATTGATCTATATTGCAAACTGTGTCCATAAGCTATTGAATCAAAATCCAAGCCGAACCGACATGGTCAGTCATGTCATGTCTAGAAGATATTAAATTTGTGTGAGAGAGAAGAGAGAGAGAGAGAAAAAGAGAGTAGAGTGAGTGCGAGTGAGAATGAGAAGCACACACATGCAAAAACCAACAAAACTTCAATAACTTGCAAGCTTACAAAACTTCTTCAAAGTCCCCACCGACCGCCCGCCTTAAGCGGGCACCGTACCATACATCAGTGAGAAATTGAGACCACCAAAGGCAATGGCAGTCCCGTAATTAACACCAATTCAAGGGGCAGTTCCAATTCTTACATGTGTCCTTCTTTCTTAAGCTACTTGATTCTTATTCTTGCTCGCTGATCAAACACAAACACAATCACTCACTCAGACTCTCCTCTCTTCCTTCTTTTGATGCCGGCGATGTGAGTGACGTCATACTTCCGGCAATGAGGAAGAGAGCGCTACTGGTCATGATGCTCTTCGTCTCTGTCGGGTTTTGGGTGTGCTTCGACTGCAGAGCGATGGCAATTCGTATGTTTCTGCCGATCAGTGCAAGCAGAGAGCAACAGCAACAAGCAGTCTTCGACGTCGGCAGACGTCGGCCGTCTCCTCCCGAAGCCATCGGACGGTTCGAGGAGAGCAACCGGCGGGTCCCGAGCTGCCCCGACCCGCTCCACAACAGGTAGCAATTTGCCAACCACCGCCTGCTGCATACGGTTGGATTGTATTGTTTGACGGTTCAGATTAGATCAAAATATCGCAAAAAATTGAATCTAATTTCAACGGTCAAACAATACAATACGGCCGCTATTTTTAAAACATACAAAGATCTCCAGATCCGTTGTTATATGTATATTAAGTGAAGATTCTTTATTTGCACAATAGTTAAGATACAGAGTCTTGTCTTTGAGACTGGGTTAATCTGCAAACAATATTTGAATTTGTATTATTTATGTAGAATTCTGGTATTATTCATCTTTTGCAAGATGGATCAAGTTTGGACACGAGGAATGATGACGATCGTATGGTATGGTAACAACGCATGGGAAAAAAAAATCCATTCTTGTAATCATTGGCAGATATTTGTTACTATTGGCTTTGGCATGTTTGTACAGTGAAGTTGGCATAGGTGATTTTTGTTGGGAGGATTTGTAATTGTCAAGGAGATTAAGGTTGATTATCAAAACTATTCTTTATTTATTAAATTAATTTAAAATACATTTTATGACATCCTTTATAAATTAAGAATAATTTGATGATTTATTTTGAAAATCCTTTAACGTTGTACCAATTTTCTTGGCAATTACTTATCCTTTTTTAATACCAAAATGTTCTATATATCCTAAAAGTTCTTTGTTAACTGTAATTGTTAAGTTTTAGTTTTATCTATCTTTCCTGCATGCATGCGTTGGAGAATTTATCCATTTTTGTGGGTTTAAAATCAGTTTTATCTTGTAGATATTGGGAGGCTGCCTGGGAGGATGGTTAAGACTTGACGTTTGCTTTTTGAAGTATATACTCAAGATATATCATACACACAAAGAAATCTTATAGCATTATCGATACTAGTATACGTGCACGTATTTTATATAACATATTTTAGTCACTCAGTTAGAATATTAGTATAGGTTCATGAATTATATGTTTATATGATCACCTCGTCGAATAATAATTATCTCAGTGGATAATCTAATCATATTATCAACATATGATTCGTCTACATTACTAATACATAAAAGAAAGCCAGAACATGATTAATCATTTCTATAGATATTTATTTATATTATAATTTGGAAGACTAACAACCTCCATTTAATTCACATGTCATCAATTACTGCACAAGAAGTCCAATAATTGTTTAGGAAGACTAAAGGACAAATGTTATAATTATTCTAATATTATTATTATTATTATTCTAATTTTATTATTATATTATTTATAGTTGATTGCAAATTATTTAAGACAACCAAAATATAACTCACATACTTGGTTAATTTTGGTTAATATAGATATGTAAAGCTATATTTGGAACAAAAATGTTCATGTGAAGCTTTAACATTCTCTATTATATAGTAGTATGGATTCTATCATTAAACTTAGAATAATGCTATATTCCACCAAAGTGTCTCTTATTCTTCCTTATATGGCAGGTGACGTGATGGTTAATGTAATCGTTGACATGATAATTTAAAATTTCGAGACCAAAATGGATTTAGTGTTAAATTTAAATTTCGAGATCAAAATTTTCTAAGGTAGACATCTAGATTGTAAACCCTTGTTCAGATCTTCCAAATTTTAATTTAAAAAAAAATATAAAATAGGTTTAGCATATAGTAAATCAATTAAAGAGGAAAAACTAAACTATTAATTATAAATCCATGTATTATATAGAGTTAATAGTATAGAGTGTTAATAATAAATAGTATATAGAGTTAAATGGAATGAGTAAATAATAAATAGTATAAATTTTCTTAAAAGTTATTCTAAGTTATAGAGTGTTAATTATAAGTAATTAGTAATTATAAGATTAAAATTAACTCATTGTGAAATGCCTAGGAATAAAATGGTTAAAAAATAAAATATAATTTTTTTTGATATTTATAATAAATAAATAATTAACTAAGTATATGATAATTAAGTAATAAAAAATAATTAAATAATTAAGAAGACTAAGGGGAAAGAGCAATGGTTCAATTGAACCAACCATCTGAGTCAATTGGAATCCGATTAAAAATATATGTAATTTTTTTTTTTTACTGGAGTCAATTTACACCGCTTGCTCCAATTTGTGTCCGCCGCTGATCATACCCTAGAGTTTTTGATACAGTGGAAGCCACAGTATATAGTCTGCATTACATATTTGTGAAGAAGTGATAGAAGATAATATTCTCGATCTTTCATTCATCATGATATTGCATATATATACATCAACATATCACGTTTATTGTAAACTCCCGTAAACTGATGTCAAATTTCTATTCTTCTTTTAAGTTGAGGCCCTTGTACCCAATGTATTTGCTGTAGGGATGAGAATTTTGATCTTACAAATGCTCTGGTGGTTGATCATTTTCCATTAGAGCAAGTAGCCACTTCACTGAATATGAATATATTGCTTGTAACTATTGGAAGAGGAAATAAAACTTCTTGTGATAAATTTGAAAATTTTATGTCCTATTTATAAAAAAAATCGGTTGCCAAATTACCCCCTCCCCTAATATTCTTAAAATATATTTGTTATAAGAGTATTTTGGTAATTTCAACAAAATAATCAAAATATTCTTAAAACAAAATGATTATTATATTGGAGATATTTTGTAGAAATATCTCCTTAGACAAATATGGGTGTTGGAGGAAAAATTTACCAAAATACCCCTCCGACGATATAAATTACGTTTATATTTTAGGTATTATGAAAAATTATATATATATATATATATATATATATATATATATGTGTGTGTGTGTGTGTGTGTGTGTGTGTGTGTGTCCCGCGGGAAAGGGGGGGGGTCGGTTCATAACCGGGCCTGACTCGGGACACCGACAAAGCAAGGTCTTGCCAGTTCGATCGATTTTTGCTTGAAAATTCGGTTCGGTTGATGAATTGGACCATGTCGGACCGGACTATCGGACCTCAAATGCAGATCCAGATCAAAATCGGATCCTCTGTGGGCCAGGACGGATCAGATCGGATTTGACCGAATCGGTCCGAAGTGGATTGCGGGACGCCCAGTCCATTTAACACTTTGATTTGCTCTCCTCCAATAGAAACATGACACACCACGGAAAAAACAAACAACATGACATCATCTCATGGTGTATCATGCTGCTTTTATTGGATGAGAGTAAGAATTTACCACTGCCATATGCTAAGGATGACCAACTGAATAATTTCTCCAACCCATAGACAACAGTCTATTGTTCAAAAAATTAGAAATAAATTTTTAGTTCAGTCCAAAACAACACGAATTTCTAACTTGCTCTTATACCTACTGAGCCTGAGACCTATATACAAAGATGGGATTCTATTTTCTCTTTATCCCTTCTCCTATGGTTACTCTCTATCTAATTCTCTTCCTCCTCCAAACTCTCTAGCTCTTTCTTCTGTAATTTCTTTTGAATTTTTTATCTAAATTTTTTACCAACCAAACAACTAAAAAAAAAACTATCTCTTATTTTTCTTTATTTTCTTACAAACCAAAAACAAATTAAAAACGAAAAAATTCTAAAAAATTGGATCTAGGCATCCACCCATGAGAGCAAATGTGGGGACACCAAACTAAAGACATTCTTGTTTGTCATTCCATTGGCTGTCTTATAAAGTTTAATTTTATAGAACATTGACAAGCCACTTTGAAAAATTATTATATGAAAACTTTAATTTTCTCATTCTCATTACTTGGCATCCATCCTTTTTTTTTTTCCATTCTCATTACTCTCAATTTTATAGAACTAAAATTATTATATGAAAACTTTAATTTTCTAGATATTAGTAAAAAATAAGTTACTTAGGTTTGGTATTACAGCAGCTCTTTAAAACATTGACAAGCCACTTTGAAAAATCAAACTTCACGTTTTCAAATATAGTCCCAACTCACAAATAGTGGAAGTCTGTTCCCGGGTCTTAGCTCTAATCATAGACGCTATTAAGCACTTCCGTTCAACTTCAAGTAAACACTCTGCTTCAACCAATTCCTCTAATTACTTCCACTTACCACTTTCATTGATGCAGTCGAGAGTGGTAGGCATTTAGGAATAACAAGATTGAATCGTGATAGTGAACTACCATATTCTCAATAACAACCCTTCTCTTCATGGTTCTCTTTTAGCTTTCATAGAAAACATGTTCTACTGCCGGCAATGGAGCACCGAAGTAAGTTGTAAAAAAAAAAACTTATGATTGATGTCAATCCACCGATTAAGCTGTAAGCTCTACCATTTATATTGTGCTCTCTACCATTTATATTGTGCTAGTGACCGAACTCGAGTGACTCTTGTGGTTATTGATGAGAGGTATAAGATTTCGGCTGGGTGGCAGAAGGTCAATGGATTGAATCACGGAGGAGTATTATTTGTTCTATTTATAAATAGAAGGATCTCGTACGTTATGCCGAAAAGTCAAAAAAAAAAAAATATATTGTGCCAGTGAGAATTTAGTAAAGTTTAGTACACAAGGCCAACATCTAGTATGAGAAAATATCGAAATGAAAGATTAACTAACTAAGGTAAGTCACTAGCAGAGCCGGTCTAAAGATAAGTCTAACAAAATTTCGAACTTAGACAACTCTTAAGACCATTTGGTTTTGTTAGGATTGGTACAGTTCAATTACAACTTAAACCTATATCTTTTCAATAGAAATGAACGGTAACCAAAATTAGTTCCGGCAAAGTCAATCCAGTCATTTCTGTGCCGGCCCTGATCACGAGAAGAAATCAGTAGAAAAAGGTCCGGCTCTTTATCCCATTTTATTAACATGGTGATGAAATACTAAACCCAGGCTTTGGTATTGCATCATTTATACTGATTATAATGTATGTTAAGGTGTAAATGGTAACATTTACTAAAAAAGAGCTTACATAATGTATGTTACGGCACTTTATCCCATTTTAATTCTCTCACCAGAAGTTGCAAAGTAATTCCATTTACAATTTTACATGCAACTAATCAGCATCTCCTAGAACGTCTAGGTAGCTCTATTGTTCATAATTTGGGATTGAAGCACATACTCATGTAAACACATTATAGTCAAGGGGCTTGTTTGAAAAAGAGCGAATTAAAATTTGAGGGGATAAATATGCAAATTAGGCTGCATGTGAACCAATACCGACATAGACAATTGGTTGTAGATAGGGTGCATCATTAAGTCGGTTACTCTTTAAATAACTACTCCCACCACCGAATCAGTCAGAAACGCACATGTCTTAATTAAAAAACTAAATACAGCATTTTATATATAATTATTTATTAATATAAAACACTAGCTCTTTCGTTCATTTCCTTCGTCCTCCGCCCCGCTCCCCCCCCCCCCCCTCTCTCTCTCTCTCTCTCTCTCTCTCTCTCTCTCAAAAGAGATAGAGAGAAACGCCATAGGTACGCTCCTTCTCGAAATTTATTCTTTTTCTTTTAATTTTGTACTACTAATTTCTTGTCATGATCAACTTTCAAGTAATTTTTCTCTCTTTTTTTTTCCTGTTTTTAGACGATTTCTTTGTCTATATCAGTTTTAGAACCGGTTTTTATGTAGATCTGTTAAGTTTTCTCGATCTAACTGATTTTTTTTTAATTTTTTTGCAGAAATTTATATAAAAAAAATACTTTAGGAAAAGAATGAATTCTTACTCGGCTTGTGAAGAGATGAGGACCTCACTGATCTGTCCCAAGCCCAGGCGGATCGGGTACAGATCCGCTGCCACTGATCCGGCCCGGCTCCACCACCGGTGGCACAATAGGTAACTTCTTCTGCCGCCTCCTCCTCCTCGTGTTGTACAAACCCGGATCCGCTAACGATGTTTTCTTTCTTCCAGCCACGAAACGGATCCCTGCGATTTGGGACCCGGAGTTGATTTTCTTGATATTTTCCTGTCGGACGATTCTTCTCCGCCTCTCTTTTGCGGATCCCCGCCGAGCAGATCCGGTAACCCGCTAGTCTACGACGCGCAGTTCGGGGAGGTGAACCCGGACGCGACGCCCGTGGCCTCGCCGGGAATCGGATCCGCTAAGAAGGGCCGGAGCACGTGGGTGAAGTTCGGGTTCTCGCCCGCACCCGTTAGAGTCGAGGGCTTCGATTGCCGACGAATCTCGGCGTTTACTTAGGAAGAAAGAAAGAAAAGATATTTTACAGAGTTAACACCGCCGGAGAGAAATTGACAAACATTTTACTGTTTATGGGTAAAAAAAACATGGTTGTCAAATATGTACTTGTTCTGTTGTAAATATGTATATATTTTGCTATGTTCGACTTTCTGTGATGTAGTCCAATAGAATTGGTCTAATGGGTTTTCAGGGACGTTGTGGGTTTATTTGTAAATTTGTCCGTCCTGGTTTTGTAGGTTTACTTTTATTGGCTCATGTTTTTGGCAGTGAAATGTGTATAATAGAAATGGTGGGTCTTTGAGTCGATGCGCTTTGTAAAAAAGATATGTTGTGGTCTTGTTATAATGAATCACTTTTTACATTGTAAGTTGTGTTTTGCTTAAAGTGATTAGCCATTCCCAATAGTTTTTGTCTTTGTAAATGTATTTACTCGTTTTATTTAATTTTTGGCTCATAGTTTCTTTATCGATATAAAGAAAAAGATATATGAGAGAACAAAAATGGACCTAATGTGTAATGTCTAATATAAAAACAAAATATCTGTCTTTTACTATCTTATTATTGGGTTGCACAAAAGTGGTTATTGGATTGCACTTCAAACACGAATTTTAATGAATTTTTTCTTCTTTTTTTTTTTTCAAAAAAAAAAAAAAATTTCGTAAATTTTTTAAATGAATTTTTCTAGAAAAAATGAGATCATTTAAATTAAAAAAATTTCTGATAGAATAATTTGTACATATTATTTAAAATTTTAAAAGTAAATTCTCATTCGGATTACATATTATTTTTTAAAATTATTTACAAAATTTATGTTTTTGGTAATTATTACATATTATTAAAAATTTAAAAAATTATTGGAATCATTATTTAATATTATCTCAAAAAATATAAAATAACTACTGGAATAATTCTAACATATTATTAAAAAATAAGTTAATTGTGATAATTCTTATATATTGTTTAAAAAATCTAAAAATATATCACAATTAGGATTTTTTTTTGTTTTAAAATAGAAATAAATAATATGCAAGAATTATCACAATTAAAATTGTTTAATTCTTTTCAAATAATATATTAGTATTATACTAATCTAGATTTTTTATATTTTTTTTGAATAAAAACCAAGAACTATCTCAATCAAAATTTGTTTAATTTTTTTTAAAATTATAAGCAAGAATTATCACAATTAGATATTTTAAATAATACACTATAATTATTTCAATCATATTGTTAAATTAATATCCAACCCAGATTTTTTGTTTTGTTTAAATAATATAATTTATGTTTATTTTGAAAAAAATTACTAGAATCCTGGGGCCACGGGAGTTGTGCCCCACTACCCAGCTCCCTCATATCCCTATGTGCTATGGGAGTTGGCATCCCATTCTCCCACCTCAATTTTCAAAACAACTCCTCCATGCAATTCTTTTGATCTTCTTCTCTTCTAATAAAAGTTTTAGTTTTTTTTTTTAAAATAATTTTTAGATTAGATTAAACTTGTAAACATTAAGCAAACCAAATCAGTTTTGATTTTTTGTCCCTTTCTGAAAAGTACAACACAATTCACGTTAGAATTAACTTCATTCATGTTAAGATATAACTTATAATTGAACCTCATATATGTCAACTCAGAATAAGATTTCAATTTTTATGATATTCGATCAACGATTATATATTTCGTGTGTGTGTACATGTATGTGTATGAGAAAGGATCGATTTTTTAAAATAATATTATTTAAATAATATTATTTATATGTGATATAATTGTAAATTATGATAAGGATTCATTTTTTTCCGTATTTCTTGTATTTCTTATATATATATATATATATATATATATATATATATATATATGTGTGTGTGTGTGTGTGTGTGTGTGTGTGTGTTTGTGTTTGTGTGTTTTTGTGTGATTGAAATATTTAGGTTAAGAAGTAAAAATAAGCTCTCCACTTTACAGTTTTATACGATAAAATATAGGGATATTTAGTAATATTGTCTCATAATAGTTGATATTATGGTTTGAGTTTTCATATTATCTGACGTTAGTATTTCGGTCTTAAAATCACTGTTCACGTAATTTTAAGATCCAAATATTAACGTCGAACAATATAGAGATCCAAATTCTAATATCAACTATTATGTGAGATCCTATTACTAAATATTACTAAAATATATTATTTCTTTCTATTTTTCTACTTTCAATTTTTGTTCTCCTACTTACCAAAGTGACACGTGTGAATGAAGTCAAAAAATGTTCACCACACATCAGTTGCGAAATTTACCAAAAAAAATGCTAAGTTTACTACCAAATGTTTACAACCTTCTTACAACCCTCTCTACCCTCTTGCTATGTGGGTCACATTCGGTTCCATTTTTTTTTAATAAACGATCGTTACGTGGTATTTCTATCACGTGGTGGTCATCCGGACAGTTGTCGGATAACTGTTACGTGAACACCATGTGATAGTTGTAAGTGGATTGTAAACATTTGATTGTAACGATAGCATTACTCTTTTACCAAATACCAAAAAAATATTTTACGGTCTGAAATTCATTGCTTGATAGCAGCAAGTGCAACGTCTTATACTTTTATGGAAGGC
Organism: Iris macrosiphon; assembly: GCA_036927795.1. NCBI lineage: Eukaryota > Viridiplantae > Streptophyta > Magnoliopsida > Asparagales > Iridaceae > Iris > Iris macrosiphon. The sequence goes on from JAYESA010000015.1 coordinate 4,767,113, forward strand.
GTTGTACTCTCTTTTTTTCTGACAGGAGATTAGTCCACTCCACTGCACAGTTCCATCACAATCAAACGTGTGGTACCAAAATAAACTTTGAATGGTGTTTCTTTTTTTTTTTTTTTTTTTTTTTTCCGTGTGAATTCCTCGCTCCTGCCATGAATTCCAAACCAACCGACTCACTCACATCTCCATGAGTTTGAGAAACGTAGAATTTATGGAGTTTAAGGCTTTTTGATGTGTGTTTTTAGTTGAGATTGAAATGTAATTTTGGCTGATATATAGATTTGCCAACCATTAAATTTCGCCCTTCAATTATTTGCTATTAAATATTTATACGAGAGTGAATACTTCACTCAATCGCCGCCTGAATCTAACCGGAGTTCGCAGCGGTGGAAAAACCGAATCGGAAAAAAATAGGATTTGTAGTTGTATGAGTATCATTAGTAGTCGGTACTCTCTAATACAATTTTGAGACCAAAATTTTCAAAAAAAGAAGAAGGTAAACGTAGAATGAGTTGAATTTGTATAAGAATAGTATGAAATGATAGATTGGACTCCGGTCCCAAAAATTGTATGCTTAAAAATTAAATTAAAAAAAATAATGTAAAATTTAGAATATAGAAATTTAGGCTCCAAATTGGGTCTTACTATTCTACAAAATGAGTTTCTACAATCTAGAACCTAGAAATTGGGAGGCTCAACCTGAGACCGAAATTCTAAAAATTGGAATTAGGAATGAGACTTACTATTCTACAAAATAAGTTTCTTCTTTTTGAATGTATGGCCTCTGCTAAGTAGCTTTCCTTCGGGCTAAGTTATGCATCAACGCTATCCTGAGGCTAGAACTCTGCCAAACATTAGCTTTGCTTCATGTAAAGATAACTTAAGTTTAGTTTTGCTTCAGGCTACTACGCTAGGTGAGAGTTAATAACTCTGACCAAAACTTTCTTCTGGCAAAGTTATCACTTCGGTGATACAAATGGTACAACATAGTTAGGACCTCTCTCATTTTATAGCTTTGCTAAGGAATATTGCTATGACTACAACCAATGCTTACAACTGCTGACGTGGCGACTACGTGTCAAAATTCGATTGGAGGAAAGGGCAAGTGGTGGGGTCGGATAGAGCCCATGTAGCAGGGAGAGTGTGAGGGGAGGTGGGACCCATGTATAAGGGATGGGAGGGAGAGGTTTTAAGAAGGTTGTAAATGTTTGGTTGTAAACTCCATGTGGCATCGAACTCCATGCGACATCGAACTTATGCGGCAAGCAGAGCATGTGGCCACCATCCTTGGACGCATGACTCTGAAACCGTGGCACATCTTTCTATGGTTTTGTCTTTTCTTCCTGACACACTTTATGTCACATCACACTTTATGTCACACCACGGACACTTTATTTATTTTTCGTCGCTTCATCACTTATCCCGAGGAGTAGACCTTAGCCCTGACTCCATGAGGCATGACTCCATGCGGCCTGACTTCTCATTCGGCCTTTATCCTTCCGCGCGCATGCGGCCCCTTGCACACGTTTTATTGGACTAGTTTTGGTTGAATGTTCCTTTGGATTTTATGAGTTGTATGTGTGACTTTGATGACCACCAAAGTACTAGACCCATCTATGCGTCATGACCCGACCACTTGTATCTGTGCTGATACACTTACTACGTGCTATGTGTTCCAACGTGCTAAGTGTTCCTACACGATTATATTACATGTTTACACTGCGGTGTACCTATGCGCTACGTGACATATGATATGACTCAATCTCCAGCATGGACATAAGGGTTAGTCAATGACCAAGCTTGCTTAGGATCTGTTGATTGTTGCATCACGCTAGGGTGAATCCAAATTGAACTATCAAGTGACAAAGTGGATTCGTATCGAGCGTGGTCGTACTATGGTACGTCATATAAGGGAAATACCATGTGACCACGCCATGAGCTTCCAGTTAACATTAGGGTTAACTAGGCAACTAAACTTGTAGAGCATTGGGAGGGAATAGAATCTCGAGATCGTGCCTAACTAGCCACCTCCAGTCATCAGAATTGGGGTATGCATGCTAGTCCCCATGGATATTGTTTAAGTCCTTATTAGTGGATGGCAATATCCGATATATGATACTATGTGTTCTATGCGATCTTAGCAAGGTAGTCTTACGAGGGACCGGTGCATACTACTATGTGCTATACGGCGATTTGTGGCTCGGCTAACCCTGCTAGTAACTGGTTTGATCTGAGGATTCCTATATGCATAATATCTTTGGGATAACCCAGATTCCATCTAGTAAGCCGTACAAGTGATTGGTCGTTTATATAAATGAGCGTGTTTGTGTATTGTATCTGTTCTCAAATAGTCTAAGGACATGGACTATCATGGTGCGATGGTTTAACTCGTGTCCTTGTTTGGTTGTGGGGTTAGATTGTTGTTTCACGATAGGCTATATATATATATATATATATATATATATATATATATATATATATATATATATATATATATATATATATTTCATAACCTGGTTTTATTTCTGCATTTATGCTTCCTTTGTGGTACTAGCTATTTGGGATCTAACCCCACTGGTTTTGCATGGCCAGGTTTAGAGCCAGCACCCGAGGATCAAGCGTACTTCCCCCTGAACAATGGCGCGCACCAGGCGGATGGCCACTGAGGAAAATGGGTGGGTCTCTTCTTCCCTGCTTGTTATTTCATATTTTACTCATTTTGGACGTTTAGCCACCGGCATTTGTTAGCCGTGAATCTGGATATTTAGTTTCCTACATGATTGTAATTAATCAGACTGCAGCTGATCATGGTCATGTACTCTTGTTACTCTGCCAGCCTTCTCATTTTTGCACAGCTGATTTATTATATGTTGCGGCATGGCGTTTGGGACGCCTTACTTTCTTGTCATATATGTTCTATGTTTACTGTTCTTATTTGACTGATTGAGACAATAAATGTTCTATGTAGCCCTAAGTGACTTGCTTATAGTATGCACCCCATTGTCTAGTTACAGTCGTGACCGATGTACGACGTTCTATACCTTGTACGGGAGAGCTAGCCATGTCCGTCTTCGTATTCCAGTACTAGGGCGTGACATTAACCCATGCACCTAAGCCTATATTGCATGTACATGCTTCATGGATGTTGTAAGGAGAAAAATGAGTAATTGTAATTAGTAAATTTTTATTTCAGAATTATTAAATTATAATTTCAGGATTATAGGAATAAATTTTATATTTATATACATAATAAAATGCGTATTTTGTAGTTTAAAAGTATAGGCAAGGGAAGGGTAGGTTGCATGGTTAACATTGGTAAACTAGTATTGATATTGTAGTGTGAAAAAATTTGTTATTTCAATATATTTAAATGAATTTCATATTATTAAACTTATTTATCTTCGTAATATAAGATGTTAATTAGTGAAATAAAATATTTTCATGCATGCTCAATTAACCGGTTATCGTTGTATAGCATTTTGCGACATTGAACCCTACCTATGCACGTATAGGAATACATTATTTAATCACACGTAAAGGCCTATACGTACGCATGGTATATCAATGTACGAGTCCCTTACTGTCACGCTCCGATCTTCCGCAAGCTAATCGGCCGTCCCCGCTAGGCGAGAATCACCGCGCCAGCGCTCCCGCGGGACGATCGCTTCGATCCATCTGGACGTGATGTCGCAACAGCGTGAGCTGCTGTAAACCCCCTGATTTTTCAAGATTTTTAAAACTGGATTTTTCATAATTTTTTGGGATTTTTCGAAAATTTTTGCTAATTAAAAAAAGGTGTTTTTGGCATTAAATAAAAGTAAATGTTTTTAAAATATATTAAAATATTATGTAAATAATATTTTTGTGTGTAAAATGAAAAACTGGACTTAGGGTAATTTTCTGGGAATTTATCGGGCCCCGGACCTATTTTTAAACACCTAAAAATAATTAATTAATTAATTATTTAAGTATTTATTTATTTATTATTTATAAAACCTAATCCCAAACCCAGCCCGGTCCAACCTTGGCCCACAGGCCGGCCCAGCCCGCTCGCCCTATCAGGTCGGGTCGGGTCTGCCCGCACCCGACCAACCGCCACCCGACCCGCAGACCCGCTTCTCCCCCCCAGCCCCCGCACGAACCCACGCCGCCCGCGTCTCCCGGCGCTGCCCGCTTCCTCCGCCGCCCCGCCCGCGGACACGCGCCCCGCAACCCTCGGCCGACCCCGCCACGTCCTCCACCACCCTCGGCCTCCCCTCTCCCCCTCTCCAGCCCTATAAAATCCCTCCCCTTTCCCCTCCGGCAACCCACGACCACCCCAACCACCGCGCCGCGTCGCCTCCCCTCGCCGTGCCGCCACCGCCCGCTGCAGCTCCCTCCTCCGCCTCCGCCCCTCCGGCGGCTTCCCCGACAGCACCGAGCAGCAGCAGCAGCTAGAGGCGAAACTCGCCGCTGCTCCGGCCGCCTCCGGCCCCTGCGCCGCCTCCGCCCAGCCTCGCCGGCAGCGCCCGAGTCCCCTCCGGCCGTCCTCCCCCGCCGCAGGGCCGTCCAGCTCCGGCCGCTGCACAGAAACCCTAACCCTAGGTTCTTGAGTCGGACACGTGTCGGACACGGTTTTTGGGTTTTTCAAGCCCTGTTCAGGTACGCGTATCTCCCTGCTCGTTTATCCGTTTTTGATTCCGTCAGTTGCATCGCGAACCCTGCGTGACCCTCTCGGTGCCCGGGCAACCCGCTCGGTGCATCGCGTCCTGTGGCGATCGCGAACCGCGGTCCAAAAACAAGAAAAACAACGCCCCGATTCACCCCGGAACTGAGTACGCCCCGCCAAACGGGACGACTTTGTCGCGTGCAGTCTTCACAGATATGTGTGCGTCATCGATACGAACGTGTGGGATTTTGCAGAAGTCGATTCGGGTGTGCGTGCACACCGGAATCAACGCGTATCCGCGGACACCGTCCCGTATCCGTCCTGTCTGAATCTCGCTGTAACTTTGTGTACACATGTCGGATCAAAACGAAACTTGCGCCATCGGACTCGTAGCAATACGCTGGTCATGTGACCCAAGTTTGGTTCGATTCTGAGAACGTTGACATAATCGCGTGTCGTGGGTCCCATAGGCTCCACTTGACGGGCGATTTTATGACCGGCTCATCGGAATCCAATTCTGGAAGTTCCGTTGGATTTGTATCATCGTTCCTGACCTGTTGACACTAAGTTTGGAGACCTTTGACCCTGACACATTTTTCGGTGCAAAGCGGGCCCGCATGTGGACCCCGTTTTGACCCGAAATTACCATTTTGCCCTTGTCTCCAAATTGGACTCAAGGACAGACGTTTCTAGCTGATTGATATTTTCTGGATCTGATGGTGATGTTTATTTCAGCAACCGGAGTACTGCCTGTAATTCTCGCTGAAGTCAGAGTCGCAATTGGAACCGGAACCTCAGGCAAGTGTACCTTGCCAAATCTTGCAGCTTGCTACTTATTTCCTTGACTTAGTTATACATCAGTGGGCAAGTATACCTTGCCAACTTTATATTTCTTGTTGCATATTTTCTTGCTTTATTTATATTGCTGTGCCTGCTTAACCTAGGACCGAGTGACTTTACTTAGCGTCCGATTACTAGTCGGGTGCCAACCCCGTACGCGAAGTTGTGTAATGTCACATAGACATGGATACCGAGACCCGATATTTCTCGTACTTGTCTTATCAAGTACATCATAACCCAGGACACCTGACACTATTCATGAGATAGAGTCTTCCTGAGACATTCATGGTGATTCTGTATAGGATACAAGACTTGACAGAGATATTATATTTAAAGATACTATATGACTTGTTGCATTAGCTATGATCCCGCTTGACATGGACATGAGACGTTATGGTCATGATATGCGTGGTTACATTGGGTGGGGAGAGACACACAGGCTACAGGTTGATTATATTATGCCGGCGTCGTATTCTCCCATTGTGAGCTAGACAACCACATGATATCACTGCTACCGGCTCCCCGACACAGAGCTTGTAGTAGTTTCAGCCTAAGTTCTAGTGATGCTCTCAACTTGCATATCACTTAGCTGGTTACATAGTTTACCCTATTGTTTCATTTATTTCCTGCACTGCATGATTATGGCTTGAGCTTTCTTGTACCTTGCTATGTCCCCTGAGGACCTGGATCCGGATTATGTCCCCAGGTATAGCCGAAGAGATCCATCCAGAGATACACCGTACAGGAGCACTTCCAGGAGTTGTACCAGGACCTGAGGACGAGATCACACCAGAGGACTTCTCCTGAGCATTGGCTGTATATAGTCAGTTATTTCTGTTTCTGTTTTTATTTCCAGTTCATTTATTTCCTGTCTATTTGCTTGATGTATCAGACTTGTTCTCGGATTGTTCACCGAGACACTTTTATTGAAATTGTTAGTATATATTATTTGCATTATTTCTGGCATTTAATCTGTGATTATCTGTTGTGGATGAGATTAGTATAGACTGTGACCTGTAACAATTGTTCTATTACCTGTTAGACTACAGCTTAAGCATGCCCTGATGGATCCAATAGATTGGGTATCCATCGGTGCGTGCTGCTGGCCATTGCCACGTGTCCAGTCCCTCGGCATTTTGGGACTGGGACGTGACATGATTTTTTTGGTGGCCCATGCAGGTCTACGACTAAATTATTCGGTTTCAACTTAGAGACCGAACAGGCCTACAATAAGAATATGATAAGTTTTTAGGATCTCATCCACTTGCTTGAAACGTTCTTGATATCTATATCGGATTCGAACTAAATTCTTGACTTGCATCCTGCCTTGATTCCTGTGCGCCTCTTATTGTTTATTTTGGTTGCAGGGTTATGGATTCACGAGCGAACGACGAGACTCCCATAGAATCACCACGAGATGCTATGGTAACCAACGAAGATGAAGTAACACTAGTGGATGGAGGACAATCATCTCAACAACATGCCTCGAGAGTCCAGCACGAAGACATTCCACCATCGACGCAATTTACTCCACCAATGCCCGTAATTCCACCAGGGCAGGCCATGGACGGACAGCAGATATTTCAAATAATCTATGCAATAACGTAAGCTCAACAAGAGGCTTTCAGTCGCAGCCTAGTAACCGCACTAGAACAGGCAGATCTACCAGCACGACGACCAACGACGGGCTCTATTTATGATTTTTTCCAGCTGAAGCCTCGTACCTTCTCAGGCAAAGAAGAGCCCACAGAAGTTCATGAGTGACTCACCAACACTCAACATCAATTAGAAGCAGCCGAGCTTCCAAGAGAACGTTGGATGACTGCCGTCAGAATGCAGTTAACGGACAATGCACATCACTGGTGGCTATCTGAGGAGACACGACTCGGACCAGACCAAGTCACTTGGGAAGAGTTCTCTAGACTCTTTCAGGAGATGTATATTCCAGCTATCGCTCGATCAGAACTTTGGGACAAGTTTAATCACCTCGCCCAGGATGCTAAGACGGTGGAAGAGTACAACGCTGAGTTCATTCGTCTAAGTCGCTTCGCCCCAACATTGATCCCGACAGAAGAAGAGAAGGCTGAGAAGTTCTTTGACGGACTAAACATTGAGCTACCGAAACTAATTGGATCCGTTGTACCTACTTCGTACTCGGACGTCCTTGCTGCAGCACGACGCATGGAGCGTGTCATCAGGAGAGAGACCAGTCTGAAGTGGCCATCCACATCAGCACCAGCCGGAGCACCACAAGAAGAAGTTGCAAAAAGACCTCACATACACCAGCCACCAGAAGCATCTCCACAGGCACTACCTGTCTGTCCATATTGTCACAGGCGAGGTCATATAGAGAACAAGTGCAGACGAAAAATGAGATTATGTTTAGCTTGCGGATCTAATCAACATTTAGTGAAGCAATGCCCTGAGCGTCGAGACGGAGCACCAATGGTTAACCAGCAAGCGTTACCAGTACCGAGGCCAGCCTATACAGCATTGGGAGCACCGTAAACGAAAGTTCAAGAAGTCCTATCACCAGCTCCAGGAGGGTATCAGCCGAGGCCACCTTTGATACCCCAGGCACTACTCTTCCAGCAGGCTCACCAGCAGAAGAATCGACTGCAAGGACACGAGCAAGCCCTGACGATGACCGTGGAGAACGCGCACACCCGTGGAGTAGCTAATGCTCGTAAGTGATTCGTAGATACCGTTTCTAGTTAGCTCGTGCCTATTGGTTCGTGACCTCAGCCCCAACCTAGTAATTTGCAACCTGTTAATAATAACCTAGTTTTCTAAAATTTGTAGTTCTTTTGCTTTAGCTCTGGAAAGTGCATAACTTTCATTCTTAGGGAAACGATATTTCCCTAAGTATCTTGTGATGTGTTTCGAACGATACTTGCAACCGTGTCATCTCTGCTGACCGGTTATTCTTTGATTGCGAGGGCGCAATCCTCTTAAGGGGGGTAGATTGTAAACCCCCTGATTTTTTAAGATTTTTAAAACTGGATTTTTCATAATTTTCGGGGATTTTTCGGGAATTTTTGCTAATTAAAAATAAGGTGTTTTTGGCATTAAATAAAATTAAATATTTTTAAAATATATTAAAATATTATGTAAATATTATTTTTGTGTGTAAAATAAAAAACTGGACTTAGGGTAATTTTCTGGGAATTTATCGGGCCCCGGACCTATTTTTAAACACCTATAAATAATTAATTATTTAATTATTTAAGTATTTATTTATTTATTATTTATAAAACCTAATCCCAAACCCAGCCCAGCCCAACCTTGGCCCACAGGCCGGCCCAGCCCGCTCGCCCTATCGGGTCGGGTCGGGTCTACCCGCACCCGACCAGCCGCCACCCGACCCGCAGACCCGCTTCTCCCCCCCAGCCCCCGCACGAACCCACGCCGCCCGCGTCGCCCGGCGCTGCCCGTTTCCTCCGCCTCCCCGCCCGCGGCCAAGCGCCCCGCAACCCTCGGCCGACCCCGCCACGTCCTCCGCCACCCTCGGCCTCCCCTCTCCCCCTCTCCAGCCCTATAAAATCCCTCCCCTTTTCCCTCCGGCAACCCACGACCACCCCAACCACCGCGCCGCGCCGCCTCTCCTCGCCGTGCCGCCACCGCCCGCCGAAGCTCCCTCCTCCGCCTCCGCCCCTCCGGCGGCTTCCCCCGACAGCACCGAGCAGCAGCAGCAGCTAGAGGCGAACCCCGCCGCTGCTCCGGCCGCCTCCGGCCCCTGCGCCGCCTCCGCCCAGCCTCGCCGGCAGCGCCCGAGTCCCCTCCGGCCGTCCTCCCCCGCCGTAGTGCCTCCCAGCTCCGGCCGCTGCACAGAAACCCTAACCCTAGTTTCTTGAGTCGGACACGTGTCGGACACGGTTTTCGGGTTTTTCAAGCCCTGTTCAGGTACCCGTATCTCCCTGCTCGTTTACCCGTTTTTGATTTCGTCAGTTGCATCGCGAACCCTACGTGACCCTCTCGGTGTCCGGATAACCCGCTCGGTGCATCGCGTCCTGTGGCGATCGCGAATCGCGATCCAAAAACAGGAAAAACAACTCCCCGATTCATCCCGGAACTGAGTACGCCCCGCCAAACGGGACGACTTGGTCGCGTGCGGTCTTCACAGATACGTGCGCGTCGTCGATACAGACGTGTGGGATTTCGCAAAAGTCGATTCGGGTGTGCGTGCACACCGGAATCAACGCGTATCCGCGGACACCGTCCCGTATCCGTCCTTTCTGAATCTCGCTGTAATTTTGTGTACACATGTCGGATCAAAACGAAACTTACGCCATCGGACTCGTAGCAATACGCTGGTCCTGTGACCCAAGTTTGGTTCGATTCTGAGAACGTTGACAGAATCGCGTGTCGTGGGTCCCACAGGCTCCACCTGACGGGCGATTTTGTGACCGGCTCATCGGAATCCAATTCTAGAAGTTTCGTTGGATTCGTATCATCGTTCCTGACCTGTTGACACTAAGTTTGGTGAATTTGGAGACCTTTGACCCTGACACATTTTTCGGTGCAAAGCGGGCCCGCATGTGGACCCCGTTTTGACCCGAAATTGCCATTTTTGCCCTTGTCTCCAAATTGGACTCAAGGACAGGCGTTTCTAGCTGATTGATATTTTCTGGATCTGATGGTGATGTTTATTTCAGCAACCGGAGTACTGCCTGTAATTCTCGCTGAAGTCAGAGTCGCAATTGGAACCGGAACCTCAAGCAAGTGTACCTTGCCAAATCCTGCAGCTTGCTACTTATTTCCTTGACTTAGTTATACATCAGTGGGCAAGTATACCTTGCCAACTTTATAGTTCTTGTTGCATATTTTTTTGCTTTATTTATATTGCTGTGCCTGCTTAACCTAGGACCGAGTGACTTTACTTAGCGTCCGATTACTAGTCGGGTGCCAACCCCGTACGCGGAGTTGTGTAATATCACATAGATATGGATACCAAGACCCGATATTTCTCGTACTTGTCTTATCAAGTACATCATAACCCAGGACACCTGACACTATTCATGAGACAGAGTCTTCCTGAGACATTCATGGTGATTCTATATAGGATACAGGACTTGACAGAGATATTGTATTTAAAGATACTATATGACTTGTTACATTAGCTATGATCCCGCTTGACATGGACATGAGACGTTATGGTCATGATATGCGTGGTTACATTGGGTGGGGAGAGACACACAGGCTACAGGTTGATTATATTATGCCGGCGTCGTAGTCTCCCATTGTGAGCTAGACAACCACATGATATCACTGCTACCGGCTCCCCGACACAGAGCTTGTAGTAGTTTCAGCCTGAGTTCTAGTGATGCTCTCAACTTGCATATCACTTAGCTGGTTACATAGTTTATCCTATTGTTTTATTTATTTCCTGCACTGCATGATTATGGCTTGAGCTTTCTTGTACCTTGCTATGTCCCCTGAGGACCTGGATCCGGATTATGTCCCCAGGTATAGCCGAAAAGATCCATCCAGAGATACACCGTACAGGAGCACTTCCAGGAGCTGTACCAGGACCTGAGGACGAGATCACACCAGAGGACTTCTCCTGAGCATTGGCTGTATATAGTCAGTTATTTCTGTTTCTGTTTCTATTTCCAGTTCATTTATTTCCTGTCTATTTGCTTGATGTATCAGACTTGTTCTCGGATTGTTCACCGAGACACTTTTATTGAAATTGTTAGTATATATTATTTGCATTATTTCTGGCATTTAATCTGTGATTATCTGTTGTGGATGAGATTAGTATAGACTGTGACCTGTAACAATTGTTCTATTACCTGTTAGACTACAGCTTAAGCATGCCCTGATGGATCCAATAGATTGGGTATCCATCGGTGCGTGCTGCTGGCCATTGCCACGTGTCCAGTCCCTCGACATTTTGGGACTGGAGCGTGACAGCGGCGCCTGTGCAAGGCCGTGGTTCATTGGCTGGCGGTAAGAGATCTAAGCCACAAAGTCGCACAGATTGTCCGAGTGCAGCAAAATTATAAATGCATAGGCGATTTGATAACAATTTCACATAGCCGACAATAGTGGAAGCATTGAATAACACAGGTTGAGAAGTAAGGCAAACTCTTTATTGATATAAACAAGCGTTACAGGCAGCGGTAAGCCGATATTACAAGACGCTCAAGCCTCTCTCTCTTTCTGAAACAATAAAAGCGTGACAAGTGGCTATATTTATAGGATGATATACAGGCGATGTTCCAACATTATGTCTTGTATATGTGCTTTAGTTCCGGACGCAGCGCTCCAAGGCTTCAGAGTGAACTCCACGCCTTAGGGTGCACGAAGGAGACATCCGCACCGAACGAGGTTCTTCCGCACCCTGTAAACAACCTGGTGGATTATCAGTACACGAATGCACTGGTGGGGAGGCTACTCGCCCGCTCGACAAATCCAAACACGTAATATAGGTTTCGTACTCCTCCCTGAACAATGGCGCGCACCAGGCGGATGGCCACTGAGGGAAATGGGTGGGTCTCTTCTTTCCTGCTTGTTATTTCATATTTTACTCATTTTGGATGTTTAGCCACCGGCATTTGTTAGCCGTGAATCTGGATATTTAGTTTCCTACATGATTGTAATTAATCAGACTGCAGTTGATCATGGTCATGTACTCTTGTTACTCTGCCAGCCTTCTCATTTTTGTACAGCTGGTTTATTATATATTGTGGCATGGCGTTTGGGATGCCTTACTTTCTTGTCATATATGTTCTATGTTTACTGTTCTTATTTGACTGATTGAGACTATAGATGTTCTATGTAGCCCTAAGTGACTTGCTTATAGTATGCACCTCATTGTCTAGTTACAGTCGTGACCGATGTACGACGTTCTATACTTTGTACGGGGGAGCTAGCCATGTCCGTCTTCGTATTCCAGTACTAGGGCGTGACATTAACCCATGCACCTAAGCCTATATTGCATGTACATGCTTCATGGATGTTGTAAGGAGAAAAATGAGTTATTGTAATTAGTAAATTTTTATTTCAGAATTATTAAATTATAATTTCAGGATTATAGGAATAAAATTTATATTTATATACATAATAAAATGCGTATTTTGTAGTTTAAAAGTATAGGCAAGGGAAGGGTAGGTTGCATGGTTAACATTGGTAAACTAGTATTGATGTTGTAGTGTGAAAAAATTTGTCATTTCAATATATTTAAATGAATTTCATATTATTAAACTTATTTATCTTCGTAATATAAGATGTTAATTAGTGAAATAAAATATTTTCATGCATGCTCAATTAACCGGTTAGCGTTGTATAGCGTTTTGCGATATTGAACCCTACCTATGCACGTGTAGGAATACATTGTTTAATCACACGTAAAGGCCTATACGTACGCATGGTATATCAATGTACAAGGCCCTTACTGTCACGCCCCGATCTCCCGCAGGCTAATCGGCCGTCCCCGCTAGGCGAGAATCACCGCGCCAGCGCTCCCGCGGGACGATCGCTTCGGCCCATCTGGACGTGATGCCGCACGAGCGTGAGCTGCGCCTGTGCAAGGCCGTGGTTCATTGGCTGGCGGTAAGAGATCTAAGCCACAAAGTTGCACAGATTGTCCGAGTGCAGCAAAATTATAAATGCATAGGTGATTTGATAACAAGTTCACTGAGTCGACAATAGCGGAAGCATTGAATAAAAAAATGTTGAGAAGTAAGGCAAACTCTTTATTGATATAAACAAGCGTTACAGGCAGCGGTAAGCCGATATTACAAGACGCTCAAGCCTCTCTCTCTCTCTCTCTCTGAAACAATAAAAGCGTGACAAGTGGCTATATTTATAGGATGATATACATGCGATGTTCCAACATTATGTCTTGTATATGTGCTTTAGTTCCGGACGCAGCCCTCCAAGGCTTCAGAGTGAACTCCACGCCTTAGGGTGCACGAAGGAGGCATCCGCACCGAACAAGGTTCTTTCGTACCCTGCAAACAACCTGCTCGATTATCAGTACACGAATGCACTGGTGGGGAGGCTACTCGCCCGCTCGACAAATACAAACACGTAATATAGGTTTCGTACACCGACTATTTTGTTGTCTTTCTAGTTTTGCCTTAGGATCAATTTCATGGCAAAGAATGAATAGCCTAACTCGTGTGGCAGTGCGTCGTACGACATAAGAGAAAACACGGCGAGACTTACTAACTTACCATTTGCCCTTCCCTGTCCAAGGCAAACAATGTTAATTCAAGGACAAGCATGTATAAACATTCATGAGGCATAGCATATGCAAAACAATATGTCGTGAGCGAGATTACGCTTCGGGTGCACGAGTTACAAGAAATATCAGGTGTGTTGCATAAGATGTTCAAGTGCTCTTTATGCACAAGTATTATTATACATGATCGTTCAGGTATTTCAGATTAATCTTGATGCGATGCAATGACTCGCACGCGGATAGCCGCTAAGCGATGATGACTTATCTATATGAACTTGAGGTCACTGGCACGGTGCCATAATGGACGGTTCTAGTCTCGGGATAGAATAACGTGCGACACAAGAAACATGAGGCATCACAGGCCACTCTATCCGAAGCAGGCGACTATCAGGAGTTTCGTCCGGATCGGATCGGTTGCCAGTGCCCCAACAACCGTTCGAGAACTAAAACCTTGTTTCTAATTTGTCCTGTGACCATGCAAGTCTCAATCTTCTGGGTCTCTGGTCAGACACAGGAACAAGTTCAAGGTAGGATACATATCAGCACATGTTTCTGGCAGGAAATCAGGTACATATTTGAGGTAGGATACGTATATATGGTACTTGTTTCAGGCAGGATTATTCACAATATGTGTAGCCATTTGATTCAGAACAGGGCAATATTGCTCTACGAGTTGTGATTCTTGGATCATTGACTTGGTGCAAATTTCCTGGTTCGGGAACTGCCTTAGCGACCTAACGGTCCCGGATACTTTCAGGTTCATATTTGCACAGAACGACTATTATATAGTCTTCCGAGGAGAACTTATATGAATGCATGATATGCACAACATTACAGGGTCTTGGCATAGTTTATGCAACAAGCATTTAAATGAGGCAATATATAGGCAGGCAAGCATGCATTTGCATAAACATAAACATTCACGTTGGCTCGGGCCCAAAGGTAAGCCGAGGAGTGAAACTGTAAAGGGACTTTTCGAGCGACATAATCTAGGGCAGTGCAGTATGGCAAGTGAACTGGGCACTACTGAGTATACATATATCAATCTACTCGAGGCATAGTGAAGTCTAGTTGCACAAGGCAAAGGTAGCATGTGAGGGTCTGAATATAAGCAATATTTCATTTTCATGTTCTAGCATAAGCAATACAAGTTGGGATTATTCCCTTAGCTAGGTGCGTTGATTTCTTATTAGCATGCAGGGGGTGATTCACCTAGCGACTAGCATGTATCATTCCATATTTTAAGTGTGCTGGCTAAGCAAAGACAAGTTCACCGTAGACACCCACCTTAGCGATGATTCGGCTCGGTTGAGCGATACTCCGAGCGAGCCTCTGAAAGCCTAAGCCAAAATTCCTGTAGGAACAAGTCTGGATATCCTTTGCCTCAACGAGTATTCTCGCCTGAGCAAAGCGGGTTGGGACATTATACTTCTGCCATTTGAATCGGCATTCCGCTTGAGCGGAACGTGGTATTACACTTACAACTTTATAAACAATAGTATGGTACGTAATTGTTGGCACGTTAACAAAAGACATATGACTATTAAAGTTATTGGCACGAATACCGCATCATTGTTGACGTGCATGTAGCGACTTTATACTTTACATAAAATAGATAATGGAAGAATTAGAATTAATTTAAGTAATGTTGGCAGGGCATGTGGGTATCGCAGCGTCATCGGACATGGACTTTGGATCAGCTACAGCGCAGCAATAGGCAGAAGGCAAGTGTACCTTGCCTTGGTCTCAATAAATTGTGCTTAATTTTAACTATAGTTTATAGTTTATATTATAATACTTGTTGTCATGTCCCAGTCCCAAAATACCGAGGGACTAGCCACGTGGCAATGGCCAGCATCACAACTCCAATGGGCAAACCCAATTTAATGGACCCGTTAGAGTGCACTTAAGCTGTAAAACAAATAATGGTCTAAGATACATGTCACAGTCTAATTCTAGTCTCATCCACAGAAAGTAAACACAATTCAACATGATAGACTAATCATGATAAAGAAATATAGTCCATCAACAAATCCAAATAAAAAGTGTCTCGGGAAACAACCTGATAATAAGTTAATACGTAAATCCAAGAGTCAGGATATGAAATAACTGGAAGCATAAATAACTGAGTATGTAACAAAATACTCAGAAGAAATCCTTTGGCACAACCTCGTCTATGGTGCCAGTACTGCTCCAGCGTCAGCTCTTGTCCCGTATATCTCGGGATATTCCTCTACTGTTGTACCTGGGGACATAATCCGGATCCAAATCCTCATGGGACATAGCAAGATACAAGAATAACTCAAGCCAAATAAAATCACTACCAGAATAAGTCAAATTAGCGACGTAAAAAAACGTCGCTAAATGATCAAAAAATGTCGCAAATTAATTTTAGCGACGTAATTAGCGACGTTTTACTGAAGTCGCCTTTAAGCTAGTCGCAGATAGAAAAAACATCTCCAAACGTCGCTATGTCGACGTTTTCAAGCGACTTAAATGCGTCGCTTGATTAGCGACGTTTAGCGACGCAATGTCGCTAATTAGCGACTTGTATAATAGTCATTTTATGTCGAAAATTAGTGACGTACGTAGCGACGTTTATAGCGACGTCACTATGACCTGGCAATACAGCCATGTCAGCAAGTTGCGACGGATAGCGACTTTGTTTAGCGACATTTTTAGCGACGTCTTTAGCAATGTTTTTAGCGACATAATTAGCGATGTTTTTAGCGACGCGTCTGAACGTCGCTAAACTTCGCTAAATACGTCGCTAATGATACAGTAAATAAATAAATAAAATGAATACTGAATTATTTCCAAACTATTATTCCTGTAATTTATTAATTCATAATCTTTATAAATAGACCCGGAGCAACCCTCCGTTGAATTTACTGGGTTCATCGACCCCCTTGGGTTGAACACTCAACACCGATAAATTAACATATATTTAATATGAATAATATAATAAAATTTGAAGAAAACAAAACATTGAAATTAAAAACTAAATCAGAAGAAAATATCATCGTAAATAAGACAGCAAATATCCATACAACTGAGTCTCCTAAAGAATACAAAGAATACAGCAAATTAAAAGCCTCGTCCTAAAGAATACAAAAAATAATGTCTAAAACAAAAATAATCAATAATAAAATAGTCCTAACTAGAACCACTGCGGATCTGCAGGAGGATGACCACCGGCGCGTATGAAGGATAAGAACAGATCATACTGCTCCCGTGAAATCGACACCGATGTCGATGGAGAAGGCAGTGACGTCGGTGGAGTCTGTGTTGATGTAGGCGCACCAGGAGGACGTATCCGCTCCAACTCTGCTAGTCGATGGTTGTAAGAATCCATGTTAGATAACAGCCTCGTACTGCTATGAACCATTGAATCCTGCATCATCGTCAGCCTCTCGCCCATGGATAGTTATGATGCCTGCAGTTCCGTCACGCTACGCTCTGTCGAGGCACTAAGATCAGCTGTCAAATCCCGGAGCTCCATGATGCTGCGCTCGAGCATATGAAATCGTGTGATGAGCGTCACATCGTCCTCCTGTGGCTGGGACCGGGGCTGCTGCTCCATCCTTCGCAGCAACTCATCACGGAGAGACGCAATCTGATGGTCAACGGCCTCCTGGACCCGGGCCGACGACTGCGAGGGCTGTGGGGAATACGCACTTGTCAGGGAGGCCCTAGATGATTGCGTCGCAACCAGGACGCCATAGGGTCCCGTACCGTAGTACGTACCCCTTTGGAGACCACCAGCGGCGGTCACCCACAGCTCGTTCGCCGACGGAGCTGGAGCGGGCTGCGAGGAAGTACCAGCCTCTCTAGCAGTA
Source organism: Iris macrosiphon (assembly GCA_036927795.1). Classification (NCBI taxonomy): domain Eukaryota; kingdom Viridiplantae; phylum Streptophyta; class Magnoliopsida; order Asparagales; family Iridaceae; genus Iris; species Iris macrosiphon. Next base: position 4,784,628 of record JAYESA010000015.1, read on the forward strand.
GGCGCACTAGCAGTCGCCCGCTCACGCAGCCTAAGATACTCGGCCTAGAAAAGTTTGGATACTCGATAATTGCCTAAGTTATATTAAAATTAATACAAAGTAAAGTAATACTTACATAGGTCTGCGAGGCCCTCTCATCAATGAGATTTTCGTCCTTTCGATGGGTGGCCAGGAAGACGGTCACCATGTTTGCATCCTCACCCCTCTGTACCTGTTAAAAATATATTATTTAGTACTAAAATTAAATATTTTATCGTACTTACATTAAAATAATATATCTTAAATAAAAATATACCAAACGACGAAAATGTTCCATCATCGGAATCGAGCCACCACACCACTTTGCAGCATTTCGCCTAGCCGCCTTGGCCTTCTCAGACCTTTTCTTGTACCTCGGATCCTCGAATCTAGCCCTCATCGTAGTCCACTGCTCAGGCGTGATCCAACCTTGTATCGGTTTTCCAGCACGACCACGAGCCTTCTGGTCATCCAGAGCATCACGGATAAGCTTGACGGCAACGGCAGGAAACATCCAGAGCATCCACTACTCTTTTTACTTCGTCGAAGTTTTTATCCCACTGTATTTTTCTTGGCAAGGTTTTAACGAGGCATATAAATGTTGGACATCCAAGGAAAAGTGTTATGGAAATTGTATTTGGATGTCCAAATAAAGAACTTGTAACTCTTGGCTTTTGGGTTACTCTCTTAAATAGAGAACTTGTAACTCTTGACTTTTGGATTACTCTCTTAAGTAGATGACTTGTAACTATTGACTTTTGGGTTAATCTCTTAAGCCTATAAATAGAGAGCTTGTAATATATTTTTAATAGATGCAATTGAAGAAATGAAATAGCTCTTCATTCTCTCCCTCTCTATTATTCTCTAAGTACTCACTTTATTTTGTTCAATTTTTAACAAAATATAATTATTGTCTTTCTTTCAAGCTAGCAGCAGTTCCTTTAATTGTAATAACATTCTAACTTTAATATACAATCATCATGCCTTTCTTTAATAAGTATAACAATTGTTCATTATGAATACAATGTCTCATTCTTTCTTTTTTTACCAGTATAGCAACAACTCATTCAAACTGTGTGTAACTTAAGCATCAATTCATATATTTCATAAACATATAATAAAGAGCATACGATTTTCATAAAATTATAATTTTAGTAATTATGAACTTTATTTTTAGTAACAAGCATGTATCCATTCTTTATGGATTATTTATTAATCGTGAAAGAATTAGAAAATAAAGTCATGTCCAGTCATCCATAATAAAAATTCCATCACAACAAGAGGGCTCTTACTGAATGTTTCATCTTACTTGAGCCAGCAAACCGACATCAATATTCATATAATAACACCTCTAGAAGTGAGGCATTACAGTGTTAGATTTCATGGGGTTAGGCTCCAAGAGGCTATGTTTTGTGAGGCTAAATTACACGAGACTAAGGCCATCTCCAATAGGAGGTTTCTATATTCCCTATTTCTTAGGTAGAAATTATTTGTATAATTATTTTTTCCAAAAATGTTTCCTACCACAATCTTCATCCTATGCGGGACTAAGGCCACCCGGGCGGACTAGCCTGCGACCTTGTCGATGCCGATGCCGAACCCGGAGAGGGGGAGATGGAATCGGTGGATGGAGGGGGATGTGGGGACCGCTGTAGTTGTTCCGAAGACGACAATCTTCTGCTCTCAAAAATAATAAGTGTTGTGAGTGTTCCTTCAATAAGCTTGATTTGATGATCACTTTGTCTTGTATCGATCCCTTTCCTTCTTTCCCTCTACTTGTCATGACTCGGCGCGCGAGTCACTTTCCTTAATTACTCAAGCCTACACTTTCAATTAGTTACATTAAAACATTTGAAAGAACCTACCTAGAACGCGAGTCTATATATATATATATATATATATATATAAAAGGAATATAAGTTATAGTGCTCATTTTTCTACATGAGTTATGTATATGTGGACCAATAGTAATTGGGTGTACTAGTGCACATGCATGCACATGGGATGTATAAGTTCATTTCTATTTGTTCATATGTACATGACTCATGTAGAAATATAAGCATTAAGGCTCATATATATATATATATATATATATATACATGCGGTTTTGTAAGAATAGTGATACGTGAGGGTGACCCCTACTACGTTAGTATATTAGAAATTAAAATTTCTCGTAATAAATAAAATAATTTTGGTATTATAGAATAATAATAATAATAATAAATAAAATAAAATACTTATTTGAATTCATTTTCCCAAAACTATTTTGCTTGAGTTCTTTCTATATATATATACTCTTGAGATGTACATATTTAACCTAGGACCGTGAGACGTTGCTTAACGTTCAAATAATATTCGGGTGTCGTCGCCGTACGCGGAGTCGTGTAACGTCACTTAGAGAGTTGATAACCCGATCCTATATTTGTGTGCTTGCTTTATCAAGTACGTCATATCATAGGACACTTGACACTATTCATGAGACAAAATCTTTCCTGAGTTATTCATGGTGATTCTGTGTAGGCTTTTAGGATTCGTGACATAGATATTGCATATACATAGATATTATTATGACTCGTTGTACTAGCTTGAGGTCATGATCTTGCGTGTTATGGACATGAGACATCGTGGACATGAGACGTGTGATTACATTGGGTGGGGAGAGACACACAGACTACATGCTGATTATATTTATATATATTTATTATTACGGTGCTTTAGCCTCTATATCAGAGCTTGGTCCATTATGTGATATTATTGCTACTGGCTCCCCGACACAGAGCTTGTAGTGGTCTCAGCCTGAGTACTAGTGATGCTCTCATTTGCATATCACATATCTGGTTACATAGTTGCCCTGTTGATATTTATTTTTATATACTATATTTTATCTAGCCTGAGTTATTCTTGTACCTTGCTATGTCCCCTGAGGACCTAGATCTGGATTATGTCCTAAGGTATAACAGAGGAGATCTACCCCGAGGTATACGGGACAGGAGCAGACACTGGAGCAGTACCAGCACCAGATGACGAAGTGGTGCCAGAGAATTTCTCCTGAGTAGTTGCTTTATATACTCAGTTATTTCTGTTTCTAGTTTCTCTATTTCTTATCTCTTGGATTACTGTACTAAACTTATTATCGGGTTGTTCCCCGAAACACTTTTTATTGAGACTTGTTGTTGGATTATATTTCTCTTTGATTAGTCTGACATTTGAATTATGTTTACCTTTTATGGAGGAGATTAGAATTAGACTGGGACATGTATCATAGTCCATTATATTTGTTTTACAGCTTAAGTACACTCTAACGGGTCCATTAAATTGGATTTCCCATTGGAGTGTGTTGTTGGCCATTGACACGTGGCTAGTCCCTCGGTATTTTGGGACTGGAACGTGACACACAATCACAAACAAGTTTCATATATGATGATGCAATTTTGAGAACAACTATTGAATATCCATATTGTCTACTTTTTCTACAATAATCTCGTGGCCAGGAATCAGGCTGTGGCAGGGTGATACGATGCTTGGAGTCCGGTCCTCTCACATCCAGTGATTAAAAATAAAGTATATCATTAATTCACCTAATTATTATTTTAATCGAAATAGGTATGTCCAAAATCATATGCACGTAAGTGACCTAAGACTCACACACTCCGGCCTTGCGAAATAGATAACTACTGATCAGCTTTTGTTTTTATTATATTACAAGAATTTCGTATGATGATATTCAAGTTGTCCCCCCTACGCCCAATGCACTAATCTAGAGCTACAAATAATTTTTATTCTATTATCTTTATTAGCTCTGCTCTGTATCTCATCTTAAACCTTAATATTCAAATATGTATCTTGTTTCAAATCTCAGGATACAAGGATGTATCTTGTCTCAAGTTCAGGAATCAAGTATGTATCAAATTTTAAAATTCTAATATGTATCTCATCTCCAATCTTCGAGTAACATGAGATATAAGAATACAATTCGGGCAATACTTTCCTCCAATTGGCACAGAGCATAATATTGGAACTTTCATTTGGTTTTGCTTGCGTGACTGGTGTCTGTGTCTTAAGCATTCTAAACACTTACTAATCGGCTCCTAAGGATTTTTATTTAAAGATTACTGAGAGCATGTTGCCAGCTGAAATATAGTTATCTAGAATTGTAGGGTTTAATAAATACGATACTTTCTGGATTTTGAAAATTAGTTTCTCTCTCAAAAAATTTAAATTTTTTGTCAGAATCTTCTTTGTATTTCGAGTGTCAAAAATTTGATAATTTAATATATTAGGTCTGAACAACCATCTATAGTATTTTCTGGGTACGCCTACCCCTTCGGTGGAACGAACTCAACACCGGAACACACTCATGCATTATATATATATATATATATATATATATATATATATATATATATATATATATATATATATATATAAATTCAAGTAAAAACTTTCTTACCTTAGCAAGCAAGATATTATCATTTTTTATTTTTAATTTCCCTTTTTCTATGCTATCCAAGTTCAAGAATCATAATTTACAATTATACTCTATACATGTTATTCAAGTCCAAGAATCACAATTTGTAAGAAAGATGATAATAATAATCAAATCAAAGTTCTAATAATCTACACATGTAAAATAAATTAGAAAATTAGAAAATTGCTTGTAAGGTATTTGGTCATTATATCTATGTTTTTCATTCCAATGTGTAAATACTAATTTAACTATATTTGTCAAGTAATTAAGTCTATAATTTCTATTGCTAGAATAGAATGTATGTAAATCATCATTGGGATAATTATAAAAATTAGACTTGGTATAACCAACCAACCTATGAATGTCCACAAATCCAAATTCAAGATTAAATATCACTTTCTATTTCTAGAAATAAATAATCTATAACTTAACTTTAAATTTGATACTAAGGTTACCCTAGCATACATGTATCCGTAAATACTCAATTTAACTAAAAATGATAGTGAATTATCTTAGATAAACATATTTTAAAATCTTAAAAATTTAAATTATTAGAAAAATATTTTAAAATTTTCTAATTTCTTAATAACTTGCATAAACTAGGCTACGATCCTTAAAGTGTATCCATAGGTGATACCAAAAACTTTAAAACATATGATTTATAGTTAAGTAATTCAAAAAAAGAAAAGAACATTAAACATAATTCCTTGTGTCCGCTTATTTCCATAGCATATCCTAATCTTGTGTCCATATAATTATACCTTAGAATTTTATATCGTATTCAAAACTAATTATGTTAACAATCATAATAATTTATAAGAATCAAATTCTTTTTGAAAATATTTTAACAAAAACCTTATGTTCATGTTTGTCATAATCACTTAGATTCATGCTTCTATGTCCTAAAATTCATATCAACTTCTTTTATGATCAAAATCAGGTTATAGTTTCCAAATTTTGGCTTCAAATTACATTTTCAATAATTAGAGAAGTTTTGAAAAATCTAAAGGTTGGTTGAAGACTTGACTAAGATTGCTTGGAAGGAAGGAAAATGTGGGTTGATGGAGAAGAGGAGGAGCTTATGGTCGGACTGCTGCTGTCGGCGGTGGTCGTTCCCGTCGGTAGGGTGATGGTGGTGGCAGTAATGGATATGAAGATGATGCAGGTTTGGTTATGATGTTGGATATGATAATGGTGTTGATGTTAGATGGAAAATAAGAAGGAGAAGTGATGGAAGAAGATGATGGAAAATATGAGGATGATGATGAAGGAAGAAAAAAAATGGAGAGCGAGAGGGGTCGGTCAGTTATGCACAAGAGAGAGAGGGGTGTCAAATTAAATCACCTCTTCTTCAGGGAGTGTATCGGGCCGCTCCGGGCTGGCCCACGGTCCGAGTCAATTGGGTTTGACCGGGTCTGGTCCGGACCGGGCTCAACCTTAGTGGAAAGGCGGACCGGGGCAGGCCGGTTCGGTCATAAACAACTCCGGCCTAGCCCAGACCCATGACCCGGTCAGGAGATGACCGGGCCGAACCGGTCTGGGTCCGGGCCGTTTCACGGTCGGACCGGGCCTGGTCGGCCCGGTTTTTAATTTTTTTTAGTTTATTTATATATATTTTATATATAATCTATTTGATATAACTTATAAGTTATATATTAATAAATTCAATTTAAAATTTATAGGTTTTTTGTTACTAAGTTATTTTTGTATAATTTGAAATTTATAAGTTGTTTGTTAGAATTTTTTTTATATAACTTTAAGTATAACTTTAAGTGTAAATTTATTTGAAATTTATAAGTTATTTGAAAGTTTTTTATATAACTTTAAGTATAAATTTATTTGAAATTTATAAGTTATGTTAAGTATAATTAAAAATTTTAAAGTTATATGTTAAGTATAATTTAAAATTTACAAATTTATTTGTTAGAAAATTTACTTAATTTCTTTATATCAATATTTATATAACTTTAAGTATAAATTAAAATCTAAATATTTATAAGTTGGATATTTTTTTAAATTTTTTTAATAACTTATCAAGAAATGTATAAATCTATTTTTTGAATTTAAATATAAATCTATATGTATATAAAGAAGTGATTTATATAGAAATAAATAAGTTAAATGTAAACTACTAACAATATTAACTAAATAAAAGCTGAATTTTTTTTATTAATGGTAATTAAATTATAAATGTATTATAACATTAAGTAACCAAAAAATCGAAACTTGTAAATGATATTTTATTTGCATAAAGCTTGTAAAAAATGTACAAGTTTTTTAAAATAATTTTGTTGTTCGTCGTCCGTCTTTAGTTGAAGTTTATTGCTCAACTCCTCATTCAGTAGCGGCATCTATATTAAGAGATTCAAAGTCCAGCCATGCGATATCGGCACTTTCATCTCTTGAGTCTTGAGTTTTTTTCTTCAGCACGGGTCCAATATTGAACGCAGACACAAGTTTCCAAAATATCTGGCAGCAACCGACTCCTCTTCTTGCTTAGCATCCTACCGTAGACACCAGGATCATTAGAATATCGCGTGCTATAGAAGAAAGTACATGATAAATTTTTTCGTCTCTTCCATCATTCTAAAATTGAATAATGAGATGAATCTTCATCTGCTTCATAAGAATTTATATATAAGGGCAATTCTTTAGTAGGTTGGAAAGATTGTTTTTGTTTTTTCCTTTGCAGTACACTTTTAGCATATGATAATTTAAACGAAAAACTAGAGCTACTACCATGAACGGGTCTACCGGGTCGGGTGGATACAACTCTTTCTTCATATGAAGCAATTAAACTATCTAAAATATCCTTAACTTCTACTTTCAAACTACATACGTCAACTCTCATATTATCTTCAAAATCGTCTAATAAAATATATACACCATCTAATTTAATCTTAGGATCAAAAATCAAAACCAAACAATATAAAAGAGGTATATCACCCTAATAGTTTTTAAAATTTGGCTTCCATTTTGGCAACAACATAATCAAAACCAGGAACATTTCTATATTTACAAAATAAAAAGTACATGTAGCATTGTAAAATAGTTCTAAAAATTCAAAAATATAAATAGAAACTAACCAATCATTCTCGGTTACTTGATAATCAAAACTAGGATTAACATTAAAATAATGAGTAATCACATCTTTAAACTTAATGCAAGATTGCAACATTAAATAAGTAGAATTCTATCTATGTGGTGCATCCTTAACAAATCGCTTAAAAGTAACACCATATTGTGTACAAAAAATTTTAAAAGCTTGTTGTCTACTTGCAGAAGAGTTCAAACTATGTAAACATGATCTAAGATTTTCTAAATTTAGTTGAAAGAATTTAAGACATTCTTTTACAATCAAATTAATAATATGACAAGCACATCTAACATGAAAAAGTCTACCTTCTAACATTGGCAGAAATTATGTTTTCAAAACATTAATAGAAGTGTTATTACTAGCATTATAAAAAAAAAATCAAAAATATTTTATTGTGAATATCATATTCACGCAAAAATTGTATTATAGCGCCACCTATTACATTGCCGGTATGTAAAAATTCTAAAGGCCTTAGACAAATGTGCATTTTTTTAACATCCATCTTGCATCTATATAATGTGCAGTGATACAAATATAAGCTTAATTTTGCTTAATAGTCCATATATCAGAAGTTAAAGCTAATTTACTAACATGCATAAAAATTTCTTTCAAAATAGCATTATCTTTTTGAAAAAAATTCAGAGCCTCTGCTCTAGCAGTAGATCTAGCAACTTTACTAAAACAAGGATTAAGAGTATTACTTGCATATTTATTGTAAACCCCGTGATTTTTCAAGATTTTCAAAACTGGATTTTTCAGAAATTTCTGGGATTTTTCGAGAATTTTTACTAATTAAAAACAAGATATTTTTGCATTAAATAAAATTAAATATTTTTAAAATATATTAAAATATTATAAAAATAATATTTTATTGTGTAAAATAAAATACTAGACTTAGGATAATTTTCTGGGAATTTATTGGAACCCGAAAATATTTTTAAAAGCCCAAAACATATTTTTAAATTAAATTAAAATAAACCCAGCCGAACCGGACTGAACAGGGTTCAAACCGGCCTGAACCGGCTGAACCCGGTTCAGCTAAACCGGACCGGTCCACCCACCTAGCGGGTCGGGTCCACCCGCCCTCGCCCGAATCCGCAGACCCGACCCGGAGACCCATTCTCCTCCCCCACGCCTCTGAATCCCGACTCTTCCGTCGGCCACGTCGCCGGAGCCCTCGCCGCCCCCTCCGGCCCACAACCCCACAACCCCGGCCACCTGGCCGCCTCACCCGGCCACCCCTCCCCAGCTCACCGCCCCTATAAATCTCCTTCCTCCCCGATCGACCCCAACCTAACCCGCCTCCGGCCGCCTCTGAACCCGACTCCCCTCCGCCCTCAGCCGCAGCACCCGACCCACCCGAACCCCTCTCCCCCCTACCCGGTCGCCGCCCCTCTCGACTCCAGTCGACCTCCGCCGGAGACTCCCCTCCTCCTCCAGAAACCTTCCCTCCGCGAGCCCTTGCCGAGCATCGGACCACCGCAGCCCCGAAGCTCCGACCCCGCCAGCTCGAGCTCCGGCCGACCCAGTCCCGGCCGAGCCGCCACCGGCTTCGCCTGAGCCGCCCGGCCACAGCGAGCCACACCGCCTCCCCCAGCCGTGCCCAGCTCCTCTCCGGCGAACCCGAATCGGTGCCCTAGCTTAGACACGTGTCGGACACGTGTCGGACATGAGAAACCATCGTTCACGGAGACCTGTTCATGTACCGTTTTCTCTCACCTCATAACCCCGTTTTCAATTCCGTCATTTGCAACGCGTAGCCTGCATGACCCCCTCGGTGCCCGTGCAACCCGCTCGGTGCATCGCGTCCTGTGGCGATCGCGAACCGCGATCCAAAAATAGAAAAAAACAACGCCCTGATTCACCCCGGAACTGGGTACGCCCCGCCAAACGGGACGACTTGGTCGCGTGCGGTCTTCACCGATACGTGCGCGCCATCGATACAGAAGTGCGGGATTTCGCAGAAGTCGATTCGGGTGTGCGTGCACACCGGAATCAACGCGTATCCGCGGACACGTCCCGTATCCGTCAGTTCTGGAATGTGTCCTAACTTTGTGTACACACGTCGGATCGAAATGAAACTTATGCCATCGGACTCATAGCGATATGCTGGTCCTGTGACCCAAGTTTGGTTCGATTCTGAGAACGTTGACAAAATCGCGTGTCGTGGGCCCACAGGTTCCACTTGACGGCCGATTTTGTGATCGGCTCATCGGAATCCAATTCTGGAAGTTTCGTTGGGTTCGTATCATCGTTCCTGACCTGTTGACACTAAGTTTGATGAATTTAGAGACCCTTGTCCCTGACACATTTTTCGGTGCAAAGCGGGCCCACATGTGGACCCCGCTTTGACCCGAAATTGAGTCTCCAAATTGGACTCAAGGACAGGCGTTTCTAGCTGATTAATATTTTTTGGATCTAATGGTGATGTTTATTTCAGCAACCGGAGTACCGCCTGCAAATCCCACTGCTGCCAGAGTTACAATTGGAGCCAGAACCATAGGCAAGGGTACCTCGCCAAAATTTGCAGTCTTTGTTACTTATCTCCTTGGCTTATATATATATTGTAGTTCATGCTTGACCTAGGACCGTGTGACTTTACTTAGCATCCGATTCATAGTCGGGTGCCAACACCGTACTCGGCGTTGTGTATTGTCATCTAGACATGGATATCGTGACCCTTTACATTCTCGTACTTGTCTTATCACGTACATCATAACCCAGGACACTTGACACTATTCATGAGACAGAATCTTCCTGAGATATTCATGGTGATTCTGTATAGGATACGGGTTTTATGACATAGACATTATATTCATAGACATCATATGACTTGCTGCATTAGTATTGATCTTGCGTGTCATGGACATGAGACATATGATTACATTGGGTGGGGAGAGACACACAGGCTACAGGCTGATATATATATATATATATTTATTGTGAGGCCTCAGACTCTATATCAGAGCTAGGCACTCTATTAGTGTTATATTTATTGTGAGGCCTCAGACTCTATATCAGAGCTAGGTACTCTATTAGTGATATTACTGGTACCCGGCTCCCCGACATAGAGCTTGTAGTGGATCAGCCTGAGTACTCGTGATGCTCTCACTTGCATTTCACATAGATGGTTACATACTTACCCTATTTATTTCATTATCTGCTGCACTGCATTTATTCTGGCTTGTATTATCTGTACCTTGCTGTCCCCTGAGGACCTGGATCCGGATTATGTCCCTAGGTATAACCGAAGAGATCCATCCAGAGATATACCGTACAGGAGCACTTCCAGGAGCTGTACCAGAACCTGAGAACGAGATCGTGCCCGAAGACTTCTCCTGAGTATTGGCTTTACATAGTCAGTTATTTCTATTTCTATTTTCAGTTCCTTTATTTCCTGTCTATTGCATTGATGTATTAGACATACTCTCGAATTGTTCCCCGAGACACTTTATTGAGATTTGTTAGTTATTCTATTTGCATTATTCTGGCATTTGATATGTGATTATCTGTTGTGGATGAGATTAGAATAGACTGTGACCTGTATCATTGGTTCCATTTATTGTTAGACTACAGCTTAAGCATGTCCTGATGGATCCATTAAATTGGGTTGTCCATCGGTGCGTGCTGCTGGCCATTGCCACGTGTCCAGTCCCTCGGTATTTTGGGACTGGGCCGTGACATGGTTTTTGTGGTGGCCCATGCGGGTCTACGACTAAATTGTTTGATTTCAACTTAGGGACCGAACAGGCCTGCAATAAGAATATGATAAGTTTTAGGATCTCATCCACTTGCTTGAATCGTTCTTGATCTCTATATCGGCTTCAAAAATAATTTACTTGCATCCTGCCTTGATTCCTGTGCACCTCTTATTGTTTATTTTGGATGCAGGGCAATGGATTCACCAGCAGGCGACGAGACTCCCGCAGGAACCCCACAAGCTACAGGTGTCACCTATGACGATAAAGTGACACCAGTCGGTGGAGTTCAATCAGCTCAACAGAGCCATCAGGCAGGTCAACCTACCTCATCTGGTGTTGTGTCTGATTTCCTGGGTGACGGATTGGTCCTCCTGCTCCAGTCTGGTCTCTGGCTAGTATGGTTGGATTTGAACATCTTGCTTCTCGGCCAATGGCTTCTTGTATCCTTGCCTCTGAAAGAACTTCTTCGTATGAAATCCTCGACTGTGCCGTAGTATACCCTTGGAGTTCGGGGGTAAGGCCGTGATGGAACTTTAGGGCCTTCTTCAGCTTGGTTGGTATTAGGATGGCACCGAATTGACTTAGTCGACTGAATTCTGCATCATAGGCGTCGACGGTCATATTCCCTTGTTCCAAATGCAGGAACTGGAAGTACAGTTCATCTCTGACCGTGGCTGGGAAATATTTTGCATTAAAATATTCCAGAAATTGTTCCCAAGTATGGTTCTTGCCGGTGCTGCGCTCGATAGATTTCCACCAGTGATGGGCGTTACCGAGGAGTAGGGTCCTTACTGCTGTTATCCATAGATCGGGGTGAAGTTGGGAACCTTCTAGCAGTATTTCCGTATTGGAGATCCAGTCTGAGATCTCTTTCGGAGTTTTATTGCCCTTAAAGGTTCTCGGGCTCATACGGCTAAAGCCTCGAACAGTGCTAGCTGGTTGGACAGGGGCTGGTACTGGGGCAGCTGTCTTCTCCAGAACCGTCATTAGGCATTGTCTCAGGACTTCATTCTGTTGCAACTGAGCCTGCAACATGGCTTGGAACATCTGAGATTGTTCCTCAAGTTGTGGCATCAGGGCTGCGAGAACTGGAGGTGGAGACAAAGGTATCTCTGCCTGCAGTGTTGGTGCCTGAGAAGGTTGCCCTTCTTGCTGGACTGGTGTTGCTTCTTAGGTCAGATCCTGGTGAAGGTACGAGGTTGTTGGATTGACCAGCATCCTTCTCGGAGATTGGTCTCTCGGGATTGGTGTCCCTTGGACATCTGGCGAGAGGTCTGTTGCTTGGTCAGTTCCATCAATCGCAGTTTCCCCGGGTATGTCCATATTTCTGAAAAAGATAGAAAATTTGAGAAAAGTACGAAGGATTTAATAGATGATAATCAAGCAGGATGCAAAATTTATGGATGAAGTCAGTGTGGATGAGACCTAGTATTCCTATCCTATTGCAGGTTTGCTGAACATGATATCATGTTACTAGCAATTAACTCGACCTGCATGGGCCACCACTAAAACCGTGTCACGCCCCAGTCCCAAAAATATACGGAACTAGGCCACGTGTCACTGGCCAGCTGACACGTCACTAAGGGATTACCCAATTTAATGGACCCGAAGTGATGTGCTACGCTGTCCTAAAATACTACAAGTCCAAATACAGGTAAATCTATCTCATCCACAAGAATAACAGAGAAAATGCTGAATATATAGATGCTATATCTGAAATGTCATATACAACCCAGATAAAGTCAGGTGGGAACAATCCCACTACAAAAAGTAAGCAGAAGTAAAATAAGATAAACTAGCACAACATCCTCAAAATATGTAGCTCCAACTCCTGTGTACTCAGGTAGACTCTGACGTCATCTCCTCTGACTCTATCTCAAGGGCATGTCCAGACTCCTGTCCAAGTCCAGGTACTGTGGGGTAGAGTGTCTCAGCTAAACCTGGCAGGGAACCAGGTCCTCAGAGGGACGTAACAAGATACAGGAAAACAACATGCCATGTATGTAAATACTGAATAAAAATTACTGAATAAAATAAATACAGGGTGCTAACCATCTAGGTGAAATGCAATTTGAGACAACCTAGTACGTATGGGAAATGTGTGGCTAGACATATGCTGACGTAATTCACCAATCTGTAGTGACAGGCTAGTATATGCCACATATGCCCCCGTTCAAGGGCACTATACAATTTTCTATCTACGATGAGAATGGTCACATGAATATATACATATATCATCCGTATCACTCCGTCGAGTGCGGCATATGGTAAAGAGGTGGGTGTCCCATACGTATTTTAGTCGTCCTCCCCGCCCAATATAACTAAATGTCAAGTCGTACATTTCCTAAATTATTCTAATCCGTGATGCGGGTCACACGTATTGGTAGCAAATCAAATACGCAGCTCGCATCCTAATATGCATTGCAACCATGTTGCGTGTTCCCGTGATAGGGTCTAGGAGAATATTAGAATACTCTCATAATTGTTGGTGAGTCTGTAATATTATTTTAAATGTCAACATATCAACTGACTGTACCCAAGGCAGTCTCGGGTAATCATGGTATATGAAATACAGAAACAAGAGCATATACAATATTGAGAATTTAAACAGTACTTGGCAAGGTATACTTGCCTACTCCCTGATAGTGTTGATAACCTGATCTCGCAGTCAGGTTTGAGGTTGCTGGTGACAGGGGGTCACTGGCTGTGCTGAAGGTGATTTCTGTTAAAACAGACAGGGTTCGTGAATATCAAGGCTGTAATACAAAGTATATATATATACTTATATACACATATATAATATAGATATATATATATAGTATGTATATATATAGATATAATAGTATATATAGTAATATATATAGTATATGAAAAACAAACAAATGCAGATATGTAGTAGTAGGGTATATCCACTGCGAAAGATATATAATACTATAATATATTATCAGGGTGTATCCACTGATATATATAATATAATAATAAAATGAAATGACAGAACAGAATTTTAAATACATATATAAATGCTGTACTATTCAGCAAATATATCAGGGTCTATAAGTGACCACTGTTATATACAGCATTTATAATAATAATAATATTATCAGGGTCCATAGGTGACCACTGGATAATATAATATATGAATTTAAAGATAGTGCAAGAATTTGAAATATACATATAAATATAAGCTGTATTATCCAGCAATAATATTTATTATTAATAATAATACATAGTATAACATATTAATAATATATATTAATAATATGTTATATTATATACATATAGATAATATATATATATATATATATATATATATATATATATATATATATATATATATATATATATATATATATATATATATAATAGGTGTAGGAAATTAAGTGCAGAAATAAATAAAAGAAAAAGAGTGCATAGTATACATATATACATTATAGTAGAAATTATATAACATATACAAATATGTTATATATATATGATATATATAGTATACATACTATATATATATATAATTATATATATATATATAAGTAAGGAAAAACAGAAATGAAAATGCATATAAATATTTATATAACATACATATAAGTAGATATTATATTTATACATTTATAAATATATGTATAAATATAAGTATATATACATAAATATATACATACATATAAAATAATAATATATATACATATACATATATTTAGTAAATATATATATAATAATATAATATACAGTATAATATACTGTATAATAACAGTATATATATAATATATATTAAGAGTATAATACACATATATATATAAATATACATATATACATATATTATACATATATATATATACATATATGTATATACATATAGGGATATATATGAAAATACATATATATTAGGTTTTAGTATTATACCTACTGACAGGGGGCCCACTGGGCTTGCCGCCGGTGGAAGCACGGCGGCGGAGTCGCCGGCGGCTGGCCGGAGAGTCGCCTGCAGCAGCAGCTGCAGTCGGCAACAGCAGCAACAGCAGCAACGTGCAGCAGCTGCAGCGGCGGTAGCGGCGACGGAGGAGGGGGTGCAGGCCGTCGGGGTGGCGGAGGAGGTCGAGGCGAACAGTCCGGTGAGGGTGGCGGAGGTCGGGGGTGGCCGGAGTGGCGGTGGGGGACTGTCGGAGTGGTGGTGGTGTTTTGGAGGCGAAGTCGGGGAGGAGGCTGCGGGGGAGCTACCGGCCAGGACGGTGGTCGTGGGGAGGTGTGGCGGTGGTGGTTGGGTAGAGGAGGTCACGGCGGAGCGGATGGGGTCGGTGGCGGAGGTCCACGACGGTCAGGGCGGCGGTGGTGGGCGGTCGGAGGTGAGGAAGCGGCTGTGGTGCAGGAAAGGGGAGTGTGCTGCGGGGGCTCAGGGCGGCGGAGGCGGTGGCCGGAGGGGGTGGCCGTTGGCTGGGGGATGGCTGGGGGAGTGGCGAGGTGGTCGGCGGCGGTCCGGTGGGCGGAGGGTGGCCGGAGTGAGGGGGAATGGGTTCGGTTATGAAGGGGGCTGGGTAGTTATATAGGGTTAGGGTTGGGGTAGTTTTGTAATTAGGGGAAATATTGGAGGTATTTTAGTAATTTAATTAATTAAATATCTAATTCAGATAATTATGGATATTAATCTGATATTTTGTGGGTCCTACTCCACCTATTCAATAACCAATGATGTGATGCCACCTCATATGGGAATTTTTGCATAAAAATCCTTGACTTTTTATAAATTGCATAAAAGTCCAAAAATTAGGAAATTGCGCAATTATGAAATTTGTCTGGAAAATCACCTGGTTCTAAAAATTACTAAAATTCACAGAATTGAGAGGGAAAGCTGGGGAAGTGTTTTGGACAGTGTGGGGTGAGCCTGGACAGATGCAGGGTCTAATTCTGCAGGTGATACGGGTCACCGTATTTATTATTTAAGGGCAGTTAGGGTCATAATTTTTCTACGGTGTCAATACGATAATTGTAATACAATTAGTGTAGAATATTATCGTATTTTTGGTTGGGCAAACAGGTGCCTACTGGTCCTCAAATCTCTAGGGGTACAGAGATGGGTAAAGAGCAACAATTTAAATAGGGATTAAATACGTACGTTTGCAACGATATTTGTGCGACTAAAACGAAGCACAAAACGAGGTTTCTGGGAGTTGCTAAAAATACAGAAAATGTAGTCTAGCAAGCCTAGGGCAGGGATGTAAAATTAGTTTAGGGTTAACAGCTAGTGTGAGGCCCTAATTTATTGTGTAATAAACAGGTGCACAATCAATAGAATATATAATAAATAAATTTAAAAAGTTACACTAATTCTAATTAACTAAAAATAATATTAAAATACTAAAATCTGGTCGAGGGAGTTTACACTCACCAACATTCGGCATCAACTAGAAGCAGCTGAGCTTCCACGGGAACGTTGAATGAATGCCGTCAAAATGCAATTGACGGATAATGCTCATCACTGGTGGCTATCTGAGGAGACACGGCTCGGACCAGACCGAGTCACTTGGGAAGAGTTTTTCAGACTCTTCCAGGAAATCTACATTCCAGCCTTCGCTCGATCAGAACTTGGGGACAAGTTCAATCGCCTCACTCAGGATACTATGACGGTGGAAGAGTACAACGCTGAATTCATTCGTCTAAGTCGCTTCGCCCCAACCCAGATTCCGACAGAAGAAGAGAAGGCTGAGAAGTTCTTCGACGGACTAAACTTCGAGCTACAGAGACTGATCGGATCCGTTGCACCTACTTCTTACTCGGATGTCCTTGCAGCAGCCCGACGCATGGAGCGCGTCGTCAGGAGAGAGGCCAACCTGAAGCGGCCTTCCATATCCGCACCAACCAGAGCAGCACAAGAGGAGTCTACAAAGCGTCAACAGATAAATCCACCCCCGAGAGCAGCACCAGGAGTCTCATTCCTTCCTACTTGTTACTACTGTGGCAAGATAGGCCATATTGAAAGAGAATGCAGACGCAAGCTAGGAATGTGCTTAATTTGCGGATCCTGACACCACTTAGCCAGAAATTGCACAGCATATCAAGGAGAAATACTGATGATGCATCAAGAAGCTTTACCAGTGCCGAGGCCAGCCTGTCCAGCAATGGGAGCACCACAAACGGGAGTTGAAAGAGTCGTACCACCAACTCCAGGAGGGTATCAGCCGATGCCACCTTTGATACCACAAGCAGCACTCTTCCAGCAGGCTCAGCAGCAACAGAGGAATCGATTGCAAGCACGCGGACAAGCCCTGACGATGACCGTGGAGAACGTGCAGACTCGTGGAGTAGCTAATGCGCGTAAGTGATTCGTAGTTATCCGTTTCTAGTCTTGTGTTAGCTCGTGCCTATCAGTTCGTGACCTCAGCCCCAACCGAGTAATTTGGAACTTGTTAATAATAACCTAGTTTTCTAAAATTTGTAGTTCTTTTGCTTTAACAAGTTTTGCTTCACTCTGGAAAGTGCATAACTTTCATTCTTAGGGAAACGATATTTTTCCTAAGTGTCTTATGATGTGTTTCGAACGATACTTGCAACCGTGTCATCTCTGCTTGTAAACTCCCTGATTTTTTCAAGATTTTTAAACTGGATTTTTTAGAATTTTTTGGGATTTTTTTGGGAATTTTTGCTAATTAAAAATAAGGTGTTTTTAGCATTTAATAAAATTAAATAATTTTAAAATATATTAAAATATTATGAAAATAATATTTTTGGGTGTAAAATGAAAAACTGGACTTAGGATAATTTTTTTGGAATTTATTGGACCCCGAAAATATTTTTAAAAGCCCTAAAACTATTTTTTTAAATTAAAAATAAAATAAACCCAAAACGAACCGGGTTCAAACCGGCCTGAACCGGCCGAACCCGGTCCAACCCACTGAACCGGACCGACCGCCCTAGCGGGTCAGGTCGGGTCCGCGCGACCCAAACCCGCACCCACGAACCCGCCTGACCCTCTCCCCACGTTCCCACAGCCCGCTTCCTGCGCCGCCCCGCCCGGCCACGCTCTGCCTCGCCCGCATCCCCGCACCCCTCGGCCACGACTCCGTCTCCTCCGCCGCCTAGCTCGGCCGACCCCTCTCCCTCTCTCCCTATAAAACCCTAGCCCTACCCTCTTCTCCGGCCAATCCTCCCGGCCGTGCCCGCGCCACCGCCTCCCCTCGCCGTGCCGCCACCGCCCGCCCTAGCTCCGCCGACGCACCGCAGCCCCGAGCCCCGATCTCCTTCCTCCCCCGAGCCCTAGCAGCAGCCCCCGCAGCCCCCTCCGGCGCCGCCTCCCGCGCGTCGCCGCCTCCTCCGGCCAGCACCGCCCCGCTGCCCCCGGCCTCCTTCCGCCTCAGCTCCGGCCGCCGTAGGAGCCAAACCCTAACCCTAGACCTGTGTGTCGGACACGTGTCGGACACGGAAATTTTGGTTTCCAGGAGCCCTGTTCAGGTACCTGTATCTTTCTCCTCGTAGCTCTGTTTTCGATTCCGTCAGTTGCGTCGCGTAGCCTGTGTGACCCCCTCGGTGCCCGTGCAACCCGCTCGGGGCATCGCGTCCTGTGGCCATCGCGAACCGCGATCCAAAAACAGGAAAAATAATGCCCTGATTCACCTCGGAACTGAGTACGCCCCGCCAAACGGGACTACTTGGTCGTGCGCGGTCTTCACAGATACGTGCGCGTCGTTGATACGGACGTGTGGGATTTCACAGAAGTCGATTCGGGTGTGCGTTCACACCGGAATCAACGCGTATCCGCGGACACCGTCCCGTATTCGTCAATTCTGGAACGCGTCCTAACTTTGTGTACACACGTCGGATCGAAACGAAACTTGCACCATCGGACTCGTAGCGATACGCTGGTCCCGTGACCCAAGTTTGGTTCGATTCTGAGAACGTTGACAAAATCGCGTGTCGTGGGCCCCACAGGCTCTACTTGACGGGCGATTTTGTGATCGGCTCATCGGAATCCAATTCTGGAAATTTCGTTGGGTTCGTATCATCGTTCCTGACCTGTTGACACTAAGTTTGACGAATTTGGAGACCCTTGTCCTTGACACATTTTTTGGTGCAAAGCGGGCCCACATGTGGACCCCGCTTTGACCCGAAATTGCTATTTTTGCCCTTGTCTCCAAATTGGACTCAAGGACAGGCATTTCTAGCTGATTGATATTTTCTGGATCTAATGGTGATGTTTATTTCAGCAACCGGAGTACTGTCTGCAAATCCCGCTGCTGCCAGAGTTACAATTGGAGCCAGAACCACAGACAAGTGTACCTCGCCAAAACTTGCAGTCTTTGTTACTTATCTCCTTGGCTTATATATATATATATATTGTGGTTCATGCTTGACCTAGGACCGTATGACTTTACTCAGCGTCCGATTCATAGTCGGGTGCCAACACCGTACGCGGCGTTGTGTATTGTCATCTAGACATGGATATCGTGACCCTTTACATTCTCGTACTTGTCTTATCAAGTACATCATAACCCAGGACACTTGACACTATTCATGAGACAGAATCTTTCTGAGATATTCATGGTGATTCTGTATAGGATACGGGTTTTATGACATAGACATTATATTCATAGACATCATATGACTTGCTGCATTAGTATTGATCTTGCGTGTCATGGACATGAGACGTGTGATTACATTGGGTGGGGAGAGACACACAGGCTACAGGCTGATATATATATATATATATTTATTGTGAGGCCTCAGACTCTATATCAGAGCTAGGCACTCTATTAGTGTTATATTTATTGTGAGGCCTCAGACTCTATATCAGAGCTAGGCACTCTATTAGTGATATTACTGCTACCCGGCTCCCCGACACAGAGCTTGTAGTGGATCAGCCTGAGTACTCGTGATGCTCTCACTTGTATTTCACATAGATGGTTATATACTTACCCTATTTATTTTATTATCTGCTGCACTGCATTTATTCTGGCTTGTATTATCTGTACCTTGCTGTCCCCTGAGGACCTGGATCCGGATTATGTCCCCAAGTATATCCGAAGAGATCCATCCAGAGATATACCGTACAGGAGCACTTCCAGGAGCTGTACCAGAACCTGAGAACGAGATCGTGCCCGAAGACTTCTCCTGAGTATTGGCTTTACATAGTCAGTTATTTCTGTTTCTATTTTCAGTTCCTTTATTTCCTGTCTATTGCATTGATGTATAAGACATACTCTCGGATTGTTCCCCGAGACACTTTATTGAGATTTGTTAGTTATTCTATTTGCATTATTCTGGCATTTGATCTGTGATTATCTGTTGTGGATGAGATTATAATAGACTGTGACCTGTATCATTGGTTCCATTTATTGTTAGACTACAGCTTAAGTATGCCCTGATGGATCCATTAAATTGGGTTGTCCATCGGTGCGTGCTGCTGGCCATTGCCACGTGTCCAGTCCCTCGGTATTTTAGGACTGGGGCATGACATTTATAGTAGTAATTACTCTCACCAAATGTAAAGGGTTGTTCCCCACAAATCATAAATCTTGCTAACTCAGTTTCGGTACGAGCATCAAAATAAGTAAATATAACTAAAGAAGATTCTTGACCACCAGTACTTAGCTGTGTTTGTGTAGCCTGCAATGTGTCTTTACCATAGCAACTTTTGTAGTATTTTTTTAAAGTGCCCGTGCCATGATTTTTTTTGCACTTGTAAACCCGCTTACATCTCTTACATTTCGCAGACTTAGGTATTGGTTTTTGATCTTTTGGATCTAAAACCGGATTGTCCTCACTATCAGTGGCAAATATTTTTGTAAAATAATTTCATAAAATATATTTTTCTTATTGCCAACATTTATAATCGTGATCATACTCCTAACTTTAGGAGGTGACATTTGTGTCGGTGGCGTAAATTCAGGAATAGGGTTATTTTCAAACATATTATTATAATAATTATCGTTTTCAAAAGGTTGGTTTGAACCTAGTCCATCCATATTTAAAATAATTAAAATTAGAGCAAAATTAATTAATTCACTACCAAAAGAGAGAGAGAGGGGAAATAAAAATCTCAAATAAAAAAAAAACTATTCTATAATATTAAAGTTACTTGTAACGTCTGCTAGAAGCCTCCAAAAGAAATCGGAAGAAAATGTGCTTAGAGGAAAGAAGTTGGACTCCAGTAATTTCTTTGCTTTTAAACTTTTGTAATTTCCTTGCTTGCTTCTAAACTTTGTAAGAGGAAAAAAAATTATAGAAGGAAAAAAAATTGTTGTGTTTATTTTTCATGAATTATGGACTATTTATAAGAATTTTTAGGTCCAAATGACCCAAAATACCCTAAAAAGAGTTGTTATAATGGATATTTTGGACATTTTACAAAAAATGACCAAAACACCCCAAAAATGGACAAAACATTGCCACTACAATGGGGGTATTTTAGTAATATACCCCCAAAGAATATATTCACAAAAAAAAATCGGTCGATTCCACCAAGTCGACTGAACCGGGCAAGTCCGGACCGGGCCAACCAAGTCGACTGAACCCGAACCGGCCCGAACGGTGCAAAAATTGGGTCAGGCCGGGCTAGCGGGTCGGTTCCACCAACCCAGCCCGGACCCGTGGGGGCTAGTGGGCCTGGGCGGGTTAGTCCGTAGACCGGGTAGGGCCCGTTCGAGTTCCGGGCCGCCTGCCCATTTAGACACCTTGGCCTCTTCTTAAGGCTATTGATAAAGGCATCACAAATACACTTAGGGCAGCCCAATATTTTTTGGAATAATTATAAGTTTGTCACTCCAAAAAATTACTTATCGAACTGTCCACTCCCAATTAATTTTTTTTATAGTCGGGACTATCAAAATTTTGACAGTCCTACCAATTAGAATGACTCAAAATTTTGACAGTTCTACCAATTTGAAATACCCTCGAAATTTTGACATACCTAAACAAATATATTGATTCTTTAGGACTGTCAAAATTTTGACAATCCTTCCAATTGGTAGGACTGTCAAAATTTTGACAGTACAGAGGGAAGGGCTGCGCGAGGTGACAATTGGGCGGGGCCTCCACTTCCCGCGCAACAGCAACCGGGGGTTGGGGGAGGGGGTCGACGACGTCGGTGAGCTGGGACTAGTACCAGACGGAGCCGAGCAGACCTCCACAAACGGAAGCGGCATCGTATGTCCAAACTTAGGGATATTAGGCGATGTCGAAGGCCGGAGGGGGGCAGGGTTGTGCGTGGCAGAGGGAGGGCGGATCTATGCGAGGTGGCGCGCTAAGGCTAGAAGGGGGGCAAGAGGGGGAGGAAAAGGGGTTAGGGTGTTTGGGAGTGAGGTTGGGCAGCCTTAAAACAAATTTAGGCTAGTATGAGTGATAATTCTTCATTAATGGACCAGCACCAATACTGGACTAGCCTTGAGTGTATTTGGTTGTGCCTTTATCAAGAGAATTCCTTAAAGCCAAGAAAATCAAAAGAATGTAACTATTACCACTTTGTATTGAAATAACCAATATACCCTTTGCTTCTATGCAAAGTGACACATATTCTTTACTATATGTTTGAATGACACCTAGCATGGCTGCCAAAAATATAAAATTTCATATTTCTCCTAAGGGTTTAAATGCAAAGTAATTTTGTAGATATATTTTGATAAATAATTAGGAATTTTGGAAATCATTAAAACATAAAATGCTTTTTATAAAATTTAAAATTATATATAAAAAAAATTATGTTACAAATATTGGTTATGACAGATCTGTCCCCAGAAACTTGCAAGTTCGTGTTAGAACATCTGGATTGCTCGTAGTCACCTCTGTTACAACTCAAACGGACTCCCTGGACGTAGGTAATGGCCACAATAATTTTTCTCTTATGTCTCACAATTTTTGTCTCTCGTTAAATGGAGGCACGAAGTCAGTATTTATAGGGAATGATACAAACCCTATAATCTACCAGAACCGTCCAGAGCCGCCGCCAATTATGGTAGGATAATAACAAATTAAATCGAAATCTTAAAAGATTATGATTGATTTAAATTCTAATTAATCTGCCAAAATTGTCCATATCCGCAATCAGCGAAATCTGTTTCATCTGAGTGTAAATCACTCGTTCAGTGTAACTGTACCATAAAACGCACGCAGATATGCAACCAGTACGGTAATGACATGATAAGTGCAAAGTGTGCCATCAAAATGTCACATTGTGTCCTTGAATCCGAGTCCGAGTCGCTAAGCCCCTTTGGGTCTTAACTCCTAAGAAAAAAAAATTAAGAGAGTGACAAAATGCATAAATGCTTTCTTTAGAAGTTTAATTTTAATCCACCTAAGAAATACCCCCACATGGCACCCACATGTGTCCACCACAACTCGTGTGTATACCTTAATAACAAGCAAAATCTTATATTGAGATACCCACTTGGAGTCGTAGGCAATGTGGGACTATCTTTGCTAGTCCTGAGAGAGGGAAAAACAAAACTTCAACAAAAAATAGTTTGTTAGATTTGGTTTTAAGGAAATATTTAGATTTTTTTTTAAAGAAAGAGGGATACGTATGTTTTGACCACATATTTGGAGAGTTTATCGGCATATAATTTTTTCTCTGCGTAAGAATTGATTTTGTTTTTTTTCTCCATTGGTTCTTTTAAGTTATCTAGTAACTATACCCATAAGTTATTTTCGTATAAGAAGGATATATATATATATATATATATATATATATATATATATATATATATATATATATATATATATATATATATATATATATATATATTAATTATCTCTAAGTTTTTTATTTATAACACGGAATACCCATGCTTATAAACTAATTACACTGACCACTACCCCGCTCCCCTCTCCTAGAAAAAAATAAAAAATAGGGATAGTTAGTGTTATAACTTTTTATTTTTATCTTAAAGTAATGGTACACCATGTAATAAACAAAAAAGTAGGAATGATTAGTGTAATTAGTTTAAAAGTATGGTTACTCCGTGTAATAAACATAAAATATAGGGGTAATTAGTGTAAATAACCCTATATATAAGACATGAGGGACATGACCTGCATTATGATCAGTTATATCAAGATTTGTAGTTGAAGGTTGTGCATAGAAAGTCTTACTTCTAGTGTCATCACTGTAACAACCCGTTCCGTTCAAGCGGATAGCCGATTCAAACGACACAAGTGCAACGACACTATCCGCTTTGCTCAGCGAGAAGAATTGCTTGAGGAAAAGGATTCCAGACTTGGCCCTTCAGGATTCCAGACTTAGACTTTTAAAGGATCGCTCAGAGTATCGCTCGACCGAGGCAAATCATCGCTAAGGTGAGTATCTACGATGAACTTGTCTTTCCTTAGCCTTCACACTTAAAAATATGGACGATACATGCTAGTCGCTAGGTGAATCACCCCTTGCATGCTAATAAAGAATATAACGTACCTAGCTAAGGGAATAATCCCATCTTGTATTGCTTGTGTTAGAACATGGAAATGTAACTTGGCTTATAACATGGACCATCGCATGCTACCTTAGCTTCGTACAAGTAGACGCGCTATGCCTTGAGTAGATCAATATATACTCTTCTTAGTGCACTGTTTCACTTATTTACCCTGCACGTCCCATAGATTATGTCGCTCGATATGCCCCTGTACGGTTTCACTCCTCGCAATACCCCTTAGATCCATGCTAACATAAAGGCTTATGTTCTAAGGTAGACTATACAGTATGTTTCATTATACTTGCCTGCTTACATTCTAACTTATACTCGTTTGCCTTATTTCAATGCTTGTTATATAATTCATGCCACGACCCCCTGGTAACACTATCTAAGTTCCCAGAAGACTATCGAATAGTCGTTCCATGCAAGTATGAACCTGAACGTACTCGGGACCGTTAGGTCGCCATGGCAGTTCCTAAACCAGGAGATTTGTATCATGTCAATAAAGCAAGAATCATAGCTCGTGGAGCAATACTCGTCCCGTACTGAATTAAATGGCTCAGGGAGTCGATATATATATATATATATATATTTGTGAACAATCGTGCCTTGAACTTGAACCTATACTTGACAAGATCCTGATTCAAACTTGTACCTGATATATTCTGACTTGTTCCTATCCCTGTACCTGACAAGAGGCCCGGAAGATTAGAGACTTGCATGGTCCCGGATAACTTGGTGCACAATATCAAATCTCGTTTCGCGGATGGTCTCCGGGGCACCAGGGCCGATCCGACCGGTCAGAACCTTCTGAATGTAGTCGCCTGCGTCGGACGGGATGTGTGCAATACCCCATGTTCCTGCTTGCACACAATTTTGTCTTGAGAATACACCATCCTCTATGGCGTCGTGCCAGTGACCTTATTTTCATATAGACTAAGTCATCCTCGCTTAGCGACAATCCCCATGCGGGTCATTGTATTGCACCTAGTACTCTGAAACACATGAACGATTACGAGTATAAGATACTTATACATATTGGAACACTTGAACATCTTCTGCAATACTTCTGTTTAATCTGTGTAACTCGTACACCTGAAACAGAACTTCGCTCGTGATACTTGTGTTTGCTTATGCAATTGCCCCTGTATTTCATTATATATACCCATGCTTGGTTTAACTTGGTCTTCCTTGGACAGTGAAGGACGAATGGTAAGTTGGTAAGTCTCGTAATGTTACTCTTATATCGTACGGCGCACTGCCACATGAGTTAAGCTTTTCATTATGCCATAAAAATAATCCTAAGGCAAGACTAGAAAGATAACTTAATAGATGGTGCACAGAACCAATATAACGTGTTTGGATTTGTCGAGCGGGAGAGAAGCCTCCCCACCAGTGAATTCATGTACTGATAACCCACCAGATTGCTTGCATGGTACGGAAGAACCTCGTTCGGTGCAAAAATTCCTTCGTGCGTGCTAAGGCGTGGAGTTTTCTCTAGAGCCTTGGAATGTTGCGTCCGGAGCTGAAGCGCATATACAAGACATAATATTGGAACATCGCCTATGTATCAATCCACAAATATAGCCACTTGGCATACTTTTATTATTTCGAGAGAGAGGGACTTGGGTGACTTGTAATCTCGGCCTAGCGTCGCTTGTAATACTTGTGCAATATCAATAAAGTGCTTATTTTACTTCTATACTTGTGTTATTCAATGCTTTCACTATTGACGATTATGTCAACTTGTTACTAATTGCCTGTTCGTTTCTTATTTCGTTGCATTCGGACTATCTGTGCGACTCTGTGGCTTAGTGTAATCTCTGTATCCTGAAATTCTAGCTTAAATGTTATTTTTAGGTAAATTTAGGGCTAGTGGGATTTTTCCATAATTTTTAGTTAATTAAAAACTAGTAACACTAATTTTCTAGGTCTTTCAAGAATTTATTTTAGGTTCAAACTTAATTTAAAATATCCCAAACTTTTAGTTTAGGTTCTAAATAATCAAATATATTTTCTAGAATTTTTTGGGAATTTTCTGATTATTTTTAGCATTTATTTTTAGTTAATTAGGAAAAACTGAATTAAAAACTAATTTCTGAAAAAGAAAACCAATAATAATTAATATTCTGCCCAGTAAGACAACAGGGGGCCCACCCGTCAGCCTCCCGCAGTGAACTGGGTGGGGCCCGCCTGTCAGCGACCGCGGGTGGGTTCGGGTGCAGCCGAGCCGAGTCCGAGTTCGACTCGGACTCAGCTGAGCCAAGCCGGGTCAAACCTGGACCGTCCGATTTGGGCAGGGGTGCATGGATGCACGCCACGTGGCAGATTCCCAAGTCGTGGCTGCCCTCTCTCCTTTATATATATGAGTTATTTAGGAATTCTAGGGTTTTTTCTTTGAGCCAAATTTTGGAGAATTGTCCTCTAGGGTTCCTTCATCTTCCAGAAGCCATTGCGCATAGGTTCGGACTCCAAACGAGGCCCAATTTCTTACATTAGAACCGTATTGAGGTTAGCTTTCTAAATATATAAAATTTTTTACGAAATTATGAGTATTAAATTCTGGGAAATTCGTAGAGCACAGCATGTCCAAAAATAGATGTGTCTCGGTATTTTTACGATTCCGGGAGAACCAGGAATCAGAATCACGAACCGTTTAAAGTTTTGGAAAACTAATGATGAGATCATTGACATATATGTTTCCCAGAATTTATTTCAAAGTATTTCTATACTTTTAATTTTGTAGAACTTTTAGGTTAGAAATTAACCACCGTTGCACAATATAAAATTTGTATGTGCAATAATTTTCAAACGAATTTGAATTTCGGACGAGCCATAAATTTCAGCATATTTTTGACGCTAAAATTTATAGAAAATCATGCATAAAAGTTGAGTTTGTGTTGGTTGATATTTTGGTCAACAGATTGCTTCGATTTGCGTGCCATGAGTCTCGAGTTGATAAAATTCAGTTCCTTTGGACAAAATTTAGGAATTAACCTAAAAATCAGAATAATAAGATTAAAATAGGATTTTAGAGTAATTATTCTAGAATTAAATAAATTAAAATAAATTATCTTTTGACATGGTAAAATTGTAATACATAGACTATTTGGATTGTGACTTGGATTCTGTTTCATATCAGCAAAGGACCACAGGCGAGTACATTCTCTGATAGTTTCTTATCTATGATATCCTCTATGTTCATTGTATTTAGTATAAATATCCATATTTCTTGACACGATGTTACACGGATTGGTATATCCGGATCTCGTCATGAGATGTTATTCCTTGTATATGGTGTATCGTGTACAAGTCTTGTTTTATTGGTTATCTTGTGCATGTACAAACACTGATTCTAGAGGAGACTTGCTACCTTCTTAGAGAATCCCGTGCCATAGCGTACCATGGTTGGATCTACTATACCAGTCGGGGGTGGGGAGTATTTTAGTGTAGATATGTGATCATACCCTTCATGTACAAGTCTTGTTCTCATGTTAGTGTTGGTCATACACCGCACGTATGACTAGACAGGCCCGTACTCGTGTACTAGTTCCCAAGCCGGTCACATGTTAAAGCTAGTACTCATACACTTAGTCATAGTATTCTTCTTCATTGACATATTGTTCCTTCCCGTATTTATTTACAGTATTTCTAGTATTTCCTTCATTGTGTATCTCTTTTACGTATATATGCATCTTGTATATTTTTATCTATTTACTGCTACCTAGTTTATATCATTGGTGTAGAACTGCTGTCAGAGATGTACTTTGCTCCATCCTGACAGGAAATATTTTTCCAAACTACGCCTTAGAGGACGGGTATCCGACATTTTATGGACCACAGGGAGAGTAGCTGCTGACTTGGACCTTGTAGCCAGGTGTGATTCCGGGAGGTCTAGCCGGGATCAATAGTTATTTAGTTGGTTTCAATTAGCAGTTTATGGTACCGGATTTGTCTCCGGCATACTTTGTTGAGACTTGGATATTATTGTTGAGTTAGATTATTCTATTTAGACTTCTGTTGCAAATTTGGTTTATTTATTTCTTCGATATCTTATCGTGCTTTAGCTATGTGATTGAGTATTGTTCATATTATATTGTGCTATCTGTGACTCCTTATGGAGTTGGATGCTCGTGTGAGAATGATTAGATAGCATTATGACCTAGATAATGTTCTACCGTCGATGCTGCGGCGTAGGCTGGACGTACCCATGCACTCGTGCCCCTATACCGGGTGCGGCTCGTGACACATTTTTAGTGGTGGCCCATGCAGGTCAGACTTTGCAAGTTGTGCGATATTGTGGTAGTACGATAACTTAGTTGTACTACTACGTGCCTGCGATAGGATCTAGGATATAGTATACTAGGATGAGAGCAGATACTCAATCACAACTAGGAATATTTTTAATCTATCTGTCTTGTTATCCCTTCCTTCTGTTCCTTTTCTCGTCTTTTGATTGATTGATTTCTTAGTATCGTAGCTTATATCAGTGATTTTTGCTAGAATATAGTTAGTAGTACACCCTGACAGAGACTACAATACCATGACAAAATAGACCATAAACCATATATATATTTTTCTAGATTGTATGTTGTATGACTGTAGGTAGGATTTTTCCTAAGACTCTTATTATTGGGGGTTTGACCATAGTGAAGAGTAGTGAAGAGGTTATGACTTGACAAAGAGAGACAAGGTGCCTTAAATTTTGAGGATAAACACTAATGAAGAGTTGAGAACTTAATATGGCAGAATTGACGATTTGTTAAAATAATAGATTTTATAAAGATTAGGATATGATTGAAATTGTCATTAAAATATGAGAAATTTAAGAAGATTATCATTGTATTTATTTGACTGCAAGATATAAATTTAAGATGTAAATTGAATGCGGTATTTGAAGATTTAATAAGTATTACATTGATGAGCGTTGTGTGGAAAAAGAATAGAGGAGTAAATCATTAATAGATTAGTGTTTGAATTCAAATTTTGGGATGAGACTTTAGATTTTATAAATATACACAGATTGGATTTAAATTGAAGCATCGACTTTATGTCTTTGGACTTCTTATCGATTTTCTTAGTTTTGAAAGCTCGTTCGTGGGTTATGTGCATACACCCTCTTGTCGACCCGTTGGGATGTTCCATACAATAAGTCTAAATAATTTTAAAGTGCATGTGATTGATATGATTGCTTGAACTGGAATACAAAGACCCTTATTTCGACCTTTGTTAGACTTCATGAAAATAGACTCGTGCTAGAATTTGCAAGTTATGTTCGAACCCGAATACGTATACATGATTACCCAGCTGGTTAGTATACGAGATAGAATATCGTTCGGATGGTTGCTATATACACAGCCTTTCGGCTATGTTGTGTCGAGTATCGCGCACCAAGACCCTTTTGGTGATAGCTAGTTTACGAGCTAGTTTGGGATATCATTCAGGAAAAGGATAACTCATACTTAGAATAGCAACCGATAGAAACCTTATTAGTTTATCGCTACGTCGAATATAGTGGATCATGCTTGAATTTTGAGAAATAGCTTGAACGGTATTTCGTATCTGGAAGATACAAATCATATATTATTTACTTGTGTGGTGGCCCATGCAGGTCTACGACTAATTATTTTGGTCTCAACTTAGGGGCCAAACAAACCTGTAAAAGGATAGGGTAGGTTATAGGATCTCATCCATTTGTTGAATCATTTTTGAAACTCTATATCGAATTCAACTCAAGTACTTGATTTGCATCATGCTTGACTCTATTAAACGTTCTCATAAAGTTTATTTTGGATGCAGAGAGATGGATCCAAGAAATGGAGATGAAATTTCTTTTACACCACAAGACGCTGTGGTTACCTATGGTGATGGAGTTACACCAGAGAACAGAGGTCAATCCTCTCAAAGTGGACAAGCTGAGCAGCATAACTCAAGGTTCAGGCGTGACGATATCCCACCTCCGCCGCAGTTCACTCCACAGATGCCTGCCTTTCCACCAGGACAAGCAATGGACGGGCAGCAAATGTTCCAGATGTTTTATCCCATGATACAAGCTCAACAACAAGTTCAACAGGA
This sequence comes from Iris macrosiphon, assembly GCA_036927795.1. Classification (NCBI taxonomy): domain Eukaryota; kingdom Viridiplantae; phylum Streptophyta; class Magnoliopsida; order Asparagales; family Iridaceae; genus Iris; species Iris macrosiphon. The sequence continues at coordinate 4,815,369 of JAYESA010000015.1, forward strand.
GGCACAGCGTCAGGAGGCAGAGAACCTGAGAAACAGCCTAGTAAATGCATTGGAACAGGCAAACCCGCAAGCTAGACGACCAGCGACGGGAACTATCACTGATTTCCGTCAACTCAAGCCCCGTACCTTTTCGGACAAGGAAGGACCAACTGAAGTGCATGAGTGGCTCACAAATACACAACATCAGTTGGAAGCAGCTGAACTTCCGCGAGAGAGATGGATGACCGCTGTCCGAATGCAACTGACGGACAACGCGCACCACTGGTGGCTAGCTGAAGAGAAGAGGCTCGGACATGACCGAGTCACTTGGGAGGAGTTCTCCAGACTCTTCCAAGAGATGTATATCCCAGCCGCTGCTAGATCAGAACTCCAAGATAAGTTCAACCGCCTTATCCAGGGCAACATGACGGTAGAGGAGTATAATGCTGAATTCATTCGCCTGAGTCGTTTCGTCCCTTCTCTAATTCCTACCGAAGAAGAGAAGGCGAAGAAATTCTTTGACGGACTCAGGTTCGAGCTTCAGAGGTTGATTGGATCTGTTGCCCCTACATCGTACAACGACGTCCTTGCTGCAGCACGACGCATGGAGCGCATCACCAGGAGGGAATCAAGCCTGAAGCGACCATTTACCTCAGCACCATCCAAGGCAGCACAAGGGGATTCTGCAAAACAACTCCAGAGGAATCTACCGCAGAGAGCAGCACCAAGAACCCTACCTACTTGTCATTTCTGCGGCAAGTTGGGTCACATTGAGAAGGAGTGTAGACGCAAATTGGGACTGTGCCTGGTTTGCGGATCCAACCAGCATCTATCCAGAGACTGCACAGCACGCCGAGAGGGAGCACCACGACTAGCTCCACCTGCACCGAGGCCAGATTATCCAGCAGTGGGAGCACAGTAGACGGGAGTTGGAGGAGTCAGACCACCAGCTCCAGGAGGATATCAGCCAAGACCACCATTGCCACCTCAAGCAGCACTATTCCAACAAACTCGTCAGCAGAGGGGTCCAGCCCAGGGACGAGGTCAGGCTTTTGCATTGGCTGTTTAGGAAGAAGCTATTGCTGGAGAAGTTATAGCAGGTACCATTTTAGTAGCTTCATTACCTGCTGTAGCTTTATTTGATTCTGGGGCATCGTACTCATTTATAGCTGCTAGCTTCGTAGCCACCCATCAAGTAGCTACTGCACCCCTTCCGAAGACTAAGAAAATTCTTACGGGAGGTAGAATTATACCTGTTAGTGATATCTGTAGATCATGTTCAGTAGTAGTCTGCGGGAGAGAGATGCGAGCCCAATTTTTGATCTTTTCTATGCCTGACTATGATGTTGTACTTGGTATGGACTGGTTAAGTCAGTATCATGCTACTCTTGATTGTCGGCTTGGAAAAGTTATATTCAGACCACCTGGACACTCAGAGTTTGAATTTCTTCGAGGAGCTGTAGAACAAGGTGTTCAGCCAACTCTTAGGGTATTAACTGAAGAAGGGGAGTCAAGTTACCCAAGAGTTATATCAGAGTTTGTGGATGTATTTCCTGATGATCTTCCAGGTCTACCACCTGATCGGGAAATAGAATTCACCATAGACTTAACTCCAGGAGCAGAACCTATCACTTCATCGGTTTATAGGCTAGCCCCTAAGGAGTTAGTAGAGTTGAAGAAGCAAGTTGATGAACTTCTGGAGAAAGGTTTCATCCGGCCTAGTGTTTCACCTTGGGGAGCACCTATACTTTTTATACCAAAGAAGGATGGAACAGTTCGCCTATGCATTGATTACAGGGCGTTAAACGCTGTGACCATTAAGAACCGGTATCCCTTGCCACGCATTGATGACTTATTTGATCAATTGAGTGGAGCTAGGGTATTTTCAAAGATTGACCTTAGATCCGGTTATCACCAGATTAGGGTGAGGAAGGAAGATATCCCGAAGACAGCCTTTAGAACAAAGTATGGACACTATGAGTTCTTAGTAATACCGTTTGGTTTAACCAACGCGCCTGCTGTATTCATGAGCTTGATGAACCGAGTCTTCCATCAATACTTGGATAAATTCGTGGTGGTATTTATCGATGACATTCTGGTATATTCCAAAAGCCACGAAGAGCACGAGGAGCATCTCAGAATCGTGCTAGAGATGTTGAGACAGGAGAAACTTTATGCTAAGCTCAGTAAATATGAGTTTTGCATGGATAAGGTGCCATTCTTAGGGCATATTATCTCAGGAGAAGGACTGTCAGTGGATCCAGAGAAGGTTGCTGCTATTGAGACTTGGCCTACACCAACATCAGTTGCTGAGGTGAGGAGTTTTCTAGGACTTGCTGGATATTACAGAAGGTTCGTAGAAAATTTCTCAAGGATTGCAGAGCCAATGACGAAATTGACACGGAAGGATCAGGACTTTGCATGGACAGAGGAATGTCAGAGGGCCTTTGAGGAATTAAAGAGGCGTCTAACAACAGCACCAGTGTTGACTCTTCCTTCAGGGTCAGGCGGTTTTGTTGTTTATAGCGATGCGTCAGGTAGTGGCCTAGGATGTGTTTTGATGCAACACGGCAAAGTTATTGCTTATGCATCGAGACAGTTGAAGGTCCATGAGAAGAACTACCCAACGCATGATCTGGAGCTAGCTGCTGTAATATTTGCACTGAAGATTTGGAGGCATTATCTTTATGGTGAGAAGGTAGAAATCTTCACTGACCACAAAAGTCTAAAGTATGTATATACCCAGAAGGAGCTTAACATGAGACAAAGACGCTGGCTTGAGTTAATGGTGGACTTTGATATAGATCTGCAGTACCACCCAGGGAAGGCGAATGTAGTAGCAGACGCACTTAGTAGGAAGTCTACAGCTTATTTCTTGACAATGCAGCCTGAGCTATTGAGAGATCTACAGGAACTTCAGATAGAGGTTATTCTACCAAGACAGAATGGCTTGCTGGCTAATTTGGAAGTGAAATCATCGCTTGTGGAAAGGATTAAAGAAGCTTTGCCTACTGATGCAAGATTTCGAAGACTCAAAGAGAAGACAGAAGCAGGCATGCAGACGGGACTTCGCATACATGAGGATGGGACATTAAGGTGCGGAGATCGTTTATATGTTCCAAATGGAGAATTGAGACAGGAGCTAATGACTGAAGCCCATAGCTCCATATACTCTGTTCATCCAGGAGGAACAAAGATGTATCGAGATCTAAGGCAGTATTATTGGTGGCATGGAATGAAGAGAGAGATTGCTAGATTTGTAGCTAAATGCTTAGTCTGCCAACAAGTGAAAGCTGAGCATCAGAGGACTGCAGGAATGTTGCAGCCGCTTCCCATACCAGAATGGAAGTGGGAACATATCACCATGGACTTCGTCACAGGATTCCCAAGGAGCCCCAGTGGAAAAGATGCGGTATGGGTTATCGTGGATCGACTCACTAAATCAGCACACTTCTTGCCATTTAGAGTTGGACAGTCCACAGAGATACTAGCCGACATGTATATGCGACAAATAGTAAGATTGCATGGAGTGCCGGTTAGTATTGTAACAGATCGAGATTCGAGATTTACCTCTCATTTCTGGCGAAGTATGCAAGAGAGTCTTGGCACCAGACTAAAATTCAGCACAGCATATCATCCCCAGACAGATGGTCAATCAGAACGTACAATTCAGATCTTGGAGGATATGCTGCGATCCTGTATGTTAGACTTTGGAGGGTCTTGGGAAGATCATTTGCTTTTGGTAGAGTACTCATACAACAACAGTTATCAAGCAAGCATCAAGATGGCTCCTTTCGAGGCATTATACGATAGGAAGTGCAGATCGCCAATATGCTGGAGTGACGTTGGAGAGCGTCAAATCTTGGGACCAGAGTTGGTAATGCAAACAGTGGAGAAGGTGAAAAAAAATCCAGAATCATCTTCGTGTAGCTCAGGACAGACAGAAGCATTGGGCTGATACACACCGACGTCCCCTAGAGTTCAAGGAAGGAGAACATGTATTCCTGAGGATTTTACCTACTCGAGGAACCATTCGCTTTGGGAGCAGGGGCAAGTTGAGTCCAAGATACATTGGGCCCTTCGATATTCTGGAGCGCATTGGTGAGGTGGCCTATCGTCTTGCATTACCTCCATCTTTAGAGGGAGTGCATGATGTATTCCATGTCTCACAGTTGAGAAGGTATGTGACTGACCCATGTCACATAGTGGATCATTCTGAGATCGCAGTAGGCCCAAGCCTGAGATATGAAGAACAACCAGTGGGTATACTCGGCACCAGCGAGAAGACACTGCGAGGACAGACAATTAAACTGGTTCGTGTGGCTTGGAAGCAACACTCTCCTGGTGAATCTACCTGGGAGAGGGAGGATATCATGCGCCAGCGATATCCCCATTTATTCGAGGATGCAGGTATATCCTAAGTAATTTTTGTAATTCCTATAGTGTTGTTCTAGTATTAGCTTTATCTTTAATTGCGAGGACGCAATTTTCTTAAGGGGGGTAGATTGTAATCACCTGAAAATTTTAAGAATTTTTAAATTTAATTTTCTGAATTTAATTAGCAATTTTCTGTATTTTTAAAACCAATAAACTAGGGTATTCTAATTTAAAATGAATTTTTAAAAGATATTAAATAATATTAAAATGTGATGAAAATTATATTTTCTAGTGTAAAATTAAAAACCGAGCATGGGGTATTTTTCTGAGAATTTATTGGACCCCGGATGAATTTTTAAATTATTAAAAACTATTGTAAAAATTTAACTGATAAAAATAATAATAAAACAAACCAAACCATTATTTTTACTAAACCCTGAACCGGACCGGACCGGCCGGTCTGATTGAACCGAACCGCTGCCTAGCGGGTCGGATCCGGGTCAGACCCGACCCGCCAGGATCTGACCCATTACCGAACCCTAACCCCCTAAAATTACTCCCCGACTCTTCACCTGGCCGGCGGCCGTTCCCGCCGCCGTGGCCGCCGGCCGACCCCACGGTTCATCTCCCCCGTAACCGGCGACGGACCCCCTTCGTCTTCCGGCCAACATCCGGCGTTCTTCCTTCCCCAAGACCCTATTTAAACCCAGCAACCACCCGCCGGATTCCCCCTTACCTCTTTCTTCTCCGACGACTCCCAGCCTCCCCAGCCGGCCATTCTCGACCGGACCTCGCCGTCGTAGCCAGCCCCCTCCATCCCAGACCTCCTGAACCTCCTCCCTCTCCTTCCCCTCCGAACAAGATCCCGCCGAACCCGACTCCAGAAACGTCAGCCGCCCTCCAGACCCAAGTCTGGCCGCCCACGTCACGACGACCCCGCCCAGCCGTCGTCGAGCCGCCCTCCTCCAGCGAGCGCCCCGGCCAGCAGCGACCCTCTGGAAGCCCAAATCCCTAACCCTAGGATGGACACAGGAACAGAAAACCCTAAAACCTAGGGTGGACACAGGACACGATTTGGACACGAAGGACTCGGGTTTCTCCGACCACTTCAGGTACTTGTAACTTTTTGCTCGTAGCTCGGTTTTCTATTCCGTCTTTTGCATCGCGAAGCCTGTATGACCCTCTCGGTGCCCGGACAAACCGCTCGGGGCATCGCGTCCTGTGGTGATCGCACACCGCGATCCAAAAACAGGAAAACCAGACCCTGTTTCTCCCCGGAATCGAGTACGCCACGCCAAACGGGACGACTTGGTCGCGTGCGGTCTTCACAGATACGTACGCATCGTTGATACGGACGTGCAGGATTTCGCAGAAGCTGATTCGAATGTGCGTGCACACCGAAATCAGTGCGTATCCGCAGACATCGTCCCGTATCTGATTTTTCTGTAATTCGCTGTAACTTAGTGTATACACGTCAGATCGAGACAAAACTTGTGCCATCGGACTCGTAGCAATACGCTGGTCCTGTGGGTCAAGTTTGGTTCGATTCTGAGAACGTTGGAAAATCGCGTGTCGTGGGTCCCACAGGCTCCACCCGACGGGCGATTTTGAGAACGGTTCATCGGAATCCAATTCTGGAAGTTTCGTTGGGTTCGTATCAACGTTCCTGACTTGTTGACACTAAGTTAGACTAATTTGGAGACCTTTGACCCTGACCCGGTTTTCGGTGCAAAGTAGTCCACATATGGACCCGCTTTGGCCCAGAAATGTCATTTTTGCCCTTGTGTCCAAATTGGACTTACGGACAGGCGTTTCTAGCTATTTCTTATGTTCTGAGACTGTTGGTAATATTTATTTCAGCTTTTGGAGGAGTTATTGCTGAACCCACTGATACAGAGATCGTTACTGGTATTCCAATCCCAGACAAGTGTACCTTGCCATAAATTGCAGTTTAATAGTTTATTTTGTTCTCTTGCTCTATTTTCTGTGACTAGTGTACATGATATAACCTAGGAACGTATGACATACTTAGTGTCCGATTACAGTCGGGTGCCAACTCCGTACGCGGAGTTGTGTATGTCATTTAGTGATGGACATTCGAGACCCTTTATATTCTTGTGCTTGTGTATCAAGTACACCATAACCTAGGACACTCGACACCATACATTGACAGAATCTTCCTGAGATATTCAAGGTGATTTTGTATAGGATACAGGATGGACATAGTATTATACTCTTAGATTATGACTGTTGTATTAGCTCTGATCTCACGTGACATGGACATGAGACGTGTGGTTACATTGGGTGGGGGAGAGACACACAGGCTACAGGCTGTTCTATATATACTACTATTGTGAGGTTGTAGACTCTCGAGCAGAGCTAGACCACTACTAGATATTGCTGCTACCGGCTCCCCGACACAGAGCTTGTAGCGGTCTCAGCCTGAGTACTAGTGTTGCTCTCAGTTGCATTTTTACATAGATGGTTATGTAGATACCCTGCTTATTTCATTTACTATTTCACTGCTTATATTTTGGCTTGTATTATTTGTACCTTGCTATGTCCCTTGAGGACCTGGATCCGGATGATGTCCCCAGGTTTAGCAGAAGAACATTATCCCGAGGTTTACGGGACAGGAGCTGAAGCTGTACCAGAAGCTGTTGCTGAAGGAGTACCTAACATAGAAGCAGAGGTGATGGCTGAAGACTTTTCATGAGCTTATGATGTTTGTACTCTTCAGATACATTATCTTGGACTCTTTTGTTCTGGTCTGATGAACCAGTGTTTTAGACTCTTATCGGGTTGTTCCCCGACATACTCTGCTGAGACTGGACTTTGATGTACTTTCTTTATTTGCTGATGTTCTTATTATTCTGTGTATGGATGAGATTAGTATTTTGACTTATTATTGTAGACCTATATTACAGCTTAAGTATGCCCGATGGATCCATTAAATTGGGATGTCCATCGGTGTGTACTGCTGGCCATTGCCACGTGTCTAGTCCCTCGATATTTTGGGACTGGGACGTGACAACTTGGATGATTATCAACAGTAATATAATATAAACGAGACTAAGATTTATAAGGCGATGCTTAGCTATCGCGCAGGAGTTCTAAGGAACGACTTAGTGAATATGCTAGCGAGTAATGCAAAAACGATTGAGGATTTAATTGGGTGACTCAATTCCTGAGTGGTGTATGGATTATTTTGGAAATGTTCAAGCGAATTCATAGGTCTCGTACGATATTTGGTTTGAACGATTGAGAATGTCTTGAACAAGTGATAAGGCTTATATCGAATAGGAATTCAAGGTAATGGAAATCAATGTTTTGGTCAAGGAAACTTGTAGGAAACTTGGTAGATCGTGCATGCGATTTCAAATTGAATCAAATGAATTGAAACTTGAATAGGAAACCGCTTGATAGAAGTTAACCTGAGAATGGATATTGTGGTTTCGAATTTATAGAATTGGCATGGTATCGATAATTAGAAGATAGTACGGATTGCTACAAGTAAAGGAATATTGTAGTTCGATGAAAGAGGTAAGCGATAACGGATTTGATCAGGAGTTTGGGAGAACGATCTTGAATCTAGTTCGAAAGCTAACTCTCGACAATCAGTCCCAGCCGAGAACGATTATCCTGTGGGAGCGCTGGCGTGGTAATTTTACGTCCAGCAGGGATGATCGAACTCGCAGGAACATTTTCGGTGATTATTTAAACGAACTTGATGAATGGAACGTATCGAAGGTGGATAGACTTTGGCTTGAGTATTAGACTTAGTTGTTTGAGGAATGTTAGAAGTAGACTATTGTTTTATCAAAATGTAACATTGATGTTGGACGAATTGGCTAGACGAATTATGATTACAGCATGAACGAACATGACTTGGGGGATTAATATATAACTTAGATGGTACAAAGTAAAATGATAAGGGTCTCGATCATTTCGATCGTAACCATAACGTTCGACATTCTTATCTTGTGCGAGCGTAAATCCATGCTCGTTCATGTGTCATGCCAGGATTAAGACGATTATCCAGCGGGAGCGTTGGCATGGTGATCTCAAGTCCAGCAAGGATGATCGAACTTACGGAAGATCGGAGCATGACAATTGAAGGATCGTCTTGACTTATGGTTCGACACGATAAGACGAATTTGGGAATACAAGTGAATTGGAAGCATTTCAAGGATGAGTTAGTCTAGAACCTGGAGTAAGTCACGCTTGATGGTTTCGTGAACAGATACATGAATCTTGTTGGACGACTTGGAGTTATGATCGAAGATTAGAACTTAATCATGGCTTGGTGGTCTAGACTTAGAATAGATATATGGGTTCTATCAAACATGTTTGAAGAGATAGACTATGCGAATTGCTAGGCTTGTCCTGCGACTTGGATATATCATAGATTTGACTGAACGGACTCGGACCCTGTACAATCGAACGTGTTATTGTGAGTAGGATGATATGTGCTCGATGTTTAAAAATTTGGATAAAATGAATTTGGATAGAATACTCCGTGCAAATGAACAGTGGTTTAACCTTAGGAATTAGGGCGAGCATCGTGCGACGAATTTATACGAGGAATCGTGTACTTGAACTTCTACCTATAACCTTGTGAGCTGACCTAGTAATTAGGCAGACAATCTTGTGCCGAGTGTAAGAACTTGTGTAACCGACTTTAGAGCATTGATTGAGCAAGCCAAAGAACTGGGGCATCAAGACTTAGAGTTAGACTTGGAACGGTGAACGTGTGCTATGTTTGACACGAACAGAATGGACGATAGGACATGGACGCTAGTCAGTTGATAGAATAGATCGTGCTTGACGGTAGTGCAATGCTTGAGTTGTGTGGGATTGGAATGACTTAGATTTTGGTTGACCCCGTTGGTGGTATCTTTGTGATTTGTAAGATGAGAACCCTTAAGATTTTTGTAAGTAGCTTATCCGAATTCACTATCGCTAAGTTTGGTTGAATGCATATGTTTGAGGGATGCCTTGAACGTGTGTCCGATCCAAGAATCAGTGATAAGTTGAACTCGAGTACAAAGACTTTGCTATCGCTAAGTTGGTTGACACGCATATGTTTGAGGGACGCTTTGAATATGTGTAGGATCCAGACTTGCGATATGCTGATCTCGAATGCTAGTGCAAGTGAATATGTTAGATTTGCCTGGACGAGTAAAACAATTTGGATAAGTTTGCCTCAGCCTTAGAACAATATTCAAGATGGATCATACCATACCCCACGTTAAGCGATATATGTTCCGATCTAAGGCGCAGTAGAGACCGAGTCAGAGCTTGGATTGAATGATAGAGTCATTCAACGAGACAGACCCACACATATGCGACACAGATTGTTATGCTTGAGATAGATTCGATAGTTTGCGATAGAATGGTTCAACGCTCAGGAAGTCTCGAGGACGAGACTTTTTCTGAGTGGTGTATAATATAATGATCCATTTTGTTCAAGCGGATAGCCGATTCAAACGACGCAAGTGTAACGACCCGACACGGGTCTCTCAGGGAGAAGACTTGCTTGAGGCAAAGGACTCCAGACTTGGCCCTTTAGGAGTTTAGACTTAGACTTTCAAAGGCTCGCTCGGAGTATCGCTCGACCGAGGTGAATCATCGCTAAGGTGGGTGGCAACGATGAACTTGTCTTTGCTTAGCCAGCACACTTAAAAATATGGATGATACATGCTAGTCGCTAGGTGAATCACCCCTTGAATGCTAATAAAGAATACAACGCACATAGCTAAGGGAATAATCTCATATTGTATTGCTTGTGTTAGAACATGGAAATGAAACTTGGATTATAACATGGACTCTCGTATGCTACCTTAGCTTCGTGCAAGTAGACCCGCTATTCCTCGAGTAGATCAATATATACTATTCGTAGTGCACTGATTCCCTTGTTTACACTTATCGTCCCATAGATTATGTCGCTCGATATGTCCCTGATCGGTTTTACTCCTCGCACTACTCCTTAGACCCATGCTAACGTAAAGGCTTATATTCTAAGGTAGACTATACAGTATGTTTCCTTATACGTGCCTGTTTACATGCTAACTTGTACTCATTTGCCTCGTTTCAATGCTTGTCACATAATTCATGCCACGACCCTCGGTAATACTATCTTGTCTTGCATTTATCTAAGTTTTCCGGAAGACTATCGAATAGTCGTTCCGTACAAGTATGAACCTGAAATTATTCGGGACCGTTAGGTCACCAAGGCAGTTCCCGAACTAGGGGATTTGTATCATGTCAATAAAGCAAGAATCACAGCTCGTGGAGCAATGCTCGTCCCGTATTGAATTAAATGGTTCGGGGAGTCGATATATATATTTGTGAACAATCATGCCTTGAACTTGAACCCGTACCTGACAAGATCCTGACTCGAACTTGTACCTGATATATCCTGACTTATTCCTGTACCTATATCTGACAAGAGGACCGAAATATTACAGACTTGTCACGGACTACTTGGTGCATAAGGGAGATTATCAAATCTCATTCCACGGACGGTCTCCAGGGCACCGAGGCTGATCCGACCGGTCGGAACCTCCTGACTGTAGTCGTATGCGTCAGACGTGTTGTGTGCAATATCCCATATTCTTGCTTGCACACTATTTCATCCTGAGACTACAACGTCCTCTATGACATCGTGCCAGTGTCCTCCCGTTCTTATAGTCTAAGTCATCATCGCTTAGCGGCACTCCGCGTTCGAGTCATTGCATCGCACCTAGTACTCTGAAACACCTAAATGATTATGAGTATAAAATACGTGTACTTATTTGAACACTTGAACATCTTCTGCAACACTTCTGGGTAATTTGTGTAACTCGTACACCTGAAACAGAACCTCGCTCGTGACACTTGTGTTTGCTTATGAAATTGCCCCTGGATTTTATTATATATACCCGTGCTTGGTTTAACTTGATCTTCCTTGGACATGAAAGGACGAATGGTAAGTTGGTAAGTCTCGACGTGTTACACTTACATCGCACGGCGTATTTTCCCACGAGTTAAGCTTTTTATTATGCCATAAAACTGATCCTAAGGCAAGACTAGAAAGATAACTTAATAGATGGTGCACGGAACCTATGTAACGTGTTTGGATTTATTGAGCGGGCGAGAAGCCTCCCACCTGTAATGCCCCACAACCGTACGGTGCGTTACGCTGAGTCGGATTGAATAAAACAAATGCTGGTTATATTTGAATTGTTGGATTTTGGGAAGAATGATTGATTGAGTTGGTTTCATGTGCAGACGGCTAGCGAAGTTCGATGAGAATCAGGTGTTCGTTCAGAACAGTATTGAGATAGCTGGATGGGAGCGATAATGCCGTCTTCCTTAGTCCGATCGGTCGGATGATTCGGAGAGCACGACCTGCTCGCACGGTCATACCAGTTGAGTAGATCGCGCTTGCATCAGACCACGGGTTTATGGGATTGGCCGTATCGGCAGGACAGGATGCTTAACGGGATCAAACATTGTGAGTGGGCTCTTTCCCTTCTCCTCTACTCCTTCATGCCTAATAATATGGAAAACATGTAATATGCTTGAACACTTGGGCTGAAACTTGGGAATCACTATACTGAGGCGTGCATAGAGTGTACATCATTTGCTTGGATAGGATTGTGGCTTGAATTAGTTTTCGCGTTGGATAGTTGGAGGTAGAGTTGGATTATACATTTGAGGCAGTCGGTTGAATAATTGGGATTATGCTTGGACGGTTGGAATGATACATTGAGGCCGTGGGAATATCGGGAATTCGGACGAGCGAGCGTGCATCCGTGCACGAGTATCACTTGGTCACTTTGTTTTACAAAGCGAGCAGTTGGGGTTCAAAACCGAACAACTGCATCGGCGAGGGTATTGTGCCACTGAAGCGGCATTGTGCCACGGTTGGGGCATTGTGCCATGGGTTTGTCTCGAGTTGGGGTATTGCACCCATTTTGAAACACTGTTTTGAGAAGAGGCATTGTGCCTATGGAATAACTTGATATTTTGGTGCCTTGGGCTATATGTTGAGGTTTGGTTTTGGAATCCTTGGTTGGATATGTTGGAAGAATGGTTATGGATGCTTTGGTTGGATATTGGTTGAACGAGTCTAAGATCGCTTGGTGGGGCGAGAATGTTTGATCCTCTCGTCATACCTACTTGGTGTCTGCATGTCACGGACAACCTGTGTTGCAGAGGGTTTGGTTTCCTCGAACGGGATATGGACTTCGGGGCACCGGGACCGTTCGGCCATGGAGGAGACATGGGTATCGCGTCTTGGGTGCGGTGCCGGTAGTTCGACGGCCAGGCGGGCTAGCTACCCAGCGCTGGATCGGGTAGAACTGCCTGTTGATTAGTCCGATCAATGTCCTTTATGGCTTGGCCAGTGACTTCATAATTTTAAGAGTTGGTTTGCTTTACTTTGGTTGGTTTGTGCTTCGTGTAGGCGCGGCCACCTTGCCTCGGCAAGAGTGTGCACTTGAAATTGGAATATAAACTTTGGTTGAGGAAGGATAATGAGGTTTGGTTGATGATTCGATGTTATCGTGCAAACGATGACTTGAGTAGGACGGGTTGCATGCTAGAATCCCTCGAGTTGGTTATATATTGCTTGTCGTTTGGATTGAGTTGAATGCTTGCATGCGTAAATTGCTTTACAGCTTTCCTTAACATGTCATCCATATGCCATGAAATGAATCTAGGATTCAACTAGAAAGATCACCATATAACTGTTTGCATTCACTATTTACTTAGTGTCGGCTTAGACGATTGGGTTATCCCGCTCACCAGTACGGCTATGTACTGACCCACATTTGTGGGCAATATTTCAGGTATGCAGGCGTAGTGGCGCTGCTTGGATATACGAGACATGATGTATGAACTGTAAGTACCTTTGTGGGCTAGAGAAAAGAGCAAGAGTATTTTATCGCCTTCGTGGCATCGTCTTCGGGGCATTTTATTTGGACCCTATCGAGAGCTTCGCTGCGTATTACTCTGATGTGTGCTTGGTACACAATACTTGACTTTCGATGCAACTTGGTTGTTTCAATGATAACTTTGGTGTTTAACAACATCGCCTTGTACGAGCGCAACTCCAGGCTCGTACGGCATCACGTCCCGAAGAGAACGATTGTCCCGCGGAAGAGCTGCAACGTGGTGATTCACGTTCAGCGGGGACTATTGAGCTTGCGGGAGTTTGGGGCATGACACCACCAGTGCATTCATGTACTAATAACCCACCAGATTGCTTGCAGGGTGCGGGAGAACCTCGTTCGTTGCGGAAACTCCTTCGTGTGGGCTAAGGCGTGGAGTTCGCTCTGGAGCCTTGGAACATTGCGTCCGGAGCTGAAGCGTATATACAAGATATAATGTTGGAACATCGCATATGTATCATTCAACAAATTAGCCACTTGGCACGCTTTTATTGTTTCGAGAGAGAGGAACTTGAGCGACTTATAATCTCGGCCTAACTTGTGTAATATCAATAAAGTGCTTATTTTACTTCTATACTTGTGCTATTCAATGCTTCCGCTATTGACGACTTTGTGAACTTGTTACCAATCGCCTATTCGTTTTTTATTCCGCTGCATTCGGACTATCTATGAGACTCTGTGGCTTAGTCATTTTACCGCATCTTCGGATCATGGCCTTACACGGGTGCAGCTTGTGCTCTTGCGGCATCGCGTCCAGATGGAAAAGGTCGTCCCGCGGGAGCGTTGGCGCGGTGATTCGCGACTAGGGGGACGGTCGATTCCTGCGGGAGATCGGGGCGTGACAATCACATCTTCCGTCTAACCTAAGTTAACAAAGCGATAGAAAAACTTAAATTTTCTTACATGGCATTAAAGTTTCGAAACAAAAAAATGAATCAAGAATGTGTAATTTTTCGGAGTGGCACTGCAGGATTTCGTCGTGATAAGAAATCTGCACGAAAAGGTATGAACCCGTTTCAATACAGTCAAATTAAAAATAGATTTATATATAAATTATGTTAGAAGACTTACATGATTTTTAAAAAAGTATTCATAAAAAATTGTCAAAGAAATGTCCTTATTAAGAACGTTTTCTTAATTGATTTTTTTTAAAATCTGTACATGTCCTTAGTAAAGACGTTTCTGGAACAATATACAGTCTTACTAAAGGCGTTTTATGTGCAATATACGTCTTGCATTTTTCTTGATTGAATTTTCAGAAGTGTTAGTTGATTTTTTTTTTCTTTTTCTTTTTTTTTTGGGGGGGGGGGGGGGGGGGGGGTTTAGGTTGACAAGATAATCATCCTTAGGGTGTTTTTTTTTTCTCGTTTTACAAATTTTGTACTTTCAGTACAATTTTGTTAAATTTTAATGCTTTGGAGGAAAATTTCCGGGAAAAAAAAAAAGAAGAAAAAGGAAAAGTAGACGTTATGCAAAAGCTAATTTCTACATAAATAAAACATTTTGGGTGTTTCACTCTTTCCACCAAATCAACCTCTTTAATGCTGAAATTTATGCCAAAATGTACAGTTTTTATACTTGAGAACTAAAATATTTTAAAATATATATATACTTGAGAACAACTTTTCCTTTCTTTTTTAGTATTTAAAAAAAAAAATTCCTTCTCGCTCCGTTTTATTCAAAAACATACATGTGTGCAATCTCTAATTCAGTACTGTTATACCAAATTAAATAAGAAAGACAAACTACAGCTCTATATATGCAAACTAATTTCTCAATGAAACACACAATAAACTTCGAATATTCCTAATCGAATACATTAGCATGATAAAAAGGAATTGAAAACAATTAAACTCGAAGTCACAAATTAGCATATAATTAAGCAATTAATTAAAGTTTATTAATTCAATCTAAACTATGTATTCACTACCACAAAGCAAGGGTGAGATCCAATCCCTTCTTCTTCTTCTTCTTCTTCTCATCCTCCTCCTCCTCCTCCTCCTCCTCCTCCTTTTCCACTTGAAGATTAATACTTCCAACATGGTTCCCCCCCTGTTGAAAATCCTCCAACTCTAAAGTAGCCAACCTCATATAGTTGGAACATCCTTCTTCCTTCTTGAGCCTCTTGTAGTTTGTTCTTGTGCTACTTCTAGCTCTAATTTCCATGAGATCCCTCATCGCTTTGATATTGCCCAGAATAGCATAGAACTCCTCGACTTTGTCGTCGATGTCGTCGTCGCGACCGTCTTCTTCTTTCGGAGGAGGAGGAAGTGGTGGTGGTGGTGGTGGTGGTGGTGAAAGAACACAAGATGGTCTCTTTTGGTGCTTATTCTTTTCCATGGAAACAAAAGAAATGTGTGCTTATTCTCACTTCATTTGGTCCTATATATGTATATCCACTCGGGCTAGAGATGTAGAGACGTAACTGACACATAACATCAATAGTTGGGATTCTCTGGATTGGTTTAGTACGAGAATAGTAAAAAATGATAAAATGAACGCTGGTCTAAAAGATTCTGTGATTAAAAATTGATGTAAAAAAAAATAATGTAAAATTTAGAATCTAGGAAGTTGGACTTTCAATTGGAACTTATTATTCTACAAAATAGGTTCCTACAATTTAGAATCTAGAAATTATGATGCTCAACCTATAGCATCTATGGGTGGGATGAGACTTACTATTCTACAAAATGAGCTCCTACATTTTAAATCTAGAATTTAGAATATGGAATGGACTTTACTGATTATGCTCTCATATCTCAGCTACACATAACTAATCAATACCACCGAAATTGCCCAATCTTTGAACAGAAAATTTACTGTAGCGAAATAAATTTATATTAAATTCTTGTAAACGAAACAAGTTTGAAAAATTTGTAAAAAAAATCATAGTCCGCCAACAGTGTTGGCGGAAAACAAAATTTCTGTACACGTAAGCAGTAAAAGAATTAAAAAAATTTAAAAAGTGGGCCCCACGGCCAATTTTTGCCAACAAAGTTGGCTGAAATTGGGGGGGGGGGGGCAATTTCAGCCAACTCTGTTGGCGGAAATTGGCCCCGTGGGGCCCACGTTTTTTTGTTAGGTTTTGTTTGGTTTGGTTTGGTTTACGTTTTTTTTTTTTTTTGGTTTGATTGATTTTTTTCGTTGGTTTATTTTAATTAGTTATATTTCTGTTTTATTTATTTAGTTTAGTTTAGTTTTGTAATTAAATTTAAGTAAAAATATTTTAATGAAATAAAATTAAAATAAATTATTTGGAAGGAAAGAAATATTTAGAATAGACATTAAATATTTCTAAATTTTTAATAGACATTAAATATTTGGAAGGAAATAAATTATATTTCTGTTTTTTTTATAATAGACATTAAATATTTCTAAATTTTTTTTTGTAGATCGAAACATCGTTTTAAATCCGTGGACCCCCACATCCAATATAAATTTATTTTCCTACAGTAAATTTTAAATATTCAAAAATAATATTACCGAAAGTAAAATTTGGAGGTCAAAACATCGTTTTTTGACGATTCTAAAATTTTTCGAAGTCCGTCAAACGGTGAAACGGTTTATCCTGAAGTACTTTTCCATACGGTCATTTTGGCTCAAACTGGAGCTTGTTTCGATCTCCCAGTCAAAAGTTATGATAGTTTGAAGTTTTATATTTTATATTTTTGCCTGTAACATATGCGTCTTGTTTCGGATAAATTTTTTTTCTACATGATTTGTGTTACTCTCGTCGAAAACATACAGATCGACTTATTATTTAACGAAAAATGATTTCATAACAAGTACTTATGGTCGTTCGAAGTCTGCGATGGCAGATGTAATAATCTTACGACAGATTATTATTATTATTATTATTATTATTATTATTATTATTATTATTATTATTATTATTATTATTATTTTAACGACGAAAAAATTTACGATAAAAATATAATATTTATAAATATAAACGTCCAATTCATATTGATATTTTTGTCGTAATTTTTTTAAGCTTTTATGCTTTAGATAGAATTTATACAAAACTTTTATGCTTTAGATGGAATTTATACTAAATATTTCTTTCCAATTAATTTATTTTAATTTTATTTTGTTAAAATAATTTTACTTAATCTAATTACAAAACTAAACTAAACTAAATAAATAAAACAGAAATATAACTAATTAAACTAAACCAACGAAAAAAACCAATCAAACCAAACCAAACCAAACCAAACAAAACCAAACAAAAAAAAAAACGTGGGCCCCATGGGGCCAATTTCCGCCAACAGAGTTGGCTGAAATTGGCCCCCCCAATTTCAGCAAACTCTGTTGGCGGAAATTGGCCGTGGGGCCCACTTTTTAAATTTTTTTAATTTTTTTTCTGCTTACGTGTACAGTAATTGTGTTTTCCGCCAACACTGTTGGCGGACTATGACTTTTTTTACAAAATTTCCAAACTTGTTTCGTTTACAAAAATTTAATATAAATTTATTTCGCTACAGTAAATTTTCTGATCTTTTAATATTGTTGTTGTTTTAAAAAAAATTGCATAATTTGAAAGTCTTGTTTTTATTACACGGTGGGCTGGGGTGGGCTCCACCCTAGTCAAAAAAATATTCGATATATATAAATATATTTTTTTTGTGAGCAACCAACATCTAATCCATCCTAATCTACTTTAGATCATCCAGATTTGAATTTCTGATTTCGTTTTTGAATACATAGTTTAAACTCATACAACCAAAATAGCATCCACTAAGTCCACATAGACTGCAATAATTCTACACGAAAAAGATAAGCTAATAATATTATTTGATACCATCATATTGAACATAATGTTCTCATAAAAATGGTTAGCTCGTAAAAGTTTTTTTTTTCATAAGAATATTTACATATGATCATTTATATAATGATCGTACAAGTAATATGCGTGTCCCGACCACTTGTTTGGAAAAAAAAAAAAATTTAATTAGATGTTAAATCAATTTAAATAATAATTTAAATTCTAACCATATTAACAAAGTAATTACCAACACCGCCTGAAGAAAATGCATTGAGCTAGGAATGGGTTTCACGCGATTACGTTAGGCGAGGGTGGGCATCATGGTAAACTCTTGCCAAGGTCAGCAGGATCACGTCATTGCTGTCCCTTTACGAGGAATACAGTGGGTTGACGTCATCAGGTGACGTAGACATCTGATGGACGTTGAATATTTTATTTTTTATTTTTATTTTGAATTGTGGACAGGAAATTTCCTACAGGTTGCGTAAAGGTCGAGGACAGGCCGCTGTTTTTGAAACTAACAACCCGGATATATTTTTAGCAGCAATTTTTTTTCTATTTTTAGGGATAAATGCCCATATAACCGAGTCAAGCCAAAAAAAATTGGTCCATGTATCGATCCGATCCGATTAAGCGTAAACCTTGACAGATTGGCCAAACATAACGAGACGTGTTTGGATCTCATATCTTGGTCCATAAGATAGGTCCGATCCAGTTCGACCAGAAGTCCAGACCTGTCATAACCTCGTACAAGGTTCGACTCTACCCGGTCCAAAGTGTGGAACTACCGGAGGCAGAAAAAAAAATAGTGTAGAACTACCCATCCAAGAGCTGTAAGAGTGTAAACCCCCTGATTTTTTTAAAATTTTAAAAACTGGATTTTTCACAATTTTCTGGAATTTTCTGGGATTTTTCTGTAATTTAAAAACAGGGTTTTAATTATTCAATAATTTTTAATTGATAATAAATAGTATTAAAATATTATGAAAATAATATTTTTGGGTGTAAAATGAAAAACTGGACTTAGGACAATTTTTCTGGAATTTATTGGACCCCGGACCTATTTTTAAAACACCTAAATTTATTTATTTAAATTATTTATTTATTTACTGATTATTAAAGTTATTATTATTATTTTTATATAACCCCGCGGCCCATTGGGCCGGCCCGGCCCAGCCCAACCCAGCCCGCTCCCCACCGGGTCGGGTCGGGTCTGACCGCCGCCCGACCCGCAAACCCGACCCGGCGCCACCCGTCTCCCCCACGAACCCCTCAGCCCGCTTCCCACGCCGCCCCGCCCGGCCGCCGCCCGCTCCGGCCGGCCACCTCACCCCACGCCCGCCTTCTCCGCCACTCTCTCCGCCTTGCCCGGCGCCACCGCAGCCCCTCCCAGCCTATAAAGCCCCCTCCTTCGATGCCCCCGCTGCCTCCACCGAGCCGACCACCTCGCCGCGTCCAGCCGCCCCGCCTCGCCGCCACCGGCGCCGCCACCCTGCTCCGCAGCCGACCACCGCCCCTCCTCTTCTCCTCCTCCTCCGTTGGCCTCCGGCTCGGCCACAGCAGCGGCAGCAGCAGCAGCACGGGCAGCCGCAGAGCCGCCCTCCGGCCGCCTGGCCGCAGAGCGCCGCCCCCGGCCGCCCAGTCGCCGTCTCCGCCGTCCCCGCCGCCGGCAGTGTCCCAGACCCAAACCCTAACCCTAATTTGGTTCCCGTGTCCGACACGAGTCGGACACGATTCGAACCTCGATTTTCAGGCCCAGTTCAGGTGCGTGTATCTTTTTGCTCGTAGCTCCGTTTTCGATTCCGTAAATTGCGTTGCGAAGCCTGTATGACCCTCTCGGTGTCCGGACAAACTGTTCGGGGCATCGCGTCCTGTGGTGATCGCACACCGCGATCCAAAAACAGGAAAAACCCAGACCCGCACCCCGGAACTGAGTACGTCCCGCCAAACGGGACGACTTGGTCGCGCGCGGTCTTCAAAGATACGTGCGCCTCGTCGATACGGACGTGTGAGAATTCGCGGAAGCTGATTCGGGTGTGCGTGCACACCGGAATCAACGCGTATCCGCGGACATCGCCCCGTATCCGTCTTTTCTGCAATTCGACCTAACTTTGTGTACACACGTCGGATCGAGACGAAACTTGCGCCATCGGACTCGTAGCGATACGCTGGTCCTGTGGGTCAAGTTTGGTTCGATTCTGAGAACGTTGACGAAATCGCGTGTCGTGGGCCCTACAGGCCCCGCTCGACGGGCGATTTTGTGATCGGCTCATCGGAATCCAATTCTGAAAGTTCCGTTGGGTTCGTATCATCGTTCCTGACCTGTTGACACTAAGTTTGGTGAATTTGGAGACCGTTGACCCGGACGCATTTTTTCGGTGCAAAGCGGGCCCACCGGTGGACCCCGTTTTGGCCCGAAACTGTCGTTTTTGCCCTTGTCTCTAAATTGGACCCAAGGACAGGCGTTTCTAGCTGATTGATATTTTCTGGATCTGATGGTGATGTTTGTTTCAGCAACCGGAGTACCGCCTGCAAATCCAACTGAAGTCAGAACCGAAATCAGAGCCGGAACCACAGGCAAGTATACCTTGCCAAACTCTGCAGCTTGCTACTTATTTTCCTTGACTTGTTTATACATTAGTGGGCAAGTAAAGCTTGCCAAATCTCAGTAATTCTTGACATAGTAGCTTACTTGATTTCATTAAATGTAACTTGTTCCAAACTGCTTAACCTAGGAAACGGGTGACGTGCTTAGTGTCCGATCATAGTCGGGTGCCAACTCCGTACGCGGAGTTGTGTAACGTCACATAGGCATGGTTATCGAGACCCTATATTGCTCGTACTTGTCTTATCAAGTACTCCAGAACCCAGGACACTTGACACTATTCATGAGACAGAGTCTTCCTGAGACATTCATGGTGATTCTGTATAGGATACAGGACTTGGCAGTAATATTTTATAGACATTATGACTTGCTGCATTAGTTATAATCCCGCTGACATAGACATGAGACGTTATGGTCATGATATGCGTGATTACATTGGGTGGGGAGAGTCACACAGGCTACAGGTTGATTTTATATTATGCCGGCGTCTTAGTCTCACTAATAGCTAGACAACTACATGATATCACTGCTACCGGCTCCCCGACACAGAGCTTGTAGTAGTTTCAGCCTGAGTTCTTGTACTGCTCTCATGTTGCATATCACTTAGCTGGTTACATAGTTTACCCTATTGCTTATTTAATTCCTGCACTGCATTTATTTTGGCTTGTATTTTCTGTACCTTGTTATGTCCCCTGAGGACCTGGAATGGACTATGTCCCCAGGTATAGCCGAAGAGATCCACCCAGAGCTACACCGTACAGGACCACTTCCAGGAGCTGTACCAGGACCCGAGGACGAGATCGTACTAGAGGACTTCTCCTGAGCATTGGCCGTATGTAGTCAGTTATTTCTATTTCCAGTTGTTTATTTCCTGTCCATTTGCATTGTTGTACCAGACATACTCTCGGATTGTTTCCCGAGGATTTTATTGAGATTTGACAGTTATTTCTCTTTGCATTACTCTGTCTTTTAATCTGTGATTATCTGCTGTGGATGAGAATAGAATAACCCGTGACTTGTAACAATTGCCCTAATTCCTGTTAGACTACAGCTTAAGCATGCCCTGATGGATCCATTAAATTGGGTTGTCCATCGGTGCGTGCTGCTGGCCATTGCCATGCTTCTCCAGTCCCTCGGCATTTTGGGACTGGGGCGTGACAAAGAGCATCATTAGTAGTTGGAACTCTAGAATGCAACTTGAGACCCAAAATTAAAAAAAAAAGTTAAATGTAGAATGGGTTGGGTTTGTATGAGAATAGTAGAAAATGATAAAGTGAGCTCCGGTCCCAAAGATTGTGTGGTCAAAAATTGATGTGGAAAAAAAGAAGATAAAATTTAGAATCTAGAAAGTGTGGCTCCAAATTAGGACTTACTATTATACAAAATAAATTCCTACAATCTAGAATCTAGAAATTGGGAATTACTTTTGTGTGTGTCTATTTTCATGGATAAATGTTAATTAGTCCGAGTTCGGCCGAAAAAATTGGTCTATGTGTCGGTCCGATACGATTAATCGTAGATCTAGTCAGACTGGCCAAGCATATCGAGACGTGTTTTCTAACGACCCGTTCCGTTCAAGCGGACAACCGATTCAAACGGTGCAAGTGCAAACGACCCACTTTGCTCAGCGAGAAGACTCGTTTGAGGCAAAGGATTCCCAGACTTGACCCTTCAAGAGTTCCGACTTAGACTTTCAGAGGCTCGCTCGGAGTATCGCTCGACCGAGACGAATCATCGCTAAGGTGGGTGGCTACGATAAACTTGTCTTTGCTTGGCCAGCATACTTAAAATATGGATGATACATGCTAGTCGCTAGGTGAATCACCCCGTGCATGCTAATAAAGAATCCAACGCACCTAGCTAAGGGAATAATCTCAACTTGTATTGCTTGTGTTAGAATATGAAAATAAAACTTGACTTATAACATAGACCCTCACATGCTACATTTGTCTTGTGCAATTAGACCCCGCTATGCCTCGAGTAGAACGATATATGTATACTCTTCGTAGTGCACTGTTCACTGGTTTACACTGTACGTCACAAGATCATGTCGCTCGGTATGTCCCTTTACGGTTTAACTCCTCTCTTCACCCTTAGACCCGTGCCAACTTAAATGCTTATGTTCACCCAAAATGAAATGCTTGCATGCTTATATGCTAACTTGTACTCGTTTACCTCGTTTTGATGCTAGTCACATATTCATGCCACGGCCTGGAACATAACACGAAACGGGATTCACTCACCCGAAGTAGGAAGACTATCAAAATAGTCGTTCCGAGCCAAGTAATAGAAAATGCGGAAGGGCTTCGGGACCGTTGGGTCGCTAAGGTAGTTCCCATACCGGGAGCTGCAAGGATGATAAGAAAACTTTAAAGTAAGTTGCAAGTAAAAGAATTAATAAATCGAACAGCACTAAAGAATGACACTAAGTGAATGGCACTAAAAGAATAGCTCGGGGAGTCCGTAACGAATAAAGATACAAGAAACAAATGAGTCAAGAACGTCCTGGGATGGTTTGTAGCGAGGCTCATTAGCTGCGCCTACAACCATTGTCGTTTACTTAGAATAAGAAGATATCAAAGAATAAAGAAAGAACAAACAAAAGAGACTCGCTCGGTCGCGGACGCTTGTGCACAAGCTTGATTTCTACGGATGGGACACCGGGGCACCGGGACCGATCCGGCCTAGGGAAAATTAGTTAGTCGCGCTAGTTGTTGCTAGCACGGATAAGTTCGTTCAGTTGTCGGGGCACCGGGACCACCATCTTTTTGTGACTATATCCATAATGGCTATGCCAGCGACTCTTGTTCATATAGATAAGTCATCCTCGCTTAGCGATAATCCGCGTGCGAGTCATTGTATTGCATCTAAGAAATATGAATCCAAGTATCCTGATAAAAGATCAAATAATCTGAGAATCATCCCTGAATCAAAGTAACAAAGAAACTTGTGTTTCATAATTTAAGAAAACTCATGCACCTGATTTAGAACACGCTCGTAGCACACTTGTGTTTGTATATGCTATTTGTCCTTGGATTCCATAATAAATGCTTATGCTTGATTTAACTTGGTTTGCCTTGGACAGGAAAGGACATATGGTAAGTTGGTAAGTCTCGTCGTGTTCCTTTATATCACACGGCGTACTGCCACACGAGTTAGACTTTTCATAAATGCCATGAAACTGATCGTAAGACAAGACTAGAAAGATAACTTAGTAGATGGTGCACGAAACCTTTATAACGTGTTTGGATTTATCGAGCGGGCGAGAAGCCTTCCCACCAGTGCATTCATGTACTGATAACCCACCAGATTACTTGTAGGGTGCGAGAGAAGCTCGTTCGGTGCGGATGCCTCCTTCGTGCGTGCTAGGTGTGAAGTCCACTCTGGAGCCTTGGGACGTCGCATCCAGAGCTGAAGCATATATACAAGACATAATGTTTGAACATCGTATATGTATCATTCCACAATTGTAGCCACTTGGCACGCTTTTAGTATTTCAGAAAGTGAGGCTTGAGCGACTTGTAATCTCGGCCTAGCGCCGCCTGTAACACTTGTTCAATATCAATAAATAGCTTGTTTTATTTCTATACTTGTGTTATACAATGCTTCTGCTATTGATGACTCTGTGAACTTGTTACCAATCGCCTATGCGTTTATTATTCTGCTGCACTCTGGCAATCTGTGCGACTCTGTGGCTTAGATCTCTTATCGCATGTTCGGATCATGGCCTTGTACGGGCGTGGCTCACGCTCGTGCGGCATCATGCCCAGATGGGTCAAGCGATCGTCTCGCGGGAGCACGGGCACGGTGATTCGCGCCTAGCGGAGACGGCCGATTGCCTGCAGGAGATTGGGCCGTGACATATTGGTATCAGAGTATGGCTTTACGTCTTTGGACTTTGTTTTGATTTTCTCAGTTTCTAAAGCTCGTTCGTGGGTTATATGCATACACACTCTCTCTCTCTCAATGTCCCATCGAAATATTCCAAACAATGAGTCTAAATAATTTTAAAAAAGTTGCATGTGAATGATGTAATTGCTTATATCGAATTGTGATACGAAGGCCTTTGTGTCGACCTGTACTAGACTTGTGGGAATAGACTCGTTCTAGAATTTGCATGTTATTTGCGAACCCGAATACTTATACATGATTACCCAGCTGGTTAGTGTGTGGAATAGAATATCGTTCGAACGGTTAGCTATGCGCACAACCTTTCAGCTAAGTTGTGTAGAGTATCGCGCCAAGACCCTTTGGTGCAAGCTAGTTGCAAACATGATTGGATATCGTTCAAATAAAAAGGATAAGTCATACTTAGAATGGCAACCGATAGAAACATTTTCAGATGTATCGTTTAGGCAAATATAAAGAATCGTGCTTGGATTTTGGGAAATAGCTCGGACGATATTTTGTGTCGGAAGGTACAAATAAAATATGGTTTACTTGGATGATTATCAACAGGATATATACGAGACTAAGCTTTATCAGGCGATACTAGGTATCGTGCATAATTTTAATGAACGACTTGGTGAATATGCTAGCAAATGATGCGAACACGATAGAGGATTTAATTGGGTGACTCGATTTCCTGAGTGGTATATGGTTCATTGGGAAATGTCTAAACGAATTCATAGGTCTCATACGATAGTTAGATTAAACGATTTGAGAATGTCTTGAACAAATGGTAAGGCTTATATCGAATAGGGATTCAAGAAAATAGAAATCAATATCTTGGTCGAGAAAACTGTTGGAAACTTGGAGGATCGTGTCAGTAATTTTAAATTAAAACAAATGGATTGAACTTGAATACAATATCGCTTGAATAGAAGTTAACCAAAGAAAGAAATATTGTGGTTCGATGAAAGAGGTAAGAGATAACGGATTTGACTTGGAGTTTGGAAGAACGGTCTTGAATCTAGTTCAAAAAGATAACCTTCAAAATTAGTCCCAACAAGAACGATTATCCTGTGGGAGCGCCGATGTGGTGGTGGTTTCACGTATGCCGGGGGTGATCGAACTCACGGAAACATGTTCGGTAATTAATCCAAACGAACTCGATAAATAGAACATATCAAGTGGATAGATTTACTTAGTTAATTGAGGAATGCTAGAAGTAGACGATGGATTTATCAAACAAAAATATTGAAGTTGGATAATTTTGCTAGACGAATTATAATTACAGTATGAACGGACATGACTTGATAGATTTTATATATATAACTTGGATGGAGCAAAAGTGAAATGGATAAGGTGTCTCGATTATTTCGATGATAACCATAACGTTCAAATGTTCTTGTCTTGTGCAACTGTAACTCTCTGCTCATACATATGTCACGCCCGGATTAGGACGATTATCCAGCGGGAGCATTGGCGTGGTGATCTCACGTCCAACGAGGATGATCAAACTTGCGGAAGACCAGAGCATGACAACCGATGGATCGTCTTGACTTTAGTTCGAAACAATCAGACGAATTTGGAAATGCAAGTGATTGAAAGTATTTCAGGGATAAGTTAGCCTAGAACCTGGAGTAAATCACGCTTGATGGTTTCGTGAACGGATACATAAATCTGGTTAGACGACTTGGAGTTATAAACAAAGGTTTAGAATTGAATCTTGGCTTGGTGGTCTAGACTTGGAATGGATATATGGATTCTATCGAAACATGTTAAGGAGATAGACTATGTGAATCACTAGCTTGTCATGCAACTTGGATATATCATAGATTTTACTGAATGGACTCGAACCCTGTACAAATGAACGTATAAATGAGAGAAGGATAATCCGTGCTCGATGTTTAGAAATCTGAGTAAAACGAGCTTTGGTAGAATATTCTGTGCAAACGAACAATGGTTTGACCTTAGGAATTGGGGGAGCATCGTGCGACAAATTTGCACGATGAATCGTGTGCTTGAACTTGTACCTATGACCTTGTGAGCTGACCTAGTAATTAGGCAGACGATCATGTGCCGAGTGAAAGAACTTGTGTGACCGACTTTAGAACATTGCTTGAACAAGAAATAGAACTAGGACAGCAAGACTTAGAGTTAGACTTAGAACGTAAGCGCATGCTATGTTTGACCCGAACGGATGGACGCTAGTCGGTTAAGATTGGATAGATCGTGCTTAACGGCAGTATAAATACTTGTTTGAGTTGGAATGGAGAATGACTTGGAATTTGATTGACCCTATCGGAAGTATTCTTGTGATTTATAGACGAGAACCCTTGAGATTTTTGCAAGTAGTTTACCCGATTTCACTATCATTAAGTTGGTTCAATGCATATGTTTGAGGGACGTATTGAACGTGTGCACGATCCAAGACCCAGTTATATGTTGAACTCGAGTGCGAAGACTTCGCTATTGCTAAGTTGGTTGACATGCATGTGTTTGAAGGACGCTTTGAATACGTGCACGATCCAGACTCGCGATATGCTGATCTCGAATGCTAGTGCAAGTGAATATGTTAGACCCGTATGAACAAGTATAATGACTTATATAAGTTTGCCTCGGACTTAGATCGTCATTCAAGGTAGATTGTAACGTATCCCGCGTTAAGCGATAATATGTTCCACACTAGGGCGCAATTGAGACCGAGTCAGACCGTTGATTGAATGATAGAGTCATTCAATGAGACCGACCCAGCATACACGTACACGATATATGGAACGAGTAGAAGATTGTGTTCGAATGGATCTAGTGGTACCGATTGCTACGCTTGGGATAGATTCGATAGTACGGCTTGCTCTCAAGAAGTCTCGAGGACGAGACTTTTTCTGAGTGGTGGTTAATGTAATTACCAGTTCCGTTCAAGCGGACAACCGATTCAAATGGCGCAAGTACAAATGACCCGACCCACTTTGCTCAGCGAGAAGACTCGTTTCAGGCAAATGATTCTCATACTTGGACCTTCAGGAGTTCCGACTTAGACTTTCAGAGGCTCGCTCGAAGTATCGCTCGACCGAGGCGAATCATCGCTAAGGTGGGTGGCTACGATGAACTTATCTTTGCTTAGCCAACACACTTAAAATATGGATGATACATGCTAGTCGCTAGGTGAATCACCCCATGCATGCTAATAAAGAATTTAACGCACATAGCAAAGGGAATAATCCCAACTCGTATTGCTTGTGTTAGAACATGGAAATGAAACTTGGCTTATAACATAGACCTCGCATGCAACCTTTGCGTTGTGCAACTAGACCCTGCTATGCCTCGAGTAGAATGATATATGTATACTCTTCATAGTGTAATATTCACTGGTTTATACTGTACGTTCCAAGATTATGTCGCTCGGTATGTCCCTTTACAATTTAACTCCTCGCTTCACCCTTAGACCCGTGCCAACGTAAATGCTTATGTTCACCCAAAATGAAATACTTGCCTGCTTATATGCTAATATGCACTCGTTTGTCTTGTTTCGATGCTAGTCACATAATTCATGCCAAATCCTAGAACATAACATGAAACGGGATTCACTCACCTGAGGCAGGAGACTATCAAAATAGTCGTTCCGAGCCAAGTAATAGAAAATATGGAACGGCTTCGGGACCTTGGGTCGCTAAGGTAGTTCCCATAACGGGAGCTGCAAGGATGATAAGAAAACTTAAAAGTAAGTTGCAAGTAAGAGAATGAATAAATTGAACAGCACTAAAGAATGACACTAAGTGAATGGCATTAAAAGAATGGCTCGGGGAGCCCATAACGAATAAAGATGCAAGAAACAAATGAGTCAGGAACGACATGGGATGGTTTATTGCAAGGCTCATTACCTGCGCCTACAACCATTGTCGTTTACTCAGAATAAGAAGATATCAAAGAATAAAGAAAGAACAAATAAAAGAGACTCGCTCGGTCGCGGACGCTTGTGCACAAGCTTGATTTCCACGGACGGGGCACCGGGACCGATCCGGCCTAGGGGGAATCCGTTAGTCGTGCTAGTTGTTGCTAGCACGGATAAGTTCGGTCAATTGTCAGGGCACTGGGACCACCGTCTTATTGCGACTATGTCCATAATGACTATGCCAGCGACTCTTGTTCATATAGATAAGTCATCATCACTTAGCGGTAATCCATGTGCGAATTATTGCATTGCATCTAAGAAATCTGAATCCAAGTATCCTGACAAAAGTTCAAATAATTTGAGAATCACCCATGAATCTGAGTAACAAATTAACATGTGTTTTCATAATTTAAGAAAACTTGTGCACCTGATTTAGAACACGCTCGTAGCACACTTGTGTTTGCATATGCTATTTGCCCCTAGATTCCATAATAATGCTTGTGCTTGATTTAACTTAGTTTGCCTTGGACAGGAAAGAACGTATGGTAAGTTGGTAAGTCTCGCTGTGTTCCTTTATATCGTACGGGGCACTGCCACACGAGCTAGGCTTTTCATAAATGCCATGAAACTGATCGTAAGGCAAGACTAGAAAGATAACTTAATAGATGGTGCACGGAACCTTTATAACGTGTTTGGATTTGTCGAGCGGGCGAGAAGCCTCCCCACCAGTGTATTCATGTACTGATAACCCTCCAGATTGCTTGTAGGGTGCGGAAGAACCTCGTTCAGTGCACATGCCTCCTTCGTGCGTGTTAAGGCATGAAGTTCACTCTGGAGCCTTGGGACATCGCGTCCGAAACTGAAGCATATATACAAGACATAATGTTGGAACATCGCCTATGTATCATTCCATAATCGTAGCCACTTGGCATGCTTTAATTGTTTCAAAGAGAGAGGCTTGAGCGACTTGTAATCTCGGTCTAGCGCTACCTGTAACACTTGTTCAATATCAATAAAGAGCTTGTTTTATTTCTATACTTGTGTTATATAATGCTTCCGCTATTGACAACTCTGTGAACTTGTTACCAATCGCCTATGCGTTTATTATTCTGCTGCACTCGGGCAATCTGTGCGACTCTGTGGCTTAGACCTCTTACCGGCTATTCGAATTATGGCCTTGCACTAGCGTGGCTCACGGTAGTGCGATATCACGTCCAGATGGTGTCACGCCCCGATCTCCCATAAGAATCGGTCGTCCCCACTGGGTGCGAATTACCGCGCCAGCGCACCCGCGGGACGATCGTTTCCATCGGGACGCGATGCCGCGCGAGCCTAGAGTTGCGCTCGCGCGAGACAATTACTGAAATGGCTATTTGATAACTAGTTCGTAGAGTCATCATAGCGGAAACTTAGAATAAAATACAAGTATTGGATCCAAATCAAGATCTTTATTGATATGAAATAAAGATTTCAAGCGACGCTAGGCCGAGATTACAAGTCGCTCGTACTCTCTCTCTCTCTCTCTCTCTCTCTCTCTCTTTCTACAATGAATGTGCCCTTAGGCTTACAACAGATTCAAACAATCTGGATGATGATGTTCCCACATTATGTCTCATATATGCGAGCTCCAGGTCCGCACGCCACGCTCCAAGACGCCAAGTGCGGTCCGGCGCCTCATTGCGTTAAGCGATCTCCGAATCCGTACGAGTTTCCCCTGCACCCTGCATGCAGACTGGTTGGGTGTCAGTACATTGAATGCACTGGTGGGGAGTCCTCTCGTCCACGCCACCAAACGAGCACGTTCATTAGTTATGTGCACCGACTGATTTTGTTGTCTTTTTAGTCTTTTGCCTTAGGATCAGTTACATAGCAATATAATAAAAGTAATATCCGTGTCTGCTCAAGAGTATCATAATAATGAACAACTGAGTTCGTCTTACCATTTTTTACCATTCGACCTTCCCTATTATATGCAATAATATAACAATGATCTACTGAATAATAAAGAATATTTATGAAGTCCAAGTGTTATGTCGTGTCTCCGCCATAAAACCCATTTTACTCGAACAATGTGTGTTACCGTGCATCCATTCTAATTACGCAAAATATCGTGCAAATGTACTCCTTCACGTTACTCCTCTTCTGAATGCGGATAGCCGCTATGCAAACATGACTTATCTATATAAAGGTCACTGGCTCTGTTAGCCATATTGAACATGATCTGCGATGGACGGTTGTCTTCCCAGCTCAGTTGCTAGCCTTGTTGGGCCTCCCGAACCGTCTAACGAGTCGGCGCCCATCCAGGTCGGTAGCAAGCCTTGCTGGATGTCCCACTCTCACCCTCTATTCATCAGCTAGCGTATTACCAGGACTACACTGGCACTGTCCTCCCGGGCCGACACGATTCAGATGCCTCAGCAATCGTGTCGAGGACTCATCTCTACCTGGTACGCAACCAGTTGTCCATGACCATGCAACTACTTTCCTACTTCCAATCTTCTAGCCGAGAAACAACTCGGTTCAATCTTGCCGAGGACTACACTCGGATCTTTCTTTTTTACGCAGCTCCCTGATTAGAGACTGCCTCGGTGATCTAGATATCCCGAGTACTTTCTTTTCTTTCCTTCTCCTGACTCGGAATGACTACTTGATAGCCTTCCTCATCAATGTATGCAACATAATTCTACTTGATCCCATGTCATATTCCATGTGGTGCAACACCTCAGTATGAACTCAAACTACTTTTGTGGCATATATAAGAAACTACTACATTTTAACTCAATAAGCCCGACTACGCAAATAGCAAGTAAGATCTCCATGTTCTAAACAATGATAAGGCAGGGTTATCCCCTTATCTATGTGCGTCCATGTCACGCCCCAGTCCCAAAATGCCGAGGGACTGGAGAAGCGTGGCAATGGCCAGCAGCACGCACCGATGGACAACCCAATTTAATGGATCCATCAGGGCATGCTTAAGCTGTAGTCTAACAGGAATTAGGACAATTGTTACAAGTCACGGGTTATTCTATTCTCATCCACAGCAGATAATCACAGATTAAAAGACAGAGTAATGCAAAGAGAAATAACTGTCAAATCTCAATAAATTCCTCGGGAAACAATCCGAGAGTATGTCTGGTACAACAATGCAAATAGACAGAAAATAAACAACTGGAAATAGAAATAACTGACTACATACGGCCAATGCTCAGGAGAAGTCCTCTGGTACGATCTCGTCCTCGGGTCCTGGTACAGCTCCTGGAAGTGGTCCTGTACGGTGTAGCTCTGGGTGGATCTCTTCGGCTATACCTGGGGACATAGTCCATTCCAGGTCCTCAGGGGACATAACAAGGTACAGAAAATATAAGCCAAAATAAATGCAGTGCAGGAATTAAATAAGCAATAGGGTAAACTATGTAACCAGCTAAGTGATATGCAACATGAGAGCAGTACAAGAACTCAAGCTAAAACTACTACAAGCTCTGTGTCGGGGAGCCGGTAGCAGTGATATCATGTAGTTGTCTAGCTCTTAGTGAGACTAAGACGCCGGCATAATATAAAATCAACCTGTAGCCTGTGTGACTCTCCCCACCCAATGTAATCACGTATATCATGACTATAACGTCTCATGTCCATGTCAGCGGGATTATAACTAATGCAGCAAGTCATAATGTCTATAAAATATCACTGCCAAGTCCTGTATCCTATACAGAATCACCATGAATGTCTCAGGAAGACTCTGTCTCATGAATAGTGTCAAGTGTCCTGGGTTCTGGAGTACTTGATAAGACAAGTACGAGCAATATCGGGTCTCGATAACCATGCCTATGTGACGTTACACAACTCCGCGTACGGAGTTGGCACCCGACTATGATCGGACACTAAGCACGTCACCCGTTTCCTAGGTTAAGCAGTTTGGAACAAGTTACATTTAATGAAATCAAGTAAGCTACTATGTCAAGAATTACTGAGATTTGGCAAGCTTTACTTGCCCACTAATGTATAAACAAGTCAAGGAAAATAAGTAGCAAGCTGCAGAGTTTGGCAAGGTACACTTGCCTGTGGTTCCGGCTCTGATTTCGGTTCTGACTTCAGTTGGATTTGCAGGCGGTACTCCGGTTGCTGAAACAAACATCACCATCAGATCCAGAAAATATCAATCAGCTAGAAACGCCTGTCCTTGGGTCCAATTTGGAGACAAGGGCAAAAACGGCAGTTTCGGGCCAAAACGGGGTCCACCGGTGGGCCCGCTTTGCACCGAAAAAATGCGTCCGGGTCAACGGTCTCCAAATTCACCAAACTTAGTGTCAACAGGTCAGGAACGATGATACGAACCCAACGGAACTTCCAGAATTGGATTCCGATGAGCCGATCATAAAATCGCCCGTCGAGCGGGGCCTGTGGGGCCCACGACACGCGATTTCGTCAACGTTCTCATAATCGAACCAAACTTGACCCACAGGACCAGCGTATCGCTATGAGTCTGATGGCGCAAGTTTCATCTCGGTCCGACGTGTGTACACAAAGTTAGGTCGAATTACAGAAAAGACGGATACGGGGCGATGTCCGCGGATACGCGTTGATTTCGGTGTGCACGCACACCCGAATCAGCTTCCGCGAATTCTCACACGTCCGTATCGACGAGGCACACGTATCTGTGAAGACCGCGCGCGACCAAGTCGTCCCGTTTGGCGGGACGTACTCAGTTCCGGGGTGAATCGGGGTCTGGATTTTTCCTGTTTTTGGATCGCGGTGTGCGATCACCACAGGACGCGATGCCCCGAACAGTTTGTCCGGACACCGAGAGGGTCATACAGGCTTCGCAACGCAATTTGCGGAATCGAAAACGGAGCTACGAGCAAAAAGATACACGCACCTGAACTGGGCCTGAAAACCGAGGTTCGAATCGTGTCCGACACGTGTCCGACTCGTGTCGGACACGGGAACCAAATTAGGGTTAGGGTTTGGGTCTGGGACACTGTCGGCGGCGGGGATGGCGGAGACGGCGACTGGGCGGCCGGGGGCGGCGCTCTGCGGCCAGGCGGAGGCGGCGCGACGGGCTTGGGGGCACGCGGCGGCCCGAGGGCGGCTCTGCGGCTGCCCGTGCTGCTGCTGCTACCGCTGTTGTGGCCGAACCGGAGGCCAACGGAGGAGGAGGAGAAGAGGAGGGGCGGTGGTCGGCTGCGGAGCAGGGTGGCGGCGCCGGTGGCGGCGAGGCGGGGCGGCTGGACGCGGCGAGGTGGTCGGCTCGGTGGAGGCAGCGGGGGCATCGAAGGAGGGGGCTTTATAGGCTGGGAGGGGCTGCGGTGGCGCCGGGCAAGGCGGAGAGAGTGGCGGAGAAGGCGGGAGTGGGGTGAGGTGGCCGGCCGGAGCGGGCGGCGGCCGGGCGGGGCGGCGTGGGAAGCGGGCTGAGGGGTTCGTGGGGGAGACGGGTGGCGCCGGGTCGGGTTTGCGGGTCGGGCGGCGGTCAGACCCGACCCGACCCGGTGGGGAGCGGGCTGGGTTGGGCTGGGCCGGGCCGGCCCAATGGGCCGCGGGGTTATATAAAAATAATAATAATAACTTTAATAATCAGTAAATAAATAAATAATTTAAATAAATGAATTTACGTGTTTTAAAAATAGGTCCGAGGTCCAATAAATTTCAAAAAAATTGCCCTAAGTCCAGTTTTTCATTTTACACCCAAAAATATTATTTTCATAATATTTTAATACTATTTATTATCAATTAAAAATTATTGAATAATTAAAACCCTGTTTTTAAATTACAAAAAATTCCCAGAAAATTGTGAAAAATCCAGTTTTTAAAATTTTAAAAAAATCAGGGGGTTTACAATCTACCCCCCTTAAGAGGATTGCGTCCTCGCAATCGAAGAATAACCGGTCAGCAGAGATGACACGGTCGCAGGTATCGTTTGAAAGCACATCACAAGAGACTTCAGAGAAATACCGTTTCCCTAAAAATTGAAAGTTTTACACTTTCCAGGAAAATCTAGTTAAAGCAAAAATCTACAACTTTTATGAAAACCAGTTGTTATTAACAAGTTGCAAATTACTAGGTTGGGGCTGAGGTCACGAACCAATGGGCACGAGCTACACAAGACCAGAAACGAAAACTATAAATCACTTACGCGCATTGGCTACTCCACGAGTCTGCGCGTACTCCACAGTCATCGTCAGGGCTTGCTCGCGTCCTTGCAGTCGATTCTTCTGCTGAGCCTGCTGGAAGAGTATTTCCTGGGGTATCAATGGTGGCCTCGGCTGATACCCTGCTGGAGCTGGTGGTAGGACTTCTTGAACTTTCGTTTGCGGTGCTCCAAATGTTGGACAGGTTGGCTTCGGTATTGGTAACGCTTGCTGGTTACACTTTGGTGCTCTGTCCCGATGCTCAGGGCATTCCTTCAATAAATGCTGACTGGATCCGCAAATTATGCATAATCTCTTCTTTCGCCTGCACTCGTCTTCAGTATGGCCTCGCT
Organism: Iris macrosiphon; assembly: GCA_036927795.1. Lineage (NCBI taxonomy): Eukaryota > Viridiplantae > Streptophyta > Magnoliopsida > Asparagales > Iridaceae > Iris > Iris macrosiphon. The sequence continues at coordinate 4,850,286 of JAYESA010000015.1, forward strand.
TGCGACAATATGGACAAACAGGTATTATCTGTGGAGTTGCTTCTGGTGGCTGGTGAACGTGGGGTCTTTCTGCAACTTTTGCTTGTAGTGCTGAAGTGGAAGTCCGTTTCAGACTAGTCTCCCTCCTGATGACGCGCTCAATGCGTCGCGCTGCAGCAAGAACGTCCGAGTACGAAGTAGGTGCAACGGATCCAATTAGTTTCTGTAGCTCAATGTTTAGTCCGTCGAAGAATTTCTCAGCCTTCTCTTCTTCTGTCGGGATCAATGTTGGAGCGATGCGACTTAGACGAATGAACTCAGCGTTGTACTCTTCCACCGTCTCAGATAGCCACCAGTGATGTGCATTGTCCGTCAATTGCATTCTGACGGCAGTCATCCAACGTTCCTTTGGAAGTTCAGCTGCTTCTAGTTGATGTTGAATGTTGGTAAGCCATTCATGAACTTCTGTGGGCTCTTCTTTGCCTGAAAAGGTACGAGGCTTCAGCTGGCGAAAATCAGAAATAGAGCCCGTCGTTGGCCTTCGTGCTGGTAGATCTGCCTGCTCTAGTGCGGTTACTAGGCTGCGACTGAAAGCCTCTTGTTGTGCTTGCATTATTGCACAGACCATTTGAACCATCTGCTGTCCGTCCATGGCCTGCCCTGGTGGAATTACGGGCATTGATGGAGTAAATGGCGTCGTTGGTGGAATGTCATCGTGCTGGACTCTCGAGGCATGTTGCTGAGCTGATTATCCTCCATCCACTAGTGTTACTTCAACTTCGTTGGTTATCACAGCGTCCCGCGGTGATTTTATGGGAGTCTCGTCGTTTGCTCGTGAATCCATAACCCTGCAACCAAAATAAACAATAAGAGGCGCACAGGAATCAAGGCAGGATGCAAGTCAAGGAATTAATTCGAAGTCGATATGGATACCAAGAACGTTTTCAAGCAAGTGGATGAGATCCTAAAACTTATCCTATCTTATTGCAGGCCTGTTCGGTCCCTAAGTTGAAACCGAACAATTTAGTCGCGGACCTGCATGGGCCACCACAAAAACCATGTCACGCCCCAGTCCCAAAATGCCGAGGGACTGGAGAAGCGTGGCAATGGCCAGCAGCACGCACCGATGGACAACCCAATTTAATGGATCCATCAGGGCATGCTTAAGCTGTAGTCTAACAGGAATTAGGGCAATTGTTACAAGTCACGGGTTATTCTATTCTCATCCACAGCAGATAATCACAGATTAAAAGACAGAGTAATGCAAAGAGAAATAACTGTCAAATCTCAATAAATTCCTCGGGAAACAATCCGAGAGTATGTCTGGTACAACAATGCAAATAGACAGGAAATAAACAACTGGAAATAGAAATAACTGACTACATACGGCCAATGCTCAGGAGAAGTCCTCTGGTACGATCTCGTCCTCGGGTCCTGGTACAGCTCCTGGAAGTGGTCCTGTACGGTGTAGCTCTGGGTGGATCTCTTCGGCTATACCTGGGGACATAGTCCATTCCAGGTCCTCAGGGGACATAACAAGGTACAGAAAATATAAGCCAAAATAAATACAGTGCAGGAATTAAATAAGCAATAGGGTAAACTATGTAACCAGCTAAGTGATATGCAACATGAGAGCAGTACAAGAACTCAGGCTGAAACTACTACAAGCTCTGTGTCGGGGAGCCGGTAGCAGTGATATCATGTAGTTGTCTAGCTCTTAGTGAGACTAAGACGCCGGCATAATATAAAATCAACCTGTAGCCTATGTGACTCTCCCCACCCAATGTAATCACGCATATCATGACCATAACGTCTCATGTCCGCCCCAGTCCCAAAAACGCCGAGGGACTGGACACGTGAGCAATGGCCAGCAGCACGCACCGATGGTCAACCCAATTTAATGGATCCATCAGGGCATGCTTAAGCTGTAATCTATCAGTAATATGTTACAAGTCTCAGGTATTTCTAATCTCATCCACAGAAAGTCACAGATTAAAAGCCAGAAATTATGCAATGGAAATAATTACTGAAATCTCAAATAAGTTATCTCGGGGACAATCCGAGAATTAGTCTGTTACATTTAAGAAAAGACAGGAATTTAAAATGCTGGAAATGGAAATACTGTATAACTGAAGCCGGTGCTCAAGAGAAGTCTTCGACCACTATCTCGTCCCCTGTTCCTTGTTCTGCTCCAAGGAGTGCTCCAGTACCGTACACCTCGGGGTAGTTTTCTTCAGCTGTACCTGGGGACATAGTCCATTCCAGGTCCTCAGGGGACATAACAAGGTACAGAAAATATAAGCCAAAACATATGCAGTGCAGCAATAAAATAAACAGCAGGGTAAATATGTAAACCAGCTAGTGATATGCAAGTGAGAGTTTTAGTCATACTCAGGCTGAGACTACTACAGGATCAGTGTCTAAGAAACCATAGCAGTATTTTTTAGAAGAGCCAGAACTTGTGCCGAAGCTCTGTATCAGAGACTAGGACACCTCCAGATAACATTATTTACATTATAATCAGCCTTGATATGGTAATACTCTCCCCACCCCATGTAATCTCACGTCACAGTTCCAGAATATATCAGGTACAAGTCACGCAAGTTTGAACTAATGCAATGAGTCAGGCTAGAATCTAAGCATGTAAACTATAATGACATGAATATGTAACCTATACGGAATCACCAGGTATATCTCAGGCAACTCCGTCACATGAATAGTGTCAGGTGTCCTGGGTTGAGCAGTTAAACAAGTTCCATAAGAAACTACCAGAAAATCAAGTAAAATACTATAATCAGAAATGTCTAAGAATTGGCAGGCTTTACTTGCCCACTGATGTATAACCAAGTCCAGGAAGTATGTAGCAAGCTGCAAGTTTTGGCGAGGTACACTTGCCTGTGGTTCCGGTTCCAGTTGCTGTTCTGACTTCAGCTGAAATTGCAGGCGGTACTCCGATTGCTGAAACAAATATCACCATCAGATCCAGAAAATATCAATCAGCTAGAAACGCCTGTCCTTGGGTCCAATTTGGAGACAAGAGCAGAAACGACAGTTTCGGGCCAAAACGGGGTCCACCGGTGGGCCCACTTTGCACCGAAAAACGCGTCCGGGTCAACGGTCTCCAAATTCACCAAACTTAGTGTCAACAGGTCAGAAACGCTGATACGAACCCAACGGAACTTTCATATTTGGATTCCGATGAGCCGATCACAAAATCGCCCGTCGAGCGGGGCCTGTGGGGCCCACGACACGCGATTTCGTCAACGTTCTCAGAATCGAACCAAACTTGACTCACAGGACCAGCGTATCGCTACGAGTCCGATGGCGCAAGCTTCGTCTCGATCCGACGTGTGTACACAAAGTTAGGGCGCGTTCCAGAAAGTACGGATACGGGGCGATGTCCGCGGATACGCGTTGATTCCGGTGTGCACGCACACCCAAATCGACTTCCGCGAAATCCCACAGGTCCGTATCGACGAGGCGCACGTATCTGTGAAGACCGCACGCGACCAAGTCGTCCCGTTTGGCGGGGCGAACCCAGTTCCGGGGTGAATCGGGGTCTGGTTTTTTCCTGTTTTTGGATCGCGGTGTGCGATCACCACAGGACGCGATGCCCCGAACGGTTTGTCCGAACACCGAGAGGGTCATACAGGCTTCACAACGCAATTTGCGGAATCAAAAACGGAGCTACGAATAAAAAGATACACGCACCTGAAGGGGACCCAAAAACCAGTGCCAAATCGTGTCCGACACGTGTCCGACTCGTGTCGGACACAGGGGATTCAAATTAGGGTTAGGGTTTGGGGATCCGGCGGCGGGGACGGCGGCTGGGCGGCCGGGCGGCTGAGGCGGAGGGCTGGGGCACGCGGCAGAGGGCGGCGCGGCGCTGGAGGCTCGCCGGCGGCGGCGCGGTCTGCCGGAGCTGCCGCTGTGCTGCTGCTGTCGACGGCTGTTGTGGAGGGAAGAGGAGGACGGCGGGGTGGCTGGGACGGCACGGCGGTGGCGCAGCGTCGCGACGGTGGTCGAGGTGGTCGGCGGTGAGGGCGACGGCGGTGGGTGGCGCTGCGTGGGGCGGTGGCCGGAGAAGTGAACGGGGAAGGGGAGATCGACGTCGAGGGGCTTATATAGGCGGAGGAGCTAGGGGGTAGGCCGGGGAGGGCGGCGACGTGGGGTGGGTCGTGGGAAGGTGGCCGGCCGTAGCGGGCGGTGGGCGCGGCGGAGGCGGCGGGAAACGCGGCAGCGTGCGGGTCGTGCGGAGGCTGGGGTGAGGAGCGGGCTAGCGGGTCTCGGGTCGGGTCTGACGGATCCGACCCGACCCGCTAGGGGCTGGGCCGGGCTCGGGCCCAGTGGGCCGGGCCGGGCCGCGGGCTGGGCTGGGCTGGGTAAAAATAAAATAAAAAAATAATAATAATATTAATAATAATTTTAAAAACAGTAAATTAATTAATAAATAATTAATTAATTAAATAAATAGTTTTTAGGCATTTAAAAATAGGTCTGGGGTCCGATAAATTCCAGAAAAATTGCTCTAAGTCCAGTTTTTCATTTTACATCCAAAAATATTATTTTCATAATATTTTAATACTGTTTAATATCAATTAAAAATCATTTAATAATTCAAACCCTGTTTTTAAATTACAGAAAAATCCCAGAAAATTCCAGAAAATTGTGAAAAATCCAGATTTTAAAATTTTGAAAATTCAGGGGGTTTACAATCTACCCCCCTTAAGAGGATTGCGTCCTCGCAATCAAAGAATAACCGGTCAGCAGAGATGACGCGATCGCAAGCATCGTTTGAAAATACATCACAAGATACTTCAGGGAAATACCGTTTCCCAAAAATAGGAACATACCGTTTCCCTTATCTATGTGCGTCCATCTCTTTTATTAGCATGCAAAGGTTATCGCCTGAAGACTAGCATGTATCATTCATTTTCTTAGTGTGCAGCTAAGTAGAGACAGGTTCACCGGGGCCACCCACCTTAGCGATGAATCACATCGGTCGAGCAAAACTTCGAGCGCGCCTCTGAAAGTCTAAGTCTGACTCCATTTGAAGATCCAAGTATGGATGCCTTTGCATCGAACGAGCCATCTCGCTGAGCAAGGCGGGTCGGTTCGCTACACTTGTGCCATTTTAATCGGCCCTCCAGGTTGAGCGGAGCGGGTCTGTCACGACCCGCACCCAGAAAATCGGACATTAGTCGTGGGTACGTCCAGCCTACGCCGCAGTATCGACGGTAGAACAATGTCTAGGTCTACTATCTAGCTAACAATCTCACGCAATCAATATAGGTACCTGTCAAGATCTCAACTCCAAACGGAGGAACAATATCATAATGATAACACAAGTACTCAATCATGAATCTAAGCACGATAAGATAACACAGAAGTCTAACAACTACAAAGTCTAAACAACTGCTACAAAAACAACAACAACATCAATAATAATAATACAACAATATCCTGAATCATATACAATACAAGGTCTCAATCCAAAACTGGGGACAAACCCGGTGCTAAAAGCTAATCAAAACAACAACAAGGTCCTAGTGATCCCGGCTACCAACCCAAAAATCACTCCTAACTAGGGGGTCCCTGTCTGCACCATCGACAGGCTGAGGTCCATAAAACGTCGGACACCAATCCTCCGGATCCTCTGAAAAAAATATGTCCAGTCAGGACTGGAGCAAGTACACCTCTAACAGCAGTTCCAGTTAAATGATAAAAATTATAAAATAGTTGTAGCAAGTAGCAAGGTGAACGAAATAAAGTATGAACAAGGAAATATATACATATCACTGGTGCATAAAGGTAAAGATGCATGAATATCAGAAGCAAGATAGTAATAACTGCAGGATACAAGAAATCTAAACTAAGAGTAAGTGCGTGTACAAGAACATGTAGTGAGTCCAGCAAGAGTACATGTAATGAGTCAAGTCCAGAAACTATAAGTGATCCAGCAAGAAATACAAGAGAGTCCAGACTAGAAAGAATGAACTCGTGTCTTTGAAATACCTGTTTCGATATGTAAACGGCTAGGGGTAAGTACGGCTCACCGCGCACTGGGTGCGCTGCTGCTATCATTCCAGATTAGACCAGAGGGGGGTGATTCCAGTGATTCCAGTTGGGAATATTTATATGTCTACTCGAGTATTTTTCCGTCCCGACTAGTACAAGTGAATCCAAGACCCGATACGTAAATCAAGTATGAGTCCAGCCAGAAACATGAGTGGTGCATGTAGTGATGCCTGTAGGTGATGCCAGTAGGTGATTCCAGAATAGAGGCCAGAAACATGAAATATACGTGTCGCAAGTAATTGAATCCAGAAATACCAGTCCGTGTTGTGCCAGAAAATTAGATGATACTATACTAGAAGCTGAATCATAATAATCATCAGATAATAAAAACTATCAGAGAATGTACTCGCCTGACGTCCCGAGCAACTGGCGATCCGAACTGGTGTCGCAAGGACCTATTGCAAAAAGCAAGGTTAAACAGGGTTTTAAAGAGTTAAACAGATATAAAATAGCTAAAAACAAGCTTCTAGGGTCGTTCTAGAACAAACGGGTCAAACCAGTAAAATCTGGGTCAAAAAGTCAACTCTGGGTCCAAAAAGTCAACTCTGGGTCAAAAATAGGTCAAATGTTGACTTTGGTGGTCAACCGGATCAACTACGGTCAACTCTAGGTCAAACAAGGGTGTCCCTAAAATTCTAGTTCAAAACTAGGTCATTAAACTAATAAACCATCAAACTCGCCTCTTTGAGATACCGGGATATCCTCGGTATCCGATACCTCAACCTACGCTATACGCCCCGCATATACCCTCTAAAATATATACTAGCAAGTATATATATATATATATATATATATATATATATATATATATATATATATATATATATATATATATATATATATATATATATATATATAAAAGCATCTCTAACCTCAATCCTAGGCTAAAACTCAATACCTTGCCCCGACTCTCAATACCTTGAGTATCTCAAGGTATTGAGATACTCAAGCCTTACCCCTCACTAACACTAGCTAACTAATTATCTATTTATATACACTACCATATACTAATATATATATATAACATATATCTAACTATATATATATATATATATATATATATATATATATATATATATATATATATATATATATATATATATATATATATATAACCTAGTGTATAGGTAAACACCTCAATACCTTGCTCAATATCTTGGTATCTCAAGGTATTGAGATACCTTACCCTCTAACTCTAACTAACTAGCTATCTATCTATAATATATACTTATATATATACTACTATATGTAATATCAATATATATATATATATATATATATATATATATATATATATATATATATATAATCTAGTATTAGGCTATACCTTACCTCACCTTACCTCACTACCCTCAATACCTTGGTATCTCAAGGTAATGAGATACCTACCTTACTCCCCCTCTAACCTACTAACTAGCTAGCTATCTAGCATATATATATATATTCCTAGCTATATATCTAGGCTAATATGTATACATAAACACATATATATATATATATATATATATATATATATATATATATATATATATATATATATATATATATATATATATATATATATATATATATATCTACATACTAATATATACATAACATCAATACTCATATATATATATCCCTATATCTATCTATATATCTATACATATATACTATGTATCTATCTATCTATGTAAGTATATATATACATCTATATATATACATATATATATATATATAAAAGAAGGGGGGAGGGGGAGTTAACCGCGCCGCGAACGCCTCGATTGCTGCTGCTGGCAGCTGCCGCGTGCTGCCGCTGCTGCCGCGGCGCTGTTGCGCCTGAACGCAGATGTTGTTGTTGCTGTTACTGCTGCTGCACGCCGCAGCTGATGCAGCTGCTGCTCGCTGTTGCCGCGGCGCTGCCGCGGCTCGCTGCCGCTGCTGCGCGCCTGCAGCTGCTGCTGCGCTCCGCTCACTCTCTCCTCGCTCTCTCTACCACACACCAACACACACACCTCGACACACACTAACACACACACACACACACACACACACACACACACAGACACATCTATACACACACACACTCATATATATATATATATATATATATATATATATATATATATATATATATATATATATATATATATACACAAATACACATATATATATGTATATACACACACTACCATATATATATATATATATATACACACACACACACTCATATATATATATATATATATATATATATATATATATATATATATATATATATATATATATATATATATATATATATATATATATATATATATATACACACACACACACACACTCATATATATATATATATATATATATATATATATATATATATATATATATATATATATACAAACACACATATACATATATATGCACACACTCACACACACTCACACTCACACACTCTCACATACACACTCACACACTCTCACAAACACACTCTCACACACTAACACGCACACAACTCGACACACACACACACACACACACACACACACACACACACACACATATATATATATATATATATATATATATATATATATATATATATATATATATATATATATATATATATATATATACAACCACACTCACACCTATACACAAACACTCACTCACACTCACACCCACACACAAAAACACACACATATATATATATATATATAAATATATACTCGAAAACTCTAATACACACTCTCCGAAGCTAAACCAACGCGCGCACAAGCCCGAAACGTATAAACCAAGTCGAAATGGCCATTCGGTCATTTCGACGAACACGTGGTGTGCGGTTCGTAAAACCTCGTGAAACGCACACCAAACCTACTCGAAATCGGCCCAAAATTTACCCACGGATTCTAATCGATATCTAGATCCTAGAAAAAATGCTAATTCATCGATTCTAGATCCGTGGCAAAAATACGCACGCACATAGAACCTACAACGACGAAAACCCCCAAATCGCCCGAAACGCCCAAATCTTCGTGACACGACCTCACGTGTCCGAACGGAGACACGTACTTATCCTCAAGACACCCAAGCATGTCTACCTAGGTCCGTCTAACCAAGGACATCACCAAAAATTGGGCCAATCTCGGATTTTATCCAAAATTGACACAAAATCTAATGTCAAAGTCTCCAAACACATCCAAACAAGCTCCAACTTTCTCCCACGGGTAGCCCTAAGGTCTAAGAAGGTTCTAAACTACTAATTACACTATATTAGAGTAATTACAAGAGGAAAATTAGGGTTTACCTCTTGGGAGTTGGAATCCCAAGCCAAAGTCTCCAAAAAGCTCCAAATTTACCACACAAAGCTTCCAAGCTTCCAACCCAAGCTCCAATACCAATCTAAGCTCTACACACCTAGGTTAGGGAAAATCAAGGGGTTAGGGTTCACATCCATGGAAGAAATAGAAGAAGGAAGAGAAGAAATAAAGAAACACTTACTTGGAATAAGAAATTGGAAGAAGAAGGAAGAAGAAAAGAGTGGAGAGGAGTGGAGAAGAAGAAGAAGAAGAAGTGAAAATAAGAATGGGGAGGGGGAAGTGTTCGGTCCAGATCTGGAATGGCCGGCAAAGTGCATTAAAGAAGGGTTTACATAATGCAAAATGACCAAAATGCCCTCTCCTTAAGTCATTCTAATTGGGATTTGGGTTTGGGGTTCCAAATATACTCTAATTAATCTCTAATTATTCTAACTAGCTAATAAAAATATAAATAACTATTCTAAACTAATAAATAAGTCTGACAAGGGTGTTGGTTGGGTCTGGCATGGGTCCACTAGGGTCTGACATGGGTCCAGGCTAGCCAAAATCCTAAAATAACTAATAAAAAAATAATACAACCAACAATTAAATATAAATACAAATATTTATGATAATTACAAAATTAACCAAATTAAAAATAAAAAAATAAAAAAAATACCCTGCCCTGGAAATGGGGTAGTGACAAGCCTATCCTCCTTAGAAAATTTTGTCCTCGAAATTTAAAGTCAATCGCACTTCTTCTAGGTCAAACCCCCAACAATCACAGTCAAGAAATTCTACCTAAACAACATGCAAGATCATGGTCCTACTGGTCGTGTTATCACAGTCTCAATCAGGGTCACTACACTATCTACCACAGCACAAAGAAAGTCTAACAGGTACTAATGAAGCACACCACAAGGAATAGAAAAGGACAGAAAGAAGAACAAAGAGACAGACCTGCTAACCCGACACCCTTAGCATCGGCCTCCTCGACCGTCAATGCATAAGCCCTGCCCTGCTGGGTATCTCTCTCTGCTAGTGCGGGGCATAATTCTGTGCCACAGATGGCCTAGCTCCAACTCTCCGATCATGTCCTCCACCCAATGGAGGTGCAGTGGGACAATCTCGCATCTGGTGAGCAGCGGATCCACAGAACAAACACACCTTCAGCCTCCTCCTACAAATATCCCAAGTGTGTCCTGCCTTCCTGCAGTAGGCACAAGTGGGCACCCTCTGATCCTGACCCTGCTGCGCTGTCTTCTGCACATAGGGACGCTTAGCTGGTCCCGTACGACCACTCGCACTACCTGAATTATCCCTGCCTCACTTCGACTTGAGCTCCAACTCATCCTCTGCTCTCTGAGCGTCTCCTACTATCTGCTCGAAAGTCGTCTCGCAGTCGCTCCTAGTCAAAGACTTGACCGCCATGACCAAGCCCTTGTGAAACTTCCTCGCCTTTGCTGCCTCACTCAAGCCATCCACAAATCTGCCCAGACGGCAGAACTCCGCTGCGTACTCGTCCACCATCATGCTCCCTTGGACGAGTACCTCAAACTGGCTCTCCAAAGCACTGAGCGCCACATCTGGGAAAAACTTCTCCTTAAAAAGCCTCTTGAAAGCCTCCCAAGTAAGCCCTGGTGCCGCGATCCTCGTATCAGTGTGATACCATGTCAAAGCGAGATCGAACATCTGACTGCCCGCTGTCTCTATCTGCATGCTGTCTGGAATCTGTGCCAGCCAAAAAATCCCCTCAATATGCTCTATCCATTCATCCGCGTACAAGATCCCTTCTGTACCCCAGAACTCCTTGGGCCGCATCATCTGGAAGTCAATGATGCTTTCCTGCCTCGGATGTTGTGTCTGATCTTCCTGTGGCTGAATCTGTGCCACCCTATCCACTGCCGTCATGGCTACTTGGTGGGCATTCTCACTGCCCAGCCTCATCACATCCATTTGACGGTTCTGCGCGTCCATCATCTCCCTGAAGAATGCAAACAACTGTACGGCATCTACTAGTACAGGAGGTGGTAAAGGCACCACCGGAACGACTGGGGTAGTCCTCAGATCGACAAATAGAGGAGGATCCCCAAGAGAAACAGATGCTCCCTCAACCGCAGAAGTGGTGAGTGGAGCTGTAGCAGCTGCCTGAATACGAGCTAGACGAGAGGTAGCAGACCTCTCGGTGGCAACTGCTGGAACGGTAAGATGGGATCATATCTTCGGAGACATCCTGAACACAGATCAAAAGAAGTTAATACTGCGCAAGATACGATACCATCAAAGAAGGACAGTAATATTTCAAAAGAAATAATTTCAGAATAATTAGATTGGAATTGTTCCTAGTCGTGATTGAATACACTCTCATCCTAGATCCTATATCCTAGAGCAGGCTCGCAGCAGTATAACTAAATCGTTGTACTACCACGATATCGCACTAATTGCGAATCGAGACCTGCGTGGGCTGCCACCAAAAACGTATTACGACCCGCACCCGAAAAATCGGGCATGAGTCGTGTGTACGTCCAGCCTACGCCGCATCATCGGCGGTAGAACGATGTCTAGGTCTACTATCTAGCTAACAATCTCACGCAATCAATATAGGTACCTGTCAAGATCTTAACTCCAAACGGAGGAGCAATATCATAATGATAACACAAGTACTCAATCATGAATCTAAGCACGATAAGATAACACAGAAGTCTAACAACTACAAAGTCTAAACAACTGCTACTAAAACAACAACAACATCAATAATAATAATACAACAATATCTTGAATCATATACAACACAAGGTCTCAATCCAAAACCGGGAACAAACCCGATGCTAAAAGCTAATCAAAACAACAACAAGGTCCTAGTGATCCCGGCTACCAACCCAAAAATTACTCCTAAACTAGGGGGTCTCTGTCTGTACCATCGACAGGCTGAGGTCCATAAAATGTCGGACACCAATCCTCTGGATCCTCTGGAAAAAATATTTCCAGTCAGGACTGGAGCAAGTACACCTCTAACAGCAGTTCCAGTTAAATGATAAAAACTATAAAACAGTTGTAGCAAGTAGCAAGGTGAAGGAAATAAAGTATGAACAAGGAAATATATACATATCACTGGTGCATAAAGGTAAAGATGCATGAATATCAGAAGCAAGATAGTAATAACTGCAGGATACAAGAAATCTAAACTAAGAGTAAGTGCATGCACAAGAATATGTAGTGAGGCCAGCAAGAGTACATGTAATGAGTCAAGTCCAAAAACTATAAGTAAGACCAGCAAGAAATGCAAGAGAGTCCAGACTAGAAAGAATGAACTCGTGTCTTTGAAATACCTGTTTCGATATGTAAACGGCTAGGGGTAAGTACAGCTCACCGCGCACTGGGTGCGTGGCTGCTATCATTCCAGATTAGACCAGAGGGGGGTGATTCCAGTGATTCCAGTTGGGAATGTTTACATGTCTACTCGAGTATTTCCCCGCCCCGACTAGTACAAGTGAATCCAAGACCCGATACGTAAATCAAGTATGAGTCCAGCCAGAAACATGAGTGATGCCTGTAGTGATGCCTGTAGGTGATGCCAGTAGGTGATTCCAGAATAGAGGCCAGAAACATGAAATATACGTGTCGCAAGTAAATGAATACAGAAATACCAGTCCGTGTTATACCAAAAAATCAGATGATACTATACTAGAAGCTGAATCATAATAATAATCAGATAATAAAAACTATCAGAGAATGTACTCGCCTGACGTCCTGAGCAACTGGCGATCCGAACTGGTGTCACAAGGACCTATTATGAAAAGCAAGGTTAAACAGGGTTTTAAAGAGTTAAACAGATATAAAATAGCTAAAAACAAGCTTCTAGGGTCGTTCTAGGTCAAACGGGTCAAACCGGTGAAATCTGAGTCAAAAAGTCAACTCTGGGTCCAAAAAGTCAACTATGGGTCAAAAATAGGTCAAAAGTTGACTTTGGCGGTCAACCAGATCAACTACGGTCAACTCTAGGTCAAATAAGGGTGCCCCTAAAATTCTAGGTCAAAACTAGGTCATTAAGCTAATAAACCATCAAACTCGCCTCTTTGAGATACCGGGATACCCTCGGTATCCGATACCTCAACCTACGTTATACGCCCTGCCTATACCCTCTAAAATATATACTAGCAAGTATATATATATATAACTATATATATAAAAGCATCTCTAACCTCAATCCTAGGCTAAAACTCAATACCTTGCCCTGACGCTCAATACCTTGAGTATCTCAAGGTATTGAGATACTCAAGCCTTACCCCTCACTAACACTAGCTAACTAATTATCTATCTATATATATACACTACCATATACTAATATATATATATATATATATATATAACATATATCTAACTATATAGATATATATATATAACCTAGTGTATAGGTAAACACCTCAATACCTTGCTCAATACCTTGGTATCTCAAGGTATTGAGATACCGTACCCTCTAACTCTAACTAACTAACTAGCTATATATCTATAATATATACTTATATATATACTACTATATATATATATATATATATATATATATATATATATATATATATATATATATATATAATCTAGTATTAGGCTATACCTCAATACCTTACCTCACCTTATCTCACTACCCTCAATACCTTGGTATCTCAAGGTAATGAGATACCTACCTAACTCCCCCTCTAACCTACTAACTAGCTAGCTATCTAGCATATATATATATATTCCTAGCTATATATCTAGGCTAATATGTATATATAAACACATATGTATGTATATATATATATATATATATATATATATATATATATATATATATATATATATATATATATATATATATATATATATATCCACATACTAATATATACATAACATCCATACTCATATATATATATCCCTATATCTATCTATATATCTATACATATATACTATGTATCTATCTATCTATATAAATATATATATATATATATATCTATATATATACATACATATATATAAAAGAAGGGGGGAGGGGGAGATAACCGCGCCGCGAATGCCGCGATTGCCGCTGCTGCTGCTGGCAGCGGCCGCGTGCTGCCGCTGCTGCCGTGGCGCTGTTGCGCCTGAACGCAGATGTTGTTGTTGTTGCTGCTGCTGTTGCACGCCGCTGCTGCTGCAGCTGCTGCTCGCTGCTGTCGCCGCGCTGCCACACCGCGCTGCCGCTGCTGCGCGCCTGCAGCTGCTGCTGCGGCTCCTCTCGCTCTCTCCTCGCTCTCTCTACCACACACCAACACACATACCTCGACCCACACTCACACACACACACACACACAGACACATCTATACACACACACTCATACATATATATATATATATCCAAACATATATATATATATATATATATATATATATATATATATATATATACACACACAAACACATATATATGTATATACACACACTACCATATATATATATATAGATACTCTTATATACATATATATATATATATATATATACACACACACACACTCATACATATATATATATATACAAACACACATATACATAAATGTGCACACACTCACACTCACACTCACACTCACACACTCTCACACACACACTCTCACACCTAACACGCACACAACTCGACACACATAAACACACACACACACACACACACACACACACACACACATATATATATATATATATATATATATATATATATATATATATACACACACACACACAACCACACTCACACATCTCTAAAACATACACAAACACTCACAGTACACTACACTACACTACACACTCACACCTATACACAAACACTCACTCACACTCACACCCACATACACACACACACACACACACACACACACACACACACATATATATATATATATATATATATATATATATATATATATATATATATATATATATATATATATATTACTCGAAAACTCTGATACACACTCCCAAGCTAAACCAACGCACGCACAAGCTCAAAACGTAGAAACCAAGTCGAAATGGCCATTCGGTCATTTCGACGAACACGTGGCCATTTCGACGAATACGTGGTGTGCGGTTCGTAAAATCTCGTAAAACGTACACCAAACCTACTTAGAATCGGCCCAAAATTTACCAACGGGTTCTAATCGATGTCTAGATCCTAGAAAAATGCTAACTCGTCGATTCTAGATCCGTGACAAAAACTCGCACGCACATAGAACCGACAACGACGAAAACCCCCAAATCGCCCAAAACGCCAAAATTTCTGCGACACGACCTCACGTGTCCGAACGGGAACACGTACTTATCCTCAAGACATCCAAGCATGTCTACCTAGGTCTGTCTAACCTAGGGCATCACCAAAAATTAGGCCAATCTCGGATTTTACCCAAAATTGACACAAAACCTAATGTCAAAGTCTTCAAACACATCCAAACAAGCTCCAACTTCCTCCCACGGGTAGCCCTAAGGTCTAGGAAGGTTCTAAACTACTAATTACACATATTAGAGTAATCACAAGGAAAAAATAAGGGTTTACCTCTTGGGAGTTGGAATCCCAAGCCAAAGTCTCCAAAATGCTCCAAATTCACCACACCAAGCTTCCAAGCTTCCAACCCAAGCTCCAACACCAATCTAAACTCTACACACCTAGGTTAGAGAAAAGCAAGGGGTTAGGGTTCACATCTATGGAAGAAATAGATGAAGGAAGAGAAGAAATGAAGAAACACTTACTTGGAATGAGAAATTAGAAGAAGAAAGAAGAAGAAAAGAGTGGAGAGGAGTGGAGAAGAAGAAGAAGAAGTGAAAATAAGAATGGGGAGGGGGAAGTGTTCGGTCCAGATCTAGAATGGCCGGCCAAGTGCATTAAAGAAGGGTTTACATAATGCAAAATGACCAAAATGCCCTCTCCCTAAGTCATTCTAATTGTGATTTGGGTTTGGGGTTCCAAATGCACTCTAATTAATCTCTAATTACTGTAACTAGCTAATAAAAATAAAAATAACTATTCTAAGCCAATAAATAAGTCTGACAAGGGTGTTGGTTGGGTCTGGCATGGGTCCACTAGGGTCTGACATGGGTCCAGGCTAGCCAAAACCCTAAAATAACTAATAAAAAAAAATACAACCAACAATTAAATATAAATACAAATATTTATGATAACTACACAATTAACCAAATTAAAAATAAAAAAATACCCTGCTCTGGGAATGGGGTAGTGACAGGGTCGTTACATTATACACCACTCAGAACAAGTCTCATCCTCGAGACTTCCTGAGTGAAACTTGTATTATCGCACAACTTCTAAACCAAACTCTATACATCTTGTCTAACTTCTAAGGACTGTTTCAATACTATATTCATTTATTTTCTCATCACGCGTTACGCACATGTTTAGTCAATTCTCATCGAACGACTATATCGTTCAATGCTATCGAACTATACTCAACTTAATCGTTGCACTCCCGACTTAAAATTTACTGCACCTGGCGCAGGGCTGTATTACTCAAACACGGGGTATTCTATAACCCAATTCATACTAGAAAACTTTGACTTTGGGTGGACTTGCCCAAATTATTATATTCCATCCACATGAACCCAACATATTCGACCAATTACTTGATGTCGCCTATCGAAATCCATCGTTACGCCTAAACCCAAAAGCTCGAATCTCAGCTAACTTTCCAATCTTATTTGTATCAATATCTCTCTGAGTGACCGTCCAATCTCGCTAAGTAAATCTACTGTCAGCCAAGGTCGTCGTATTAAATTGCCTATATTTTCTGACTCAGTCTTTATTGCACCTTGGCGCGGAGCTAAATTGCCCACTTGGGGGTACGTTCTAATTCTTCCCGTCTTTGGTCCAATCGAATTTAACTTCCTATTCATTTACTCATTCTGTTTCGCACGAGTGCTTAATCATTTTTATCGAATGATTATATCGTTCAACTATTGCATTCCCAAACTCAGTCTCTTACTATGCCTTAGCACAGAACTATCTCGGTAGCACGGGAAACGTTACAATCTTTCCTTTATGAAAGTTTAGGTTAAGGCTAACTTATTTCAGTTGTCATACTCATCCATGCTAATCCGAATATTTTTATTTGCATCTGCATTCGAGTTATGCATATCGCTAAGTCTGGATCGTACCCATATTCAACGCGTCCCCCAAATATGTGTATTTCAACCAAGCTTAGTGACAGCTAAGTCGGACAAGCTACTTGTAAAAATCTTTTGAATCGTCGACCATTTTGCTACACGAATAACAGAACTCTGGTTCATTTTAGTTTATTATCTACTCCAATCTCACCAAATTTAAATTTTTGCATCACCAGCGACGCATATCTTCCAAGCAACGATCCAACTCGTTTTGCCTAACTTTTCTTGAATATCACCAATTTTAATCGTAAGAGTTTCGTTCGATAATTCTCTAATACCATCTTATTCCTCACCGTCGCATAACCTATCCAACCAAATCAATTATCACCCAATTCCTATCTCCCATTGCGTTCGTTTTAACTCCAACGTGGCTAATATACACTCCCAGTTTCAAGTCCTAACTTTAAGTCTTGTTGTCCCAGTTCTATCATTTTCCCGAACGATACTCTGAAGTCAGCCACTCTAGTTTAACTCGAGGCATAGGATCGTCTGCCTAGCCACTAGGTCAGCTCACAAGGTCATAGGTACAGTTCAAAGTTTATGACTCATCGTGCAATCGTGTTGCACAACTCTCGTCCCAAATACCATAAGGTCAAACCATTGTTCTTTTACATGGGTATTCTACCCAAGCTCGTTTCACTCAGATTTTTAAACATCGAGCACAGATCATCCTATTCCATCAACATGTTCCTTCAACTGAACCCATAATATGTCCACGTTGCATGTCCAACCTATCGATTTATATAGTCTATCTCCTCCATCACGTTTAATAGAATCAACATATCCATTCTTTTCTAAGCCTAGACCACTAAGTCACAATCTCATTCTAACTCATCGATGTATATCATAAACTCTAAGTCATCCAACACGATCTACGTATCCGTTCATAAAATCATCCAGCATATCTTATTTCGCATTCTAGACTAACTCATCCCCAAAATACCTTTGATTCACTTATATTCTGTAAATTTTCTTATCATGTCGAACCACAAGTCAAAATGATCCTTCAATTGTCACGTTCCGGTCTCCCGTAAGTTCAATCATCCCCGTCGGACATGAGATCATCACGCCAACGCTTCCGTAAAATGATTGTCCCAATCCGGACGTGACGCATGTGCGAGTAAGAAGTTATACTCGTACAAGACAAGAAGTTCAATCGTTATGGTTTTCATCGAGCGCACAAACACCTTATCGTCACCCTTCGTTTCATCCCAAGTTGTACATTGATCTATCAAGCCATGTTCTCCTAACAACCGTTCTTGCCGCAATCAAAGTTCGCCTAGCCAAACCATCCAACTTTAATGTTACCATTTCGATTATTTCATAGTCTACCTCTAGCATTCCTCAAACAATTAAGTTCAAATCCCAAACCCAAGTTTATTCACTTTCGATACGTTCTATTTTATCGAGTTCGTTCATAACATCATCGAACATGTTCCTGCGAGTTCGATCATCCCCGCCGAACGTGAAATCACCACGCTGGTGCTCCGATAGAATAATCGTTCTCGCTTTGACTGATTTTGAATGTTATCTTTTCAAACTTGATTTTAAGATCATTCTTCCAAACTTCAAGCCAAATTCGTTATTGCTTATCTCTTCATCGAACCACAATATTCTTTCTCGGGCTAGCTTATATTCGAACGGTATTGTATTCAAGTTCAATCCGTTTGTTTCAATCTAAAATTGCACGAGACTTATGAATCTGTTTGGACAATTCTAAATTGAGCCACCCAAATCAAATACTCAATTGATGTTCGCATCAATCACTAGAATATTCGCCAAGTCACTCCTAGAATTTCTGCACGATACTTAAGCATCTCCTAGTAATTCTTAGTCTCATATACATTTATCCCATTTATAGTCGTCCAAGTAATCCATATTCGATTTATATCTTCAGATACGAAACACCGTTCAAGCTATTTCCCAAAATTCAAGCACAATTCTCTATATTTTTCTAAGCGATAATCTGATAAGGTTCTATCGGTTGTCGTTCTAAGCATGCCTTACCCCTTTTTTAACTCATTCTAACTCGTTCGAACCAAGTCTTACAATCTTCCTTCGAGTTCGCTTACTTTTTAGGCATTGTTTATTTATACTAAGGCTTTACACAATCTCGTCGCTTGCTGCTAGACCCGTTTAACTCTCCGAAATCCATGATTCGTTCGAACATTTCTAAGCCGACCAATTCACCATTCAGGGTTCGAGCTATACTCTATGAATCTTTATAACTCATTATATCCTTAATTCGTCTTATTCGAACATGGGACTATCATATACACCACTACGGAATCGAGTCATCCTATTAACTCATGAATCGTGTTCGCATCCTTCACTCGTATATCCAATTCGTTCCTTATAACTCCTGCACGATCCTTATTTGTCGCCTTAACGATCTTAGGCTCGTATGCACCTCTATCCATAGTCCACCATACAAACTATGTTTTGAATCATAACTTATCGCTACGAATAACCATCCCAACTTTATCTCAAAACATACACGATTCCCTTTATTCTCCTTAGCGGCACTCCGATAATGTCTATATCAATTTCCCACATAAGCCCAACTTTATTCTTATTCGAACGATACCTAAATTTTGCTGCAACTCACTAGTACCAAGGGTCTTGGCGTATGACACTCAACACAACTTGGCCAAAAGGCCATGTGCATAGGCAACTGTTCGAATGATATTCTATCTCGCACACTAACCCGCTTAGTATTCTAGTATAGGCATACGGGTTCACATGTAACTCACGGATTCTAATATAAGTCTATTCCCATAAAAGTCTGACACAGGTTGGCACAAAGGCCCACACATCATAATCACGTTCAAGCAATCATATTATTCACATGCACTTTTTAAAAATATTTAGACTTATTGTATGGAACATTCATCGAACATCGAGAGAGAGCATCTATCACTCTTTCAATACACAAGTTCAAAACTGAGGGAATCAAAACAAATTTCAAGGACGTAAAGTCGTGCTCTGATACCAAAATGTCACGTCCCGATCTTCCGCAGGAATCGGCCGTCACCGCTGGGCGTGAATCACCGTGCCAGCGCTCCCGCGGGACGATCGTTTCTATCGGGACACGATGCTACGTGAGCCTAGAGTTGTGCCCGCGTGAGGCAATTATTGAAATATCTGTTTGATAACTAGTTCCCAGAGTCGTCATAGTGGAAACTTAGAATAAAATACAAGTATTGGATCCAAATCAAGCTCTTTATTGATATGAAGTAAAGATTTCAACCGGCGCTAGGCCGAGATTATAAGTCGCTCGTACTCTTTCTCTCTCTACAATGAATGTGGCCTTAGGATTACAACTGATTCAAATAATCTGGATGATGATGTTCCTATACATTATGTCTCATAAATGCGGGCTCCAGGTCCATGCGCCACGCTCCAAGACGCTAAGTGCGGTCCGACGCCTCATTGCATTAAGTGATCTCCAAATCCGTACAAGTTTCCCCTGTACCCTGCATGCAGAATGGTTGGGTGTCAGTACATTGAATGCACTGGTGGGGAGTCCTCTCGCCCACGCCACCAAACAAGCACGTTCATTAGTTATGTGCACCGACTGATTTTGTTATCTTTCTAGTCTTTTGCCTTAGGATCAGTTACACAGCAATATAATGAAAGTAATATCTGTATCTGCTCAAGAGTGTCATAATAATGAACAACTGAGTTCATTTTACCATTTCTTACCATTCGTCATTCCCTGTTATATGCAACAATATAACAAAGATCTACTGAATAAAAAGAATATTTATGAAGTCCAAGTGTTATGTTGTATCTCTGCCATAAAACCCATTTTACTCGAACTATGTGTGTTATCGTGCATCCATTCTAATTATGGAAAATGTCGTACAAATGTACTCCTTCTCGTTACTCATTTTCTGAATGCGGATAGCCGCTATGCAAACATAACTTATCTATATGAAGGTCACTGGCTCGGTTAGCCATATGGGACATGATCTGCGATTGACGGTTGTCTTCCCAGCTCGGTTGCTAGCCTTGTTGGGCCTCCCGAACCGTCTGACGAGTCGGCGTCTATCCAGTCGGTAGCAAGCCATGCTGGATGTCCCGCTCTCGCCCGCTAGTCATCAGCTAGCATATTACCAGGACTACACTGGCACTGTCCTCCCGGGCTGACACGATTCGGATGCCTCAGCAATCGTGTCAAGGACTCATCTCTACCTGGTGCGCAACCAGTTGTCACGCCCCGGTTCCATGGATAAGGAACCGAGACACGTGGCAATGGCCAGCAGCGTACTTCGGCGGGCATTCCAATCTAATGAGCCCGTCGGAGTACACTTAAGCTGTAAAGTACAATGAATAACCTATCATATAACACAAATAAACTCAATCTAAATCTCATCCACAGGCAGCAATATAAGAGCACAATAGAAGTAAATACAACGACTAATGTGCAGGAAGAAAATATCTAAATAAGTATCAAGTACATATACTAGAGTAGTCACACGGGAACAAACCCACTAGTACAAATATACCGGAATGGAAGTAAGCAATAAGATAACTTGGGACGGCAGCAGGTAACTAGATAATGATACAGTCCTAAGGAAAGAGTCACTACCAGCGATCAGGCGAAGTCCTCAGGAATGACCTCGTCCTCGGCAATGAGTACAGCTGCTGGATAGATGCCCGGTCCGTACTCCTCCGGGTAATCCTCGTAGTACACCTGGAAGAGAACCAGGTCCTCAGAGGGACGTAACAAGGTACAGAAATATAATATGCCAGGTAAACAGATAGTACAAGTACAACAACAGGGTAAACTAACATAACCAAATAAGTGTGACACAGTTTAAAGACAATGTTCAACGCGTGAGCTTTCTAAAATAAACCGTAGCTCCGAACACAGAGACACATGGATCGTACCGTAGCTCCGAGCACAGAGACACACGGGTCGTACCGTAGCACCGAGCACAGAGACACACGGGTGATACCACTACACTATAGTACAGGATCACTACATATACATATATAAGCGCGTGCAGAGTAGCCCAAACGTCTAGTAACTGTCTTTCCCTTTCCAAGCGGTCAACGATTGTGCGCTGAACCTGAACCTCTAACTACAGTCTCGACACACAGAAATAACTCAACAGACGCGACCCTAAGGTGGTCCCAGTCTCTGGTCATGATGTCAGTATCATGATACAGGAATCTGGCACGATCACAGTGTATGAGTGTGTCCTGGGGTGTCGATGTACTCAGATACGTGCATCGAGGTGCTATGAAGCATCTAGACATTATTCTAAGATGTTACGTCGAATGTCAACGCCCGGTTGTGATCCGGACGCGAAGTATCGAACGTCAACCAAAATACGCGCACAAAGTACATAAAGAACAACAAATATCTGTAAACTAAAATACAGGGTGATAAGGTACACTTGCCTGCGTGCGGCTGCTGATGACGGGGATCTGGTACCGCGTCCAAGTCCTCAGGTCCCGCAGTACCTAGAGATGAGATACAAACCAGAATCAATAATCTATTCTACGTTAAGCAGGGATGTGACACACATCTACACCTAAACTCAAACTCAGCTACGACTCACAGGGACAAGACACTAGGGGGTTGATCACAGTTGACTATCGGTACGATAGTCCAATCAACTAGTCATCGGTACATCCTCCTCGATTTAATTCTCCGTAAATAAACTAATATTTTTTCACCATGTACGATACATCCTGTTTAGTTGCCCAAAGGTCAAAACCCTATTCCCCTCGAGTACAAATCTTAATTAAATCGTGATAACTTATGTAGAAGCCAACCCTATTCTACAATCCACCTATCATAATTTCATCTCCTCAACATAACACAAGTCGAATCCCAAGTCCTTGATCACCCTATCCAATCATCGTAATTATATTCTCACAAGTTGTAATCACCCTAATTCCAATCTAATTACAATATCCGAATCCAACTTTATAAAACACAAGATACATGAACACTACAATACATATACCCTAAAACATGTCAACCTCCTTAAACCCAACCTCAAGTTATTTAAAATCCACAGGAACATTAATCCTCATTAGCCTTAGCCAACATAAACCTTAATCCCATAGTTAACATATGATTATTTATGCTACACAATCCATATATATCAACATGATATAAATACATCCCTAGTTCATATACACACGACCATATATCATCCTATTTAAATAGATAATAAATTCTGGAATTAAAAACAAGAGAGGGGGAGAGTCGACCTCGCCGATGTCGACGGAGTATGGCCGGTGGGGGTGGCCGCGGGGTCTGCTGGCCGGACGGGACTGTGCAGTGGGGGTTCTGCACAGTGGAGCTGTCGCGCTGTGGAGTCGCTGTCAGGCCGACGTGGAGCTCTCAGCCGGACGGGGAAGAGGCTCTCAGCCGGACGGGGAAGCACTGAAGCTGGAGTGGGCGGTCGGCCGGAGGTGGACTGCATAGTGGGTGGCGGGGGGTCGGTGCTCACTCCGGTCAGTAGGCTGTACTCAGGCCGTACGGGAGAAGATGCACCGCCGGTCGGCTGCTGTGGAGCCGCCGCGGGGGTCGACGGGCTGTAGCCGGAGCGGGCTGCTGCTCAGCACACTAAGTGTTTGCATCATATACGTAGAGGTTTAATTTTGATTTGGAGTTTTAAGCATGGGTATCCATGAGTAATCATGTGAATCCCATTTTCAGCACACTAAGTGTTTGTTGATATGTTTAGTAGGATGAATACCTATTTAATCTAATCTAATCTTATGCATTTTGATGTATAATATATATATATATATATATATATATATATATATATATATATATATATATATATATATATATATATATATATATATATATATATGTTTTGGTCTATTTGTGTCGATTTTGGAGAGGGGGATACACCATGGGGAGGTCGGCACTGCTGTGCAGTCGGGATTTTTATGTGCACTGTGTGTGTTTGTGTGTATCTTAGTGATGTGATTGTGTCTGTGAGCGTATCTGTGCACCAATGTAGTATTATGTGGGTGACAGTGCAGTGAGAATCAGTTCACTGTGTGTTCAGTATATCAGCAATTAGAGGATATGAGAAGTCGGGTTCCTCACAGTTATCAGAGTGATTGTTGAGTTTCAATGTTAAGTATCAGTGTAGTGTCTCAGTGATGCCAGTGAGGTGACTGTGTATCAGTGTGTTTGTGTATGATAGTGCTGTGCATCAGTAGGTATAGTCCAGTCCATGTGCAATGAGGCTCGGGTCCTGTGTATCAGTTTCATTGAGTGAGAAGTTGGTATCACAGTGCATCAGTGTATCAGAAATTGGGGGGGGATGAGAATCGGGTTCAGCACAGTGAGTGATCTGTGAGTGTTAGAGTATCAGTAGCAGTACAGGAGCAGTGTGTGTGTGTATATTTCAGTGAGTGAGTGTCAGTGTGTTTTTGTGTATCAGTTCAGTGAGAAGTCATAGAAACCTGTGTGTGTGTTGAGGCCAGCACAGGCATGTACATCAGTGTATGTGTGCAGTCAGTTTCAGTTAGTGATGAGATGTTAGTATTAGTGTTGCTATATGGGTATCTTATGATAAACATATACCAGGGATTTCATTTGGGTGTCAGTAGAGTATCAGTCATTTAGAGTATTGGTTACATGGTTGATTTAGGGGTGTGTACCTATGATGGGGGAGATGAAGTATCAAGTAATGATACTGTGTGTGTCGTGTATGTGAGCATCACTGTGTCAGTTCAGATGTTTATGTATCAATGTGAATGTGATTGTGTAGGTGCAGTCCACTTTTGGTGAGCTGGGTATAGGATAAGATGGTGTGCAGACTTGGGTGTCAACTGATTTTCCAGTTGGGAACAACTCATGCCCCTTATATTAGAAGTAAGGGTTACAATACCAGTTGCAGTAGACAACTGATGCAAGGGGTCTTGGAGTTGCAGTTCATCTGCAATTCGAGATTTGTTGGCTTATATCAGTTGGTTAGCAACTTGGGTGCCATGGTTTATTAGCAGATGTATGCTTGGCACGAGGAGCAGCTGCAGTTGCATCAGTATTTTGGTACACTACATTGTGAGACACTGATGTACAACCACAGTCGCATAGGGAACAGTATCAGCAGTGATGATAGGGTTGAGGTGCAGTATCAAGCATCAATGGTTTAGTGTTATATATGTGGCAGGAGTGGTTAAGGGAGGCCTAATTCAAGCCTGGTTATGGGACATCAGCAAGGTAATAAGGGAGAGGGTAAGTGAATACTGATACACTTGTGTTAGTGGAGTATCAGTGTAGGTTCAGGTGCTGGGGTTGGATAGAGGCACTGTTATGGGTGCAAGGCCAAGAGCAAGGTGTGAGCAAGTCAGTGCATGAGCCTGTGCACTGCAAACTCATGAACTTGCTATCCATGTGGATGGTTGCACATGGAGGCAATTGGGTATGTATCAGGTATAGGGGTAACTAATACCAGGGTATTATATATATGGGATAATGTTTAGGTACTGATTACTAAGTTGGGGTAATGGATATCATTGGTATATCCATATTAAGATAATGTTATAAAGCTAAATATAGAGTTTGAGATTAGATGCCACTTAGATACCAAGATATAAAAATTATGTGTACTAGTGGTACTTAGTATAGCTAATATTTACTAGTATTAATTAGGTATTAACTATTATAGCTAGAATACCTTAGTACGACCTAGCAAAACCTAGTATAACCAAGTGTTAACCAAGTTAACCAAGCATGGATCTAGAAACGACCAAACGACCTAAAATTGAACTAGAATAACTCGTTTCCTTTCCCAAAATCTTGTCTTAATATAATATTCTATATTCAGGTCCTCGAGTACATTCTCTGACAGTTTTCATTATGTTGATTAATTCTATAATTTTAGTTGTATAGTATACTTGATTCTGACATTGTGGATACACGGGTTAGCATCATAGATACCTGTCACGAGGAGTCGTGATTGGAATCCATCGTGCTAGCTGGGGATGGAAAAATATTAGCAGATTATGTGATCATACCCCACTTTACATGCATCATAGCTCACCCCACACATCATGTAGGGTGTATCCTGACCATTTACATGTCTCATAGCCTGTTATATATGATTAGCCTGACTATTGCTTGCATCATACCTAACCATATGGTTAGCCTGACCTCACATGTATCATAGCCAATCATATATAACAAGTCTGATCTCGTCCCAAGCCGATCACATAATAAACTGATATTTCAAATACTTAGCTAGAGATTTCATTTCTTATTCCAGTTCACTTGTTCTAGCATTCACTTATATTTCTGTTCGTTGCTAGTTGTACTATTGCTTATTACATTTCTCCAGTATTCCATATTTCTAGTATTTATCTTCATCTTGTATTTTCTTACACTGTTTTTATAGTTTTGTCAATATAAATGAAATTGTTGATTAGTGCTTGTGCTTCGCTCCAATCCTGACTGGATAACATTTTTCAGAGGACTTGGAGGACTTTTGTCCTACTCACTATGGCCCAGACATAGAGGGAGACTACATACCAGAGACCCTAGAGGAGTCACTCTCCTTTGAGGAGACACCACCTGTAGTCATTTAGACAGTTCTACTTATGTATTATTTGTTCTAAACCTGAGACTTGGATTATACTTATGTTTGAGACTATTGTTGAGACTATTATGTTGGACAGCTAGACTCTAGTTTACTGTTATATTTTTGAGTTTTTGTGCTTGACTTATGTCAGTACTTCTTATCTTTATATCTATTCATGCCAGTTACTTCCTATAATTTTTGTGATTGAGCATATTATGAATCGTTGATCAATGTATTATTCATTGTCCTCCTTATGGAGTTGAGATCATTGACAGGTTATGAGTTATGTTTGGTAGTCTTGAGACCTAGACAGCATTCTACCGCCGATGCTACGGCGTAGGCTGGACGTACCCATGGCTCATGCCCAATTTTCGGGTGCGGGTCGTGACAAAACTAGCATGTATCATTCATTTTCTTAGTGTGCAGCTAAGTAGAGACAGGTTCACCGGGGCCACCCACCTTAGTGATGAATCGCATCGGTCGAGCGAGACTCCGAGCGCGCCTCTGAAAGTCTAAGTCTGACTCCATTTAAAGATCCAAGTATGGATGCCTTTGCATCGAACGAGCCATCTCGTTGAGCAAGGCGGGTCGGTTCGATACACTTGTGCCATTTGAATCGGCCCTCTGGGTTGAGCGGAGCAGGTCGTTACAGATGGGTCAAGCGATCGTCCCGCATGAGCACAGGCGCGGTAATTCGCACCTAACGGGGACGGCCGATTGCCTGCGGGAGATCGGGACGTGACATGTTTGGTCTCATATCTTGGTCTTTAAGATAGGTATGATCCAGTCCTACCGGAAGTCCAAGTCTGTCCTGACCTGGTCGGAGGTTCGACCCTGCCCGGTCCGAAGTGGGGAACTACCCAAGAGCTGTAAGAAAAGAAGCAAGAAGATTTATATTAGAAAAAGAAAGTAAATACTCTTGTTAGTTGTTTTTGATTTGATATTTGCCCCAACTATTATGCCCTTGCTATAATATCAGACGGACACTAATTCAGTGTGAAGTAAAATTGTGATTACATATGATCTGATTGTGGAGATACTTTAATGTAGATAAACTTTTCATGTGGGAATCTATTAATCAGAAAGGAAATTAAGAGTACAGTTTATGACTTGAATAACTGAACTCGAGTGGCTCGTGTAGTTACCGAAGAGATATATAAAATTCTGGCTTAATGACAGAAGATCAGCGGATCGAGTCACGGAAACGTATTATTCCTTCTATTTATAAAATGGTGGAAGATGGAAGGCAGTGGACCCAAAGACATGCAATACAGTGTACACAAAGTCCCGAGCATTACGTCGGATCCCGAACGTTATGTCGAAAATTCAAAAAAAATAAAAAAATTTATTACTTGAAGAAATGAGAAACTGTAAATATTTTCGTTCTTTTTTAGGGGGTTGCAAATTATTCTACTTTGGTTCAAGTTCGAACCAATTCAACCCGTCATAAAGCCCATCGTGTCGTGGTCCATGTGCCGGGCTGGACTGGACTGAGGTTTCCATCCTTAGGTCTGGTCTGACCCGCTACAGTATATGGATCCAAAAGGTTCGGTCCATCCAAATTTCATGCCTGACCAGGTCAAGTCAGGCCAGGTCGGCCCACTTGACAGCTCTAATGACAATAGTTAGATTGAAAATAATTAAAGATTACCATTTTTTTGATGCGCAATTCTTGAAAATATAGAAATACAATTTACTAAAAATATCACTGATAAGAAAAATACTTGGAAGTTTTTCTTTTTAGTTTCCTTGAGACTTGTAATATTGATTTCTCTACAGTCAACTAGCATAGCATACGCCATACATATGTCATTTTTGGAATTAATCCAATTAGACATTTAAGTAAAATACTTGTCCATTTTCAATCGAATAAAAAAAATATCAAAACAATCAGAATTTGGTAATTGCAATCAGAGTTGAACTATTTGAAATTGCTTACATGTCAATCGCGACTAAAAAAGAATTTCATTAGAGTAATAATTGATCAATCATGTCTTATGTTTTCAATCAAAAAATAAAAATTTGTTGATCAGTCATGTCTTATGTTTTCAATCAAAAAATAAAAATTTGTTCTGGACGGATTTGTTGATTTAGATTATATTTCGTTGACGGTAATATAATAGTAATGAAATCGAATAAAAATAAAAATTATTTAATTTTATTATGATTACGATTACGATTACGATTACATTGAAGTGAATCAAACGAATTCTGCATTTGCATTTGGGATGCTGATAATCCTTGAGGTGAATTAGTTGAGGAACAAAAAGCCTTATGGATGGGCCTATAGTACACCTATTAAAGGTCACAAAATGCTAATTAGGCCGATTACAGGCACTATGGCCCAAGACTTTCAAACATTGCACACTGACGAAATTGAAACCCTGCAGTTTTACATTTGTTTTAAATTGTTTAAATGCGGGATTTGAATCCCAGGAAAGTCACAAATGTCAATGCACATTTGGGAAATGCGTCATATATTATCATATATTGACAACTTTTCATGACCAATATCTACTGTTGATATCTCCGTACCTCAATAAATAATTGCACCTTTTATTGACATTATAAAATATTGATACTAAAAGATCTAAATCTCAAAGTACACTCTTAGGAGACTTTTGGTAAACGAAATACTAAATAGTCAAAAATTCTATATTTTTGAAAATCCAATTTTTGGTAATTAAATTATCTTGAAAATTATATTTCCATGTTTGATGAATATATAAATATTACAAAAAAAATAAAAAACTATAAAAATAAAAATAAAAATAAAAAAAGGATAAAACTGTAAAAAACCCCAAATAGCAACAAAATAACTTTAAAAACATTTTACAAAAAAATCATACTTAAAAAATGAAAAACAGAAGAAAAATATTCTGGAATTTTTTTTAAAAAATTGAAGAAAAAAACTTTAAAAAATAAAAAAGAACAAAAAAAATGGGAAAAAAACAAGAAAAAACAAATTGTCCTGGCAAACAAATTATACCCACATATTTATAAGGGATATGTGTCACGACCCGCCCCCGAAAAATCGGGCATGAGCCGTGGGTACGTCCAGCCTACGCCGCAGAATCGGCGGTAGAACGCTGTAAGGTTCGTTCTAGGTCAATAATCTATCTATATATCTCACAAAAATATGTCAATATCCTCTCCAAAAGGAGGGCAACCACGCAATATATATATGAATAATCATCTCCAAAAGGAGGGCAACCACGCAATATATATATGAACTCTCAATTACAATAACTAGGGGAAGAAATAAAAGCACGATATGATAGCAAAAGGAAACAAAGAATCACAGAGCAAGACGATATCCAAAATATACAGTCCAAGGCCATAATAGTCTACAACATCTCACAACATCAAAAGAATAAGTACAAGCATCCAAAATAACCACTGAAAATAACCCAGGAAACCCACCTAGCTAACTAGGGCGCTATAGGCGTCTCCTCGGCGCACTCCTCCTCAGTCTCGGGGTCACAACCCTCGTCAACACCCGGCCCGTAGAACGTCGGGCAGTAATCCTCAGGATCCTCTGGAAAAAATATGCCCAGTCAGGACTGGAGCGAAGTACATAACTCTGAAAGCAACTCCAAATACATGGTAAGGTGTATATGACTAGCAATAGAAAAGTATACAAGATGCACAGGAAATAAATATA